>CAWUFW010014679.1:0-402320 GCA_963921515.1 Calotriton arnoldi | reverse complement strand
AGTTACGTACTTGGCTTTAGGGCAGTGCAGTGGTGTTCGGGTAGTGTAGGGGGTCGTGCTGGGGGTGGTGTTTCAGGGTTTAGGGCAGTGCAGTGGTATTTGGGCAGTGTAGGGGGTCATGCTGGGGGTGGTGTTTCTGGGTTTAGGGCAGTGTAGTGGTGTTCGGGCAGTGTAGGGGGTCGTGCAGGGGGTGGTGAGTCAGGGTTTAGGGCAGTGCAGTGGTGTTCGGGCAGTGTAGGGGGTCATGCTGGGGGTAGAGTTTTAGGGTTTAGGGCAGTGCAGTGGTGTTCGGGCAGTGTAGGGGGTCGTGCAGGGGTGGTGTTTCAGGGTTTAGGGCAGTGCAGTGGTGTTTGGGCAGTGTAGGGGTCGTGCTGGGGGTGGTGTTTCAGGGTTTAGGGCAGTGCAGTGGTGTTCGGGCAGTGTAGGGTGTCGTGGTGGGGGTGGTGTTTCAGGGTTTTGGGCAGTGCAGTGGTGTTCGGGCAGTGTAGGTTTTCTTGCTGGGGCTGGTGTTTCCGGGTTTAGTGCAGTGGTGTTCGGGCAGTGTAGGGGGTCTTGCTGGGGGTGGTGTTTCAGGGTTTAGGGCAGTGCAATGGTGTTCGCGCAGTGTAGGGGGTCTTGCTGGGGCTGATGTTTCAGCGTTTAGGGCAGCACAGTGGTGTTTGGGCAGTGTAGGGGGTCTTGCTGGGGCTGGTGTTTCAGGGTTTAGGGCAGTGCAGTGGTTTTCAGGCAGTGTAGGCGGTCGTGCTGGGGGTGGTGTTTCAGGGTTCAGGGCAGTCCAGTGGTGTTAGGGCAGTGTAGGGGGTCATGCTGGGGGTGGTGTTTCAGGGTTTAGGGCAGTGCAGTGGTGTTCGGGCAGTGTAGGGGGTCATGCTGGGGCTGGTGTTTCAGAGTTTTGGGCAGAGCAGTGGTGTTCGGGCAGTGTAGGGGGTCGTGCTGGGGGTGGTGTTTTAGGGTTTAGGGCACTGCAGTGTTGTTCGGGCAGTGTAGGGGGTCTTGCTGGGGGTGGTGTTTCAGGGTTTAGGGCAGTGGTGTTCGGGCAGTGTAGGGGGTCTTGCTGGGGGTGATGTTTCAGGGTTTAGGGCAGTGCAGTGGTGTTCGGGCAGTGTAGGGGGTCTTGCTGGGGCTGGTGTTTCTGGGTTTAGGGCAGTGGTGTTCAGGCAGTGTAGGGGGTTGTGTTGGAGGTGGTGTTTCAGGCTTTAGGGCAGTGCAGTGGTATTCGGGCAGTGTAGGGGGTCGTGCTGGGGGTGGTGTTTCAGGGTTTAGGGCAGTGCAGTGGTGTTCGGGCAGTGTAGGGGGTCGTGCTGGGGCTGGTGTTTCAGGGTTTTGGGCAGAGCAGTGGTGTTCGGGCAGTGTAGGGGTCGTGCTGGGGGTGGTGTTTTAGGGTTTAGGGCACTGCAGTGTTGTTCGGGCAGTGTAGGGGGTCTTGCTGGGGGTGGTGTTTCAGGGTTTAGGGCAGTGGTGTTCGGGCAGTGTAGGGGGTCTTGCTGGGGGTGATGTTTCAGGGTTTAGGGCAGTGCAGTAGTGTTCGTGCAGTGTAGGGGGTCATGCTGGGGGCGGTGTTTCAGGGTTTAGGGCAGTGCAGTAGTGTTCGGGCAGTGTAGGGGTCGTGCAGGGGTGGTGTTTCAGGGTTTAGGGCAGTACAATGGTGTTCGGGCAGTGTAGGGGGTCGTGCTGGGGGTGGTGTTTCAGGGTTTAAGGCAGTGCAGTGGTGTTCGGGCAGTGTAGTGGGTCATGCAGGGGGTGGTGTTTCAGGGTTTAGGGCAGTGCAGTGGTGTTCGGGCAATGTAGGGGGTCGTGCTGGGGCTGGTGTTTCAGGGTTTAGGGCAGTGCAGTGGTGTTCGGGCAGTGTAGGGGGTCTTGCTGGGGGTGGTGTTTCAGGGTTTAGGGCAGTGGTGTTCGGGCAGTGTAGGGGGTCTTGCTGGGGGTGATGTTTCAGGGTTTAGGGCAGTGCAGTGGTGTTCGGGCAGTGTAGGGGGTCTTGCTGGGGGTAGTGTTTCAGGGTTTAGGGCAGTGCAGGGGTGTTCGTGCAGTGTAGGGGGTCGTGCTGGGGATGGTGTTTCAGGGTTTAGGCCAGTGCAGTAGTGTTCGGGCAGAGTAGGGGGTCGTGCAGGGGGAATGGTGTTTCAGGGTTTAGGGCAGTGCAGTGGTGTTCGGGCAGTGTAGTGGGTCATGCAGGGGGTGGTGTTTCAGGGTTTAGCGCAGTGCAGTGGTGTTCGGGCAATGTAGGGGGTCGTGCTGGGGCTGGTGTTTCAGGGTTTAGGGCAGTGCAGTGGTGTTCGGGCAGTGTAGGGGGTCTTGCTGGGGGTGGTGTTTCAGGGTTTAGGGCAGTGGTGTTCGGGCAGTGTAGGGGGTCTTGCTGGGGGTGATGTTTCAGGGTTTAAGGCAGTGCAGTGGTGTTCGGGCAGTGTAGGGTGTCGTGCTGGGGGTGGTGTTTCAGGGTTTAGGGCAGTGCAGTGGTGTTCGGGCAGTGTAGGGGGTCATGCACGGGGTGGTGTTTCAGGGTTTAGGGCAGGGCAGTGGTGTTCGGGAAGTGTAGGGGGTTGTGCTGTTGTTTCAGGGTTTAGGGCAGTGCAATGGTGTTCTGGCAGTGTAGGGGGTCGTGCTGGGGCTAGTGTTTCACGTTTAGGGCAGTGCAGTGGTGTTCGGGCAGTGTAGGGGGTCATGCTGGGGCTGGTGTTTCAGGGTTTAGGGCAGTGCAGTGGTGTTCGTGCAGTGTAGGTGGTCGTGCTGGGGCTGGTGTTTCAGGGTTTAGGGCAGTGCAGTTGTGTTCGGGCAGTGTAGGGTGTCATGCTGGGGCTGGTGTTTCAGGGTTTAGGGCAGTGCAGTGGTGCTCAGGCAGTGTAGGGGGTCGTGCTGGGGGTGGTGTTTTTGGGTTTAGGGTAGTGCAGTGGTGTTCGGGCAGTGAAGGGGGTCGTGCTGGGGCTGGTGTTTCAGGGTTTAGGGCAGTGCAGTGGTGTTCGGGCAGTGTAGGGGGTCGTGCTGGGGCTGGTGTTTTAGGGTTTAGGGCAGTGCAGTGGTGTTCGGGCAGTGTAGGGGGTCTTGCTGGGGGTAGTTTTTCAGGGTTTAGGGCAGTGCAGTGGTGTTCGTGCAGTGTAGGGGGTCGTGCTGGGGATGGTGTTTCATGGTTTAGGGCAGTGCAGTAGTGTTCAGGCAGTGTAGGGGGTTGTGCTGGGGCTGGTGTTTCAGGGTTTAGGGCAGTGCAGGCAGTGGTGCTCGGGCAGTGTAGGGGGTCGTGCTGGGGGTGGTGTTTCTGGGTTTAGGGTAGTGCAGTGGTGTTCGGGCAGTGTAGGGGTTCGTGCTGGGGCTGGTGTTTCAGGGTTTAGGGCAGTGCAGTGGGGTTCGGGCAGTGTAGGGGGTCTTGCTGGGGGTGATGTTTCAGGGTTTAGGGCAGTGCAGTGGTGTTCGGGCAGTGTAGGGGGTCTTGCTGGGGGCAGTGTTTCAGGGTTTAGGGCAGAGCAATGGTGTTCAGGCAGTGTAGGGGTTGTGTTGGAGGTGGTGTTTCAGGCTTTAGGGCAGTGCAGTGGTATTCGGGCAGTGTAGGGGGTCTTGCTGGGGGTGGTGTTTCAGGGTTTAGGGCAGTGGTGTTCAGGCAGTGTAGGGGGTCGTGCTGGGGGTGGTGTTTCAGGGTTTAGGGCAGTGCAGTGGTGTTTGGGGAGTGTAGGGGGTCGTGCAGGGGCTGGTGTTTCAGGGTTTAGGGCAGTGCAGTGGTGTTCGGGCAGTGTAGGGGGTCGTGCTGGGGGTGGTGTTTCAGGGTTTAGGGCAGTGCAGTGGTGTTTGGGCAGTGTAGGGGGTCGTGCTGGGGGTGGTGTTTCTGGGTTTAGGGCAGTGTAGTGTTGTTCGGGCAGTGTAGGGGGTCGTGCAGGGGGTGGTGAGTCAGGGTTTAGGGCAGTGCAGTGGTGTTCGGGCAGTGTAGGGGGTCATGCTGGGGGTAGAGTTTTAGGGTTTAGGGCAGTGCAGTGGTGTTTGGGCAGTGTAGGGGGTCATGCAGGGGTGGTGTTTCAGGGTTTAAGGCAGTGCAGTGGTGTTCGGGCAGTGTAGGGGTCGTGCTGGGGGTGGTGTTTCAGGGTTTAGGGCAGTGCAGTGGTGTTCGGGCAGTGTAGGGTGTCGTGGTGGGGGTGGTGTTTCAGGGTTTTGGGCAGTGCAGTGGTGTTCGGGCAGTGTAGGTGGTCTTGCTGGGGCTGGTGTTTCCGGGTTTAGTGCAGTGGTGTTCGGGCAGTGTAGGGGGTCTTGCTGGGGGTGGTGTTTCAGGGTTTAGGGCAGTGCAATGGTGTTCGCGCAGTGTAGGGGGTCTTGCTGGGGCTGATGTTTCAGCGTTTAGGGCAGCACAGTGGTGTTTGGGCAGTGTAGGGGGTCTTGCTGGGGCTGGTGTTTCAGAGTTTAGGGCAGTGCAGTGGTTTTCAGGCAGTGTAGGCGGTCGTGCTGGGGGTGGTGTTTCAGGGTTCAGGGCAGTCCAGTGGTGTTAGGGCAGTGTAGGGGGTCGTGCTGGGGGTGGTGTTTCAGGGTTTAGGGCAGTGCAGTGGTGTTCGGGCAGTGTAGGGGGTCGTGCTGGGGCTGGTGTTTCAGGGTTTTGGGCAGAGCAGTGGTGTTCGGGCAGTGTAGGGGGTCGTGCTGGGGGTGGTGTTTTAGTGTTTAGGGCACTGCAGTGTTGTTCGGGCAGTGTAGGGGGTCTTGCTGGGGGTGGTGTTTCAGGGTTTAGGGCAGTGGTGTTCGGGCAGTGTAGGGGGTCTTGCTGGGGGTGATGTTTCAGGGTTTAGGGCAGTGCAGTGGTGTTCGGGCAGTGTAGGGGGTCTTGCTGGGGCTGGTGTTTCAAGGTTTAGGGCAGTGCAGTAGTGTTCGTGCAGTGTAGGGGGTCATGCTGGGGGCGGTGTTTCAGGGTTTAGGGCAGTGCAGTAGTGTTCGGGCAGTGTAGGGGGTCGTGCAGGGGGTGGTGTTTCAGGGTTTAGGGCAGTACAATGGTGTTCGGGCAGTGTAGGGGGTCGTGCTGGGGGTGGTGTTTCAGGGTTTAGGGCAGTGCAGTGGTGTTCGGGCAGTGTAGTGGGTCATGCAGGGGGTGGTGTTTCAGGGTTTAGGGCAGTGCAGTGGTGTTCGGGCAATGTAGGGGGTCGTGCTGGGGCTGGTGTTTCAGGGTTTAGGGCAGTGCAGTGGTGTTCGGGCAGTGTAGGGGTCTTGCTGGGGGTGGTGTTTCAGGGTTTAGGGCAGTGGTGTTCGGGCAGTGTAGGGGGTCTTGCTAGGGGTGATGTTTCAGGGTTTAGGGCAGTGCAGTGGTGTTGGGGCAGTGTAGGGGGTCTTGCTGGGGGTAGTGTTTCAGGGTTTAGGGCAGTGCAGGGGTGTTCGTGCAGTGTAGGGGGTCGTGCTGGGGATGGTGTTTCAGGGTTTAGGCCAGTGCAGTAGTGTTCGGGCAGAGTAGGGGGTCGTGCACGGGGAATGGTGTTTCAGGGTTTAGGGCAGTGCAGTGGTGTTCGGGCAGTGTAGTGGGTCATGCAGGGGGTGGTGTTTCAGGGTTTAGGGCAGTGCAGTGGTGTTCGGGCAATGTAGGGGGTCATGCTGGGGCTGGTGTTTCAGGGTTTAGGGCAGTGCAGTGGTGTTCGGGCAGTGTAGGGGGTCTTGCTGGGGGTGGTGTTTCAGGGTTTAGGGCAGTGGTGTTCGGGCAGTGTAAGTGGTCTTGCTGGGGGTGATGTTTCAGGGTTTAGGGCAGTGCAGTGGTGTTCGGGCAGTGTAGGGTGTCGTGCTGGGGGTGGTGTTTCAGGGTTTAGGGCAGTGCAGTAGTGTTCGGGCAGTGTAGGGTGTCGTGCTGGGGGTGGTGTTTCAGGGTTTTGGGCAGTGCAGTGGTGTTCGGGCAGTGTAGGTGGTCTTGCTGGGGCTGGTGTTTCCGGGTTTAGTCCAGTGGTGTTCGGGCAGTGTAGGGGGTCTTGCTGGGGGTGGTGTTTCAGGGTTTAGGGCAGTGCAATGGTGTTCGCGCAGTGTAGGGGTCTTGCTGGGGCTGATGTTTCAGCGTTTAGGGCAGCACAGTGGTGTTCGGGCAGTGTAGGGGGTCTTGCTGGGGGTGGTGTTTCAGGGTTTAGGGCAGTGCAGTGGTGTTCGGGCAGTGTAGGGGGTCTTGCTGGGGCTGGTGTTTCAGGGTTTAGGGCAGTGCAGTGGTGTTCGGGCAGTGTAGGGGGTCTTGCTGGGGCTGGTGTTTCAGGGTTTAGGGCAGTGCAGTGGTTTTCAGGCAGTGTAGGCGGTCATGCTGGGGGTGGTGTTTCAGGGTTTAGGGCAGTCCAGTGGTGTTCGGGCAGTGTAGGGGGTCGTGCTGGGGGTGGTGTTTCAGGGTTTAGGGCAGTGCAGTGGTGTTCGGGCAGTGTAGGGGGTCGTGCTGGGGCTGGTGTTTCAGGGTTTTGGGCAGAGCAGTGGTGTTCGGGCAGTGTAGGGGGTCGTGCTGGGGGTGGTGTTTTAGGGTTTAGGGCACTGCAGTGTTGTTCGGGCAGTATAGGGGGTCTTGCTGGGGGTGGTGTTTTAGGGTTTAGGGCAGTGGTGTTCGGGCAGTTAAGGGGGTCCTGCTGGGGGTGATGTTTCAGGGTTTAGGGCAATGCAGTGGTGTTCGGGCAGTGTAGGGGGTCTTGCTGGGGCTGGTGTTTTAAGGTTTAGGGCAGTGCAGTAGTGTTCGTGCAGTGTAGGGGGTCATCCTGGGGGCGGTGTTTCAGGGTTTAGGGCAGTGCAGTAGTGTTTGGGCAGTGTAGGGGGACGTGCAGGGGGTGGTGTTTCAGGGTTTAGGGCAGTGCAATGGTGTTCGGGCAGTGTAGGGGGTCGTGCTGGGGTGGTGTTTCAGGGTTTAGGGCAGTGCAGTGGTGTTCGGGCAATGTAGGGGGTCGTGCTGGGGCTGGTGTTCGGGCAGTGTAGGGGGTCTTGCTGGGGTGGTGTTTCAGGGTTTAGGGCAGTGGTGTTCGGGCAGTGTAGGGGGTCTTGCTGGGGGTGATGTTTCAGGGTTTAGGGCAGTGCAGTAGTGTTCGGGCAGTGTAGGGGTTCGTGCAGGGGGGTGGTGTTTCAGGGTTTAGGGCAGTGCAATGGTGTTCGGGCAGTGTAGGGGGTCGTGCTGGGGGTGGTGTTACAGGGTTTAGGGCAGTGCAGTGGTGTTCGGGCAGTGTAGGGTGTCGTGCTGGGGGTGGTGTTTCAGGGTTTAGGGCAGTGCAGTGGTGTTCGGGCAGTGTACGGGGTCGTGCACGGGGTGGTGTTTCAGGGTTTAGGGCAGTGCAGTGGTGTTCGGGCAGTGTAGGGGGTTGTGCTGGGGCTGGTGTTTCAGGGTTTAGGGCAGTGCAATGGTGTTCTGGCAGTGTAGGGGGTCATGCTGGGGCTAGTGTTTCACGGTTTAGGGCAGTGCAGTGGTGTTCGGGCAGTGTAGGGGGTCTTGCTGGGGCTGGTGTTTCAGGGTTTAGGGCAGTGCAGTGGTGTTCGGGCAGTGTAGGTGGTCGTGCTGGGGCTGGTGTTTCAGGGTTTAGGGCAGTGCAGTGGTGTTCGGGCAGTGTAGGGGGTCTTGCTGGGGGTGGTGTTTCAGGGTTTAGGACAGTGGTGTTCGGGCAGTGTAGGGGGTCTTGCTGGGGGTGATGTTTCAGGGTTTAGGGCAGTGCAGTGATGTTCGGGCAGTGTAGGGGGTCTTGCTGGGGGTAGTGTTTCAGGGTTTAGGGCAGTTCAGGGGTGTTCGTGCAGTGTAGGGGGTCGTGCTGGGGATGGTTTCAGGGTTTAGGCCAGTGCAGTAGTGTTCGGGCAGAGTAGGGGGTCGTGCAGGGGGAATGGTGTTTCAGTGTTTAGGGCAGTGCAGTGGTGTTCGGGCAGTGTAGTGGGTCATGCAGGGGGTGGTGTTTCAGGGTTTAGGGCAGTTCAGTGGTGTTCCGGCAATGTAGGGGGTCGTGCTGGGGCTGGTGTTTCAGGGTTTAGGGCAGTGCAGTGGTGTTCGGGCAGTGTAGGGGGTCTTGCTGGGGGTGGTGTTTCAGGGTTTAGGGCAGTCGTGTTCGGGCAGTGTAGGGGGTCTTGCTGGGGGTGATGTTTCAGGGTTTAGGGCAGTGCAGTGGTGTCGGGCAGTGTAGGGTGTCGTGCTGGGGGTGGTGTTTCAGGGTTTAGGGCAGTGCAGTGGTGTTCGGGCAGTGTAGGGGTCGTGCACGGGGTGGTGTTTCAGGGTTTAGGGCAGTGCAGTGGTGTTCGGGCAGTGTAGGGGGTTGTGCTGGGGCTGGTGTTTCAGGGTTTAGGGCAGTGCAATGGTGTTCTGGCAGTGTAGGGGGTCGTGCTGGGGCTAGTGTTTCACGGTTTAGGGCAGTGCAGTGGTGTTCGGGCAGTGTAGGGGGTCATGCTGGGGCTGGTGTTTCAGGGTTTAGGGCAGTGCAGTGGTGTTCGTGCAGTGTAGGTGGTCGTGCTGGGGCTGGGGTTTTAGGGTTTAGGGCAGTGCAGTGGTGTTCGGGCAGTGTAGGGGGTCATGCTGGGGCTGGTGTTTCAGGGTTTAGGGCAGTGCAGTGGTGCTCAGGCAGTGTAGGGGTCGTGCTGGGGGTGGTGTTTATGGGTTTAGGGTAGTGCAGTGGTGTTTGGGCAGTGTAGGGGGTCATGCTGGGGCTGGTGTTTCAGGGTTTAGGGCAGTGCAGTGGTGTTCGGGCAGTGTAGGGGGTCGTGCTGGGGCTTGTCTTTCAGGGTTTTGGGCAGAGCAGTGGTGTTCGGGCAGTGTAGGGGGTCGTGCTGGGGGTGGTGTTTCAGGGTTTAGGGCAGTGCAGTGGTGTTCGGGCAGTGTAGGGGGTCGTGCTGGGGGTGGTGTTTCAGGGTTTAGGGCAGTGGAGTTCAAGCAGTGTAGGGGGTCTTGCTGGGGGTGATGTTTCAGGGTTTAGGGCAGTGCAGTGGTGTTCGGGCAGTGTAGGGGGTCTTGCTGGGGGTAGTGTTTCAGGGTATAGGGCAGTGCAGGGGTGTTCGTGCAGTGTAGGGGGTCATGCTGGGGATGGTGTTTCAGGGTTTAGGCCAGTGCAGTAGTGTTCGGGCAGAGTAGGGGGTCGTGCACGGGGAATGGTGTTTCAGGGTTTAGGGCAGTGCAGTGGTGTTCGGGCAGTGTAGTGGGTCATGCAGGGGGTGGTGTTTCAGGGTTTAGGGCAGTGCAGTGGTGTTCGGGCAATGTAGGGGGTCGTGCTGGGGCTGGTGTTTCAGGGTTTAGGGCAGTGCAGTGGTGTTCGGGCAGTGGAGGGGGTCTTGCTGGGGGTGGTGTTTCAGGGTTTAGGGCAGTGGTGTTCGGGCAGTGTAAGGGGTCTTGCTGGGGGTGATGTTTCAGGGTTTAGGGCAGTGCAGTGGTGTTCGGGCAGTGTAGGGTGTCGTGCTGGGGGTGGTGTTTCAGGGTTTAGGGCAGTGCAGTGGTGTTCGGGCAGTGTAGGGTGTCGTGCTGGGGGTGGTGTTTCAGGGTTTTGGGCAGTGCAGTGGTGTTCGGGCAGTGTAGGTGGTCTTGCTGGGGCTGGTGTTTCCGGGTTTAGTCCAGTGGTGTTCGGGCAGTGTAGGGGGTCTTGCTGGGGGTGGTGTTTCAGGGTTTAGGGCAGTGCAATGGTGTTCGCGCAGTGTAGGGGGTCTTGCTGGGGCTGATGTTTCAGCGTTTAGGGCAGCACAGTGGTGTTCGGGCAGTGTAGGGGGTCTTGCTGGGGGTGGTGTTTCAGGGTTTAGGGCAGTGCAGTGGTGTTCGGGCAGTGTAGGGGGTCTTGCTGGGGCTGGTGTTTCAGGGTTTAGGGCAGTGCAGTGGTGTTCGGGCAGTGTAGGGGGTCTTGCTGGGGCTGGTGTTTCAGGGTTTAGGGCAGTGCAGTGGTTTTCAGGCAGTGTAGGCGGTCGTGCTGGGGGTGGTGTTTCAGGGTTTAGGGCAGTCCAGTGGTGTTCGGGCAGTGTAGGGGGTCGTGCTGGGGGTGGTGTTTCAGGGTTTAGGGCAGTGCAGTGGTGTTCGGGCAGTGTAGGGGGTCGTGCTGGGGCTGGTGTTTCAGGGTTTTGGGCAGAGCAGTGGTGTTCGGGCAGTGTAGGGGGTCGTGCTGGGGGTGGTGTTTTAGGGTTTAGGGCACTGCAGTGTTGTTCGGGCAGTGTAGGGGGTCTTGCTGGGGGTGGTGTTTTAGGGTTTAGGGCAGTGGTGTTCGGGCAGTGTAGGGGGTCTTGCTGGGGGTGATGTTTCAGGGTTTAGGGCAGTGCAGTGGTGTTCGGGCAGTGTAGGGGGTCTTGCTGGGGCTGGTGTTTCAAGGTTTAGGGCAGTGCAGTAGTGTTCGTGCAGTGTAGGGGGTCATGCTGGGGCGGTGTTTCAGGGTTTAGGGCAGTGCAGTAGTGTTCGGGCAGTGTAGGGGGACGTGCAGGGGTGGTGTTTCAGGGTTTAGGGCAGTGCAATGGTGTTCGGGCAGTGTAGGGGGTCGTGCTGGGGGTGGTGTTTCAGGGTTTAGGGCAGTGCAGTGGTGTTCGGGCAATGTAGGGGGTCGTGCTGGGGCTGGTGTTCGGGCAGTGTAGGGGGTCTTGCTGGGGGTGGTGTTTCAGGGTTTAGGGCAGTGGTGTTCGGGCAGTGTAGGGGGTCTTGCTGGGGGTGATGTTTCAGGGTTTAGGGCAGTGCAGTAGTGTTCGGGCAGTGTAGGGGGTCGTGCAGGGGGTGGTGTTTCAGGGTTTAGGGCAGTGCAATGGTGTTCGGGCAGTGTAGGGGGTCGTGCTGGGGGTGGTGCTTCAGGGTTTAGGGCAGTGCAGTGGTGTTCGGGCAGTGTAGGGTGTCGTGCTGGGGGTGGTGTTTCAGGGTTTAGGGCAGTGCAGTGGTGTTCGGGCAGTGTAGGGGGTCGTGCACGGGGTGGTGTTTCAGGGTTTAGGGCAGTGCAGTGGTGTTCGGGCAGTGTAGGGGGTTGTGCTGGGGCTGGTGTTTCAGGGTTTAGGGCAGTGCAATGGTGTTCTGGCAGTGTAGGGGGTCATGCTGGGGCTAGTGTTTCACGGTTTAGGGCAGTGCAGTGGTGTTCGGGCAGTGTAGGGGGTCATGCTGGGGCTGGTGTTTCAGGGTTTAGGGCAGTGCAGTGGTGTTCGTGCAGTGTAGGTGGTCGTGCTGGGGCTGGTGTTTCAGGGTTATAGGGCAGTGCAGTGGTGTTCAGGCAGTGTAGGGGGTCTTGCTGGGGGTGGTGTTTCAGGGTTAAGGCAGTGGTGTTCGGGCAGTGTAGTGGGTCTTGCTGGGGGTGATGTTTCAGGGTTTAGGGCAGTGCAGTGATGTTCGGGCAGTGTAGGGGGTCTTGCTGGGGGTAGTGTTTCAGGGTTTAGGGCAGTTCAGGGGTGTTCGTGCAGTGTAGGGGGTCGTGCTGGGGATGGTTTCAGGGTTTAGGCCAGTGCAGTAGTGTTCGGGCAGAGTAGGGGGTCGTGCAGGGGGAATGGTGTTTCAGTGTTTAGGGCAGTGCAGTGGTGTTCGGGCAGTGTAGTGGGTCATGCAGGGGGTGGTGTTTCAGGGTTTAGGGCAGTGCAGTGGTGTTCGGGCAATGTAGGGGGTCGTGCTGGCGTTTCAGGGTTTAGGGCAGTGCAGTGGTGTTCGGGCAGTGTAGGGGGTCTTGCTGGGGGTGGTGTTTCAGGGTTTAGGGCAGTCGTGTTCGGGCAGTGTAGGGGGTCTTGCTGGGGGTGATGTTTCAGGGTTTAGGGCAGTGCAGTGGTGTCGGGCAGTGTAGGGTGTCGTGCTGGGGGTGGTGTTTCAGGGTTTAGGGCAGTGCAGTGGTGTTCGGGCAGTGTAGGGGGTCGTGCACGGGGTGGTGTTTCAGGGTTTAGGGCAGTGCAGTGGTGTTCGGGCAGTGTAGGGGGTTGTGCTGGGGCTGGTGTTTCAGGGTTTAGGGCAGTGCAATGGTGTTCTGGCAGTGTAGGGGGTCGTGCTGGGGCTAGTGTTTCACGGTTTAGGGCAGTGCAGTGGTGTTCGGGCAGTGTAGGGGGTCATGCTGGGGCTGGTGTTTCAGGGTTTAGGGCAGTGCAGTGGTGTTCATGCAGTGTAGGTGGTCGTGCTGGGGCTGGAGTTTTAGGGTTTAGGGCAGTGCACTGGTGTTCGGGCAGTGTAGGGGGTCATGCTGGGGCTGGTGTTTCAGGGTTTAGGGCAGTGCAGTGGTGCTCAGGCAGTGTAGGGGGTCGTGCTGGGGGTGGTGTTTATGGGTTTAGGGTAGTGCAGTGGTGTTCGGGCAGTGTAGGGGGTCGTGCTGGGGCTGGTGTTTCAGGGTTTAGGGCAGTGCAGTGGTGTTCGGGCAGTGTAGGGGGTCGTGCTGGGGGTGGTGTTTCAGGGTTTAGGGCAGTGGTGTTCAAGCAGTGTAGGGGTCTTGCTGGGGGTGATGTTTCAGGGTTTAGGGCAGTGGAGTGGTGTTTGGGCAGTGTAGGGGGTCTTGCTGGGGATAGTGTTTCAGGGTTTAGGGCAGTGCAGTGGTGTTTGGGCAGTGTAGGGGGCCGTGCTGGGGTGGTGTTTCAAGGTTTAGGGCAGTGTAGTGGTGTTCGGGCAGTGTAGGGGGCCGTGCTGGGGGTGGTGTTTCAGGGTTTAGGGCAGTGCAGTGGTGTTCGGGCAGTGTAGGGGGTCGTGAAGGGGTGGTGTTTCAGGGTTTAGGGCAGTGCAGTGGTGTTCGGGCAGTGTAGGGGGTCGTGCTGGGGGTGGTGTTTCAGGGTTTAGGGCAGTACCGTGGTGTTCGAACAGTTTAGGGGGTCATGCAGGGGCTGGTGTTTCAAGGTTTAGGGCAGTGCAGTGGTGTTCGGGCAGTGTAGGGGGTCGTTCTGGGGGTAGTGTTTTAGGGTTTAGGGTAGTGCAGTGGTGCTTGTGTAGTGTAGGGGGTCGTGCTGGGGGTAGTGTTGTAGGGTTTAGGGTAGTGCAGTGGTGTTCGGGCAGTGTAGGGGGTCTTGCTGGGGGTGGTGTTTCAGGGTTTAGGGCAGTGGTGTTCGGGCAGTGTAGGGGGTCTTGCTGGGGGTGATGTTTCAGGGTTTAGGGCAGTGCAGTGGTGTTCGGGCAGTGTAGGGGGTCTTGCTGGGGGTAGTGTTTCAGGGTTTAGGGCAGTGCAGGGGTGTTCGGGCAGTGTAGGGGGTCGTGCAGGGGAATGGTGTTTCAGGGTTTAGGGCAGTGCAGTGGTGTTCGGGCAGTGTAGGGTGTCGTGCTGGGGGTGGTGTTTCAGGGTTTAGGCCAGTGAAGTGGTGTTCGGGCAGTGTAGGGGGTCGTGCACGGGGTGGTGTTTCAGGGTTTAGGGCAGTGCAGTAGTGTTCGGGCAGTGTAGGGGGTTGTGCTGGGGCTGGTGTTTCAGGGATTAGGGCAGTGCAATGGTGTTCTGGCAGTGTAGGGGGTCGTGCTGGGGCTAGTGTTTCACGGCTTAGGGCAGTGCAGTGGTGTTCGGGCAGTGTAGGGGGTCATGCTGGGGCTGGTGTTTCAGGGTTTAGGGCAGTGCAGTGGTGTTCGTGCAGTGTAGGTGGTCGTGCTGGGGCTGGTGTTTCAGGGTTTAGGGCAGTGCAGTGGTGTTCGGGCAGTGTAGGGGGTCATGCTGGGGCTGGTGTTTCAGGGTTTAGGGCAGTGCAGTGGTGCTCAGGCAGTGTAGGGGGTCGTGCTGGGGGTGGTGTTTCTGGGTTTAGGGTAGTGCAGTGGTGTTCGGGCAGTGTAGGGGGTCGTGCTGGGGCTGGTGTTTCAGGGTTTAGGGCAGTGCAGTGGTGTTCGGGCAGTGTAGGGGGTCGTGCTGGGGCTGGTGTTTCAGGGTTTTGGGCAGAGCAGTGGTGTTCGTGCAGTGTAGGGGGTCATGCTGGGGGTGGTGTTTCAGGGTTTAGGGCAGTGCAGTGGTGTTCGGGCAGTGTAGGGGGTCGTGCTGGGGGTGGTGTTTCAGGGTTTAGGGCAGTGGTGTTTGGGCAGTGTAGGGGGTCTTGCTGGGGGTGATGTTTCAGGGTTTAGGGCAGTGGAGTGGTGTTTGGGCAGTGTAGGGGGTCTTGCTGGGGATAGTGTTTCAGGGTTTAGGGCAGTGCAGTGGTGATTGGGCAGTGTAGGGGGCCATGCTGGGGGTGGTGTTTCAGGGTTTAGGGCAGTGCAGTGGTGTTCGGGCAGTGTAGGGGGTCGTGAAGGGGGTGGTGTTTCAGGGTTTAGGGCAGTGCAGTGGTGTTCGGGCAGTGTAGGGGGTCATGCTGGGGGTGGTGTTTCAGGGTTTAGGGCAGTGCAGTGGTGTTCGAACAGTGTAGGGGGTCGTGCAGGGGCTGGTGTTTTAAGGTTTAGGGCAGTGCAGTGGTGTTCGGGCAGTGTAGGGGGTCGTTCTGGGGGTAGTGTTTTAGGGTTTAGGGTAGTGCAGTGGTGCTTGTGTAGTGTAGGGGGTCGTGCTGGGGGTAGTGTTTTAGGGTTTAGGGTAGTGCAGTGGTGTTTGTGTAGTGTAGGGGTCAAGTTTTAGGGTAGTGCAGTGGTGTTTGTGTAGTGTAGGGGGTCATGCTGGGGGTAGTGTTTTAGGGTTTAGGATAGTGCAGTGGTGCTTGTGTAGTGTAGGGAGTCCTGCTGGGGTAGTGTTTTAGGGTTTAGAGTAGTGCAGTAGTGTTTTTGTAGTGTAGGGGGTCATGTTTTAAGATGCAACGCTCCAATACCTGACCAGTCTGCACTACATAAAACTGCAAAAAAACTAAAAATAAAAGTGTTTTGCACACTTTTGTCATTGGGCTATATGTGGGCTACATCTGGGTAATATTTGTGCTACATTTGGGCTCTTTTTTCTCTGGTGGCCATCTTGGAAGACTTCTTTGTTATGAAGTTTCCTAATTTCCTCATTTACTGCAGTCTCCTCAGTCGGAAATGCTTTCAGTTTTTTACTTTGATTCCATCAAGAAGGCATTCAGATGTGTCTCACATTTGCCATAAATTCAGAATGTTAGCACTCTAGTTGCTCATTAGATCACTGTACTAAAGCTACTGCTCACCAGGAGTTAACTGGAAGTCTGCTGCTGGTATTGAAAGTGATTGTTTCAGTCTGCATGTCAGAATTTTCTAATGAAATAGAAGAGGATTTGAGATCTCACTTAAAACATGCCCTCATTTTTCTTTCTGCAGCACTAACCATAATTTCTATTTAAAAAAGAACCCCTCAGTTTGTTCCTTTTTAAATTAAATGTTTTAAGTATTAACGGTTTATTCCAATCAAGATGGCTTCCGGTGTGCCATACTTTTGTCATAAGTAAGGCTGTTAGCGCTCTAGTTGTTCTTTAGAACACTCTGGGAAGCTGCAGTAGAACACAAAGGCATCAACTGGCAGGCTGCTCCTGTTGAAATATAACAGGAAGATATTTGAGATCACACTTGAAACATGTCCTAATTTTTCTTTCTACAGCACTACCCATAATTTTTATGACAAAATGAACCCCATCATTTTGTTCCTTTTTAAATTAAATGTTTTAAGTGTTACCAGTTTATTCCAATCAAGATGGCTTCAGGTGTGCCATACTTTTGTCATAAGTAAGGCTGTTAGCACTCTAGTTGTTCTTTAGAACACTCTGGGAAGCTGCAGTAGGACACAACGGCATCAACTGACAGGCTGCTCCTGTTGAAATATAACAGGAAGATATTTGAGATCTCACTTGAAACATGTCCTAATTTTTCTTTCTATAGCACTAACCATAATTTCTATGACAAAATGAACCCCATCATTTTGTTCCTTTTTAAATTAAATGTTTTAAGTGTTACCAGTTTATTCCAATCAAGATGGCTTCAGGTGTGCCATACTTTTGTCATAAGTAAGGCTGTTAGCACTCTAGTTGTTCTTTAGAACACTCTGGGAAGCTGCAGTAGAACACAAAGGAATCAACTGACAGTCTCTGCCCTTGTTGGATGTACATGTTTTACTGAGAATGTCAGACTTCATTCTCACATGACTGAGAAAGATAATGTGAATTTACAGAAAATATGCTCTCATTTTAGCTTCTGGAGCACCTTCCAAAACTGTATGGGACAAGCATGTGAAAATAGTTTTCTCTCAAACATGATTCATGATATCCCAGCAGAAGGTTTTTCACAGGGTAAAATCACCTTAGAACACACCACAATTCCTGAAATTAGTATGGTACCATCAACAAATGAATTCTAATGTAACTAAAGTCTGTTATCACCCTTAATAGTTCTCCTTTTGGTAACCCTCAAAATCTTTGATTCACTACAAGGCATTTCAATGGGGTACTATCATGTATATTGGTCTCAAGATGGCTGCCAGCAATTCCAGGATGAAGTGCTGACAGCCAATCAGATCTCACGATGACATGTGTGGTTAGGCTCCGCCCAGATGTGTTTTTACTTTTGATTTTCTCAGCAACTACTGAACGGATTTACACCATTTAACAAAAGGGTTCTTTCTGAACCAAGAACTACCTCTTTGCCAAATTTGGTGTAATTCCGTTCAGCAGTTCGGGCTGTAGCCTTGCATAAAGTTTCCTATGGGAAATTGATTTTTTGACTCTTATTTTTTAATTTCTCCGCAACTACTGAACGGATTTACACCATTTAACAAAAAGGGTTCTTTCTGAACCAAGAACTACCTCTTTGCCATATTTGGTGTAATTCCGTTCAGCAGTTCGGGCTGTAGCCGTGTCTAAAGTTTCCTATGGGAAAATGAATGGGGAAAACACGTTTTGGGACCCCCCTTTTTTCTCGGCCCCCGCTTTATGAATCACCCCGAGACTTTCAGGGTAGGAGCGGACCGGAGCGGGCCATAAAGTTTGAAAATTTCGCGAAGATTCGTCAACCGGCAAGAGAGTTATTTCAAATAGAATGTCGCGGATTTCCTATGGAAAATAGGTCCTAACTATAACTATCTACTGGCGACCGCCAGTAGATAATATATATATATATATATATAGGGAATTGTTTATTGATCATTCACAGTGAAATATTGGACTCTACTGTTTAGTTGTCTGCAGGAAAAAGAAGAGAACAATACTTAATCATTCAGTCAAGGATGATAAAATAAAAACCACCATGTGTGTTATTATAAACAGATTCTGTGTGAAAAGGAAGAGACTGTTGAAGCTGTTCTCTTCAAGGTGCAGCTGAGAATGGCACTGATTGGAATTAGAAAGATTAGATTTGTTTAGTTTTTATAAACAGAATGTTGATAAAACAATGGGCAGTGCTCTGATAGCATAATTCAAATCTGTGGTATATACTGCATAAGTATGGATTTAGTGCACTTGCCACGCCATTTGCTGCATAAATTGCAGATTTCAGGCTCAGATTGATTAAAACAAATGATACTGTCAGAAAATGTGTTCCATAATGCTGCACAGCAGGACTTTTCTTGCTGGATTATGTCGATAACCCAGTTATATAATTCGGCCCTCCATTGCTATATAAACTTAGTGTCCCTGAACAGCGGTGACGCCTTGTAGTGTGGTTTTGGGGCTGCTGTGATGATGAAACCCATATTTCACTGGGGTTTTTAAACCACTGCACTTTATGAACCCAGACATGTAATACGAGCTTGCGAGAAGGAGAGAGAGCGAGTGTGTGTTGTAGATAGATGTTGACTATCTTTGTGTATGTTTGTGAACTTTGTTTTTGCATGAATTATTATATTTACTATCATGTTACCATTAAATACAAACAATTAATGCACCCCTTTTCTATTCATTTTTCTAATGTGAATTTAGGAGCTTCAGGTAGACAGATGTCATGGGTCATCGTCTACTTTGTACAAATAAAAGTGTGTTGTAATGCACTAATGGCTGAGAAAATAGGATGAAAAGGGGTTTTTCGCCTCCCATGGCCCCAACGCGTCGAGCATCTATTGATAATGTTAATGAAGGGGTTCCTGCGCCACCTTATTAGCAATAAATCTCCGCCATTCTTTGTTGGTTAAAAGCATTATGATCATCATTGCTATCATTACTGAAGCCATTATTCTTGTGTTACCATCAGAGTAGATTTATGATAATCCCGCCATCACGGCGGAGTTAAAGAAGGTGTAAACGCGTGATTAATGGCTGCTTTCACGTTTTAATACTCGACATTTCCCAACTCTTTTTTTACAAATAAGAAATGGCCATGGTAATTAGAGGTGACTACAGTAGCACTGCTATGAAGTGTCTAATTACTCACATATGCAATTGCCTCGTAAAAAAAAATCAAACGACAATACTTTACTGTGGCAACGCAGGAGGGTTCGGGAAACACCGCCTTGTGAGAAAAGACGTGCCTCGAAATATGCACACCGCAAAAAATAAGCCCACACATTTTTTTTTATTTTTAAGAAGCTATTTCGTAGGAAAACATCACTGACGAACGAGGGGGGAGAACAGCAGCAGCGCTACAGTCTGAACCATTCTTGACCTGAGATTGTGGCTTTAGCAAAGCAGTGTGTGTCGTTCAATTGTATTTCTTGAAATCCGTTGTCTTGTACTTAACTGCGTCACAAGTAAATGTGTTTATGCGCAATATGTACATTAACGTGATGCTTACGGTATTCAGGTAAATTATAATGAACAAAAATAGATGTTTTATCTGACACACAAAACCAGTTTTAGTGAAAAACGCAACTGTAAATAAACACTGAAATCCCTCAAAACCTAAAGTACAATGGGAGCATACAAGGTTTACTAAGTAGGTACCAAACAAACAAACAAACGCCTTTGATACTAGCACTCCCTGCGCGGCTAATGGCATTGTAGCCTTGCGGCTTGCTGCAAGTAGTGGAAACGAGGGTGACAGCAAAAACGGAGACCCCAATCGGCATAATAAGCTAATAAAATATTTTTTTTCCCCCAAGGGTAACGGCAAAAACAGAGACCCCGATCGGCATAATAAGCAAATAAGATATTTTTTTTTCCCGAGGGTGACGGCAAAAACGGAGACCCTGATCGGCATACTAAGCGAATAAGCCACGAGGACAGCGGATGAAAGAGGAGGAACCTCAGAGGCACGACGGAATAAGAATAGTTAAACGCAGAAACAAATGATCAACAGAAAAAAATTGCACAATTCTGTAACGCAATGCTGCCGCTCTCGTTACAGAGACTAAAATAACTGGCCAGCGTAGAGGAGAGTCTCCAGTTACAGACGCAGGGGGTGATCTTCAAAATAAATAAACAAACACAGCGTGAGAAACAGATGGCACACTGCACGCAATTAAAACAAGTGCGAGCAGAGCGGACTAAAACTGTAGTTAGGCGCGGCTGCTTTGGGACTACACGGAAGTTACCAAAGGATCAACAGCCAACAGAAAGCAAGATAACAACAGCGATGCCACAGGTAAACCAATCGCAAGTGGAAAAACAAATTACACGGAGTTTAAGCCAACATACAGATTACTTTATGTCTCGCTGAGACAGCGCAATCAGCGCATGCCCTGCCAAGGCGAGACCTAAAAACGAATCTACTTCTTCGAACACTACCAATTCTGGGAAATGAAAAAATGCTTACTAATTCACTCTTACACTTTTAATCAGCCACAAACATATTTAGGCTTACTGTTAGATTTTGATCAAAAGCGTACATTGATAAAGCTCCGCTTTTATCTATTTCGTTATTAAAATGTAGATGATGGGTGGAAACAAACCTGTGAAATCACTTTGTTACATATGTTGCTACGGATAGGCCTGGGCAGAAAACTATGCTACGCTCGCGTAGTTTGCGCCGCTACACGAATTGCACGTAGCACAGTGCAAAAACGCGTAGCGTAGCGGGCATTTTTTGCTTGCTCGCGGTCCTCAACGTTAAGTTGGCGATCGCAAGCGAGCAAAATGACATTCCAGCGAGACTTTTTACTCGTTCGCGATCAGCAACATCAAGTTGCCGATCGCGAGCGTGGAAAATAAACCTCCCGGCGAGATTCTCAACGCGGGGAGGTCAGGTTTCTCATTGCAAGTGGTCGCGTATGCTCGCGACCGCTCGCGATGAGAAACTACCAGTCCACGTTGAGAAAACTGCTGCTCGAGTACAAATCTACTCGAGCGGCAGAAAACGACCGCTTGCACTGTGCAAGATGCCATTTGCAATGATTGCACAGTGCTGACAAGCATCCGGCACTGTGCAATCATTGCGAACAGCATTTCCTACCGCACTACGCAGTTCGCGTAGTGCTACACTTAGCTTGCGTAGTGCGAAGTGCACTTCGCATAGCTACATGTAGCGCTCCTACGCCCAGGGTTAGCTACGGAGCAGAATTTTGTATTCATGCTTTATGTATCTGGCACGGTCCTAGAGTGTCTCTGGAAAACCATTTTAAAACTGATTTTTAATCGTATGGGCATAAGGATTTAAAACAACGCTGTCATATCATGCTCAAGGAGCAGAGACCCGCAGGTTAGTCGGTGCTTTATTAAATTCATGGATAAAGTACAGCTTATCCCTGCTTTAACAGTTCAAAATCCTAATTTCAATACAAGGGTCAACTACTCTGATTAACACATTCAGTCTGTATTTTTTTTGTATTTTACTGCTTTCATGTTCTTTACTATGTATTCTACTTGTGTGACTAAACTTGTTTTACTTTTTGCACTTATTAGGCCACAGAAGTGATTGTGTTTTATGTTTTTTAAGGCAGTATTTTGCAATGGGTTTTAGTAATCGGGCAATAACGTGTATGTGTATAAAGCCGTGAACACAAGGTGGTCTGATCGCTTGACTCGTGATTTATTTTCTATGAAACTATCTAAGGTGGTAAATTGGTTCCTTATGAAAAGCTTGTTGTTTCTGCTTACATTTCACATGCTTTACTTAATCTTGCAATACCGATGTGTTTGCTTTTACAAGGATTTAGTATGTTTTTTTTTATACCAGGCAGCATATCACTCGTCTTCCCTCCCTCATAACCTATTTCCAGGTTCTCCAGCACCACAAAGTCACACAAATGGCAATAGTGCTATACAATAATAATCCCTCCAATGCAAATAAAAAGTAAAAACAATGTCATTTTCAACACCAAAAGTTCTAACTTTCCCAAATGCGAGACCTATTGCATTGCAAATGTTTGTTCTTTTAACATTTGTCCTTAGTTTTTAGAAAAATGACAACAGATGGTGAAAATAGACCCACAAGAAAGGGAACAAAAAGCCTCCAAACAGGGAGACAGTAAGAAAGACTGTACTAACACTAGGTTACCTTACTAACGGTACCTCCATGGAATCTTACGAGCCCTGAGGCTCCTCCGTAGAGATTCAACAGGAGCCAAGCCACCTTCAACATTTCCAGATGAAACACCTTGAGACTTGTTTGGAAACATCCGCTCTTCTGACAAATTCACACGAACGTTAACAGAATGATCTTTTCCGCACTTAACATTCTGAGACATAGGCTCTACTTGTACAGGAACTTTGACCAACTTGGCTGTATTCCAACAGCGTTCCCACATACCTTATCTATGACCACGGGATCTGAAAACTTCGGTTCTCCTTTTTTTACAAACTCAGGTGTGTTTATGCGTACAAAATCACCCACCATGAAAGGGCACACTTTCACTTTTTTCCTTGCATCATAGTATTTCTTCTGCTTGTATTGTGCACATTCGACATTATGTCGAATAACATAATTACGACGTTGATATGACATTTCTCCTTTTAAAAACTTACTCATCCATGCCTGCCAGTAAACTGTGTTGTAGGTTTCTTTCCTTTAAGAGACTCAAACGGGGAAATACCCATAGTGGAATGTGGTGTGGTTCTGTAAAACCACAACATGGATTGAACAGCACAGTTAACGGCAGACGTATTAGCCAACGCCCACCTTATACACTAACCAAGCACCCTGTTGAAGCGTCCAATTAGATAATTTGTTTGTGGTTGGCAAAGCAAACTCTTAAGATGCCTATAAGAACCTTCATTCAAAAATTTCTCCACATCACCCGATACAAACTGTACCCCGTTGTCTGAAATGATCTCTTCAGGGAAACCCTCACTCATGGAAATGTCTTTGAGGAAAAGAATCACTGGTTTGGAGTTTGGCTGGCTGATGAATTTGACATAGGGCCATTTTGAATAATAATTCATAAGGACTAGTGCAAAACAGAAATTACGTGACAAAACAATAAACTGCCCCACTAAATAAATACCAGGTGTCTTCCAAGGTCCAGAAGGACATTCAATAGGTTTAAACGGTGGTGTGGTCATTTTAAGAGATTTATCAGATGTGGAACACACAACACAACTCTTGACTAAGAGACCAATTTCACCATCCATTTGTGGCCACCAAAATGATTCACACACCCTCCGTTTTGTCAACATAGCCCCTAAATGCGCTCTAGCTAGTATAATGCGCCTCAACTCCATTGGAGGTATCAATTTGTCACCTCTCAAAAGTAAACCATCCTCAATGGTTAACTCATCCAACACAATAAAAAAAGGTTGTAGATTGAAATCCAATTACTTTTTTCTAGGCCACCCTGCTGTAACATGTTCCAATACTTCTTTCATTACCCAGTCACTTGCCAAGCTTTTTTTCCACACCTCCTCAGTGAACTGACTGATATTTTCCACTTCCATGGCTGCAATCAACCATCATTTATCCTCACACTCACCTGTCACTTCTTCTTTTCTCACAATCGGACTTCTTGACAAATAATCTGCCCTCACATTTCTCCCTCCAGAAATGTGAACCACTTCGAAATTGAATTAGTAACCTGGCTGCAAATCTTGCAATCCTGGGAGTGCTACTCTTGCAATTGGTGCCATTCAAAATAGAAACTAACGGTTTGTGATGTGTTTGCAAGACAAAACCTCTCCTCCAGAGATAGCACTTACATTTTTCTATGGCCCACCAACAAGCCAAGAGTTCTTTTTCTACCACAGAATAGTGGACTTCAGCAATTCTGAGGACTCTAGACGCAAACCCAATAGTGTTCTCTATGTCACCAGCTCTCTGTGTCAACACAGCACCAATTCTAAACTTGCTCGCATCCACAGTCAACCAACATTTAAGGTTATGATCATAAGGTTTGAGCGCACTCACAGTGATCAACTGTTGTTTGATGTCAGCAAAAGCAGCCATGCACTCATCATTCTAGTGAAATTCCATCTTGTCTTTCAATAACTTTGAAATAACCCTAATCCTGGATGAAAAATCCGGTATGAACCGTGAGTAAAATTCGCAAAGACCCAAAAGGATTTCACCCCTGCTTTATCCACTGGGGGAGGTGCTTCCAGAATGGCTTTCATTAATCCAGGTTTAGGACGTACACCATCCTCAGAGACAACGTGTCCTAAGTATTCCACTGAAGGCTTTACAAGTTGACATTTTTCCCTCTTGAGCACTACACCAGCTTTATCAAAAGTGATAAGCACTTGCCTTAAGATCTGGTCATGCTCCATGCGAGAACTTGCATGGATCAATACATCATCCTGAAAAACAGAAATATTGGAAATTCCCTTAAGTAATTAACTTGGCTTGGCTGATGCCAAGCCAAACGGCATGTGGCAGTACTGGAATGTCCCTAAAGGGGAAACAAACACCGTCAAATGACGTGATTCATGGGCCAATTGTACCTGATGATAGGCCGATGCTAAATCCTTTTAGTGAAGAACTTAGCCCCAGAGATTGTTGACAACATCTCACTAATCTTGGGAAGGGGATTTGAATCTACCCATATCTCTTTGTTGAGAGCTCTGAGATCCATACAAACTCTCAACTCACCATTCTTCTTCTTGGCGACTACCAGGGGAGAAAGCCACAAAGAGGACTCAACGGGCTCAATTATTCCTTCCATCCCTAAGCCCTCCAATTCCTTTTCCAACTCACTATGTATGCTGAAAGGGACACCCCTCAACTTATGCTTCACAGATATAGCATTAGCCTTTGTCTTTTTGTGTTGAAATCCTACGATTTTCCCAAGATCGCCTGAAAATACTCTAGGGAATCCATTTAACAAATCCTCAATGTCATTAGAATCTCTAATCACAGTGACCTGTTCCTTTGTACCTGGGCGCGGGATCATACCAAGCAATCCTTGGTGGAACCATCCAAAGATGTTCAACCCCTTTACAGCAACACAAATTTTTCCACAAATGCGTCTCCCTATAAACACCATGGTTTCCTCAAAAAAACCCTGGAGATCGATTTTTCTACCCTCATAGGAAAATGGAGATCTATCAGGTGGAGACAATGACTGTCCAGGCCAATTCTGTTCAAAGAGCTCCTGGGTGATCATGATGATCTTGGCTCCAGAATCTACCAAAAGATAAAGTTGTTTTTCTCCCACCTGAACTTAGACAAACGGGTTGACACACATTTCCTGCTCAACACTGTCCATGTTGTTATGGCCCACCACCAACACCATATCTTGGACTTCACTCATTAAATTCTCGACAGCAACTTCACAACCATCACTCACAGTTGTGATTCTGGTTCCTTTGCGTCACACACTTTGACACACCTTGGCAAAATTTGCAGTTTTTGTGCAAAGTCTACATAGAAATTTTTTAGCAAGGCAAGCCCTACCCCCCTTTTGATGTGGTGGATATCCACACCTGAAGCACAAGTTATTTTGTTTGAAAAACAAGTTCTGCTGTACAGGATTACAAGGTGACGATGCAGACGAAGCAGAAACTTTAAACATTTTCTCTTTGTCATCTTTGGAGTGCACAGCATTAACCTGTTCAATCGTTCTGTCCTCTAGCTGACTTGATTGATGTCTCAATACTCTTAGTGATCCTGATGGTTTCAGTCAAGGAAGGGTTCCCCAATGAAAGTAACTTCTGTTTGATGGACTTATCGGTGCAGTGGCAAATAAACTGAGCTCTAATGAGTTGTCTGCAAAATTCTCGAATTGACATTCCGCTGCCAACTTGCGCAGAGCAGATATATACATATCAACATCTTCTCCTAGCTTTTGCTCTTTTGAAGAACTTGTGCCTCGTCACCACCAGACTGGGAGCAACATCAAACCTTTGTACAAGTTTCTTTACGGCTTGTTCATAGACATCAAGCTCATCCTCCCCATCAACTTGAACATCAGGTAGATGTTTAAACATGGATCTACCCTCAAAACCCAACAAGTGCAAAAGTAGATATCTTTTCCTCTCCGGTCTGAATCTTGAAGCACCAATTGCCCCCAATTAAGTCTCAAAAGCATCATGCCACTACCTCCACTGTATACGTGGATCTCCTGGTGTCTCCAAAAAAGGTGGTGGTGGATTTACTGACTGCATAGTTCTTTGAAGAAACTTAAACCAACTTAAATGTAAGTTTTCTTTCCTGAACATTTATATATTATTTATTTATAATTGTTTTATTTGTAACGGTAGGTAGAAGTCAATTTGTAAATATGTTGCCACCAATGCTTCTTATAATGCCTAAAGCGTACAGTACGAGAATGTCATACATCAATGAAATTGTTGCACACTTGTCCCAATTGTACAAGATGGCTGATGTTTTTGTTTCTTTTTTCTACAGTCATTAGGCACTTTCCTGGATGATACAAGAATCCAGAATCCTTCCCCATCTATTAAGATGGACGCTGTCTATATTGTAATCTTTAAGGCTGCTAGAGCATGTTTTTCTGCCCAGCCGCGTCCTCCTCGCATGCGCAGACGCCCTTACCTGGACCTGGTCGACCACTCCTCCTCCCGCAAATGGCTGCCAGTTTCTGCCTTCTTTCTACGGGAATTCGGATTAATCGGGTATGCGTCATCCGACCCTCTCTTGCTCTGTGCAGAAAACTTAGCTTGTGTTCCTGTGCGAATTTACCATATGCGGTGCGCCTCACCCACTTGTTCCCGGAACCAGGAGTCAAACACTCGAACAGCGCTCGCTGCGACGTCAGGCTGACACATACGCAATGCGGGTAAGTGCCTTCTCTTCCAGTGATTTAACCAGGCTGTGGGTTCTTTTCTTCAAGGGTACACTGCTCCAGCTTGTTGCCACATGTAGAAAGTGGCGGACAACGTTAATGTAGATAAATGGCTTTATTTGATGACAGCTCAAAGTACCCTCTACCGCTCCAGGCAGGCAAGTGGAAACCAACCGCCACTCTCTGGAACATTCACATTACCGTGTTCCATGACAGCATGCACAGGTTAAAAGCAACACAAACAGTGCATAACTATTAAAAGACGATACTACAAGATATTTGACAACTCCAAAATTTTGCTTTTTCCAGCACTAGCCATAAATTCCTCAACAAACAAATCATTTTGTTAATTTCTAAAGGAAATGTGTGAGGTTTTACTGCTTTGATTCAATCAAGATGGATTCAGGAGTGCCACACTTTTGTCATATATAAGAATGTTAGTGCTCCAGTTCATTAGAACCCTGAGGGCGGCTGCAGTAGAACACTGGGGAAATCAATTGACAGACTGCTGCTGCTATTGGAAGTACATGTTTTACGCAGAATGTCAGACTTTATTCTCATATGCTTGAAGAAGATAGTGTGAATATACAGAAAACAATGCTCTCATTTAGGCTTCTGTAGCACCTTCCAAAACCTCTGTGTGTAAATTGTGAGAAAACAGGTTTCTCTCAAACATAGTTCACCAAATTCCACCAGAGGTTCTGCATTACGCACATGGTAAAATCATCTTATAATACACCACAATGCACAAAGTTAGTATGGTACAACCAACAAATTATTTATATTGGGAGCAGAATCTTTTTTTACACTTTATATGTGATTCTCAAAAACAGGCTTTCGATGTGGCCATGTTCTAGAGCCCTGTAAAGGTTGAATAACAATTCCTCCATGTTGTGGCCAGCCAATCCAGGTGGTCCCCTTGGGACAACTTCCCCACACATACCCTTTGAGGTTAGGGTGTGCTCACCCTGCACTCCTATATATATTTATTTTCAGGACACAGGGACCATGTCCATAGATCCTGTAATGGCTGCCACAACATATTTTCAAGCTGTGAGCAATCAATCAGGATTGATTTGTCCCCTTTAAAGCAGCCAATCAGAGCTTGCTCAACAGTCTAGATATCACTATAGTTTGGATGTTAATTTCTCGGAAATGGCTGAGTGCATTTACACCAAATCACAAAAGCACGTTTTCTGACTAAAGATCAAGCTTTCTGCCAAACTTGGTGTAATTCTGTTCAGCCGTTTTTCTGTGTCACATCACAAAATTACTATGCGAGTTTACATGCGAAATGATGTTTTTGGACCCCACCAAAGTCCAGTTTTGAGTTTGGCCACATGGGGATAGTTTTGCATTAAATGGTTCCTTAGGCCAACGGCTCACCCCAGAGGAGAATTACTCTTGCAGTACAATGCTGTTTGTTGGATAGTTACGAATGCACTGGTCTTCGAATGGTATGCTGCAAACATGTTTAGAGCTCAATACCTGCAGTGATCCATCAAAGAACTAATGAAGAGGAAGGAATGGCTACGAAAAATGAAATATTAGAAAGAGATGAACAGTTATAAATCTTTGCTCCGTTGTAAGAACTGCAACTTTGCAAAGATGGACCACATTGACCAGAATGCATTGGGAGCACCACTAAGTCTGGTTTCAATTGAAACTCGCACCTGAAGGCCAATGATGAGTGCCCTTCTCGCTTTGAGTGCTGCCACATTGAGATTGTTTTGAATGAAATGGTTCCTGGGGCCAAGGGCTCACGCCAAAATGATGACCCTTGCAGTAACATGTTGTTTGTTGAACAGTTAAGAAGGCACTGGTCTTTGAATGTTATGTTGCAAACAAGTTTGACGCTCAATAGGAGGACCACATTTACAACAATGCATTGGGAGGGCTACTGAGTCTGGTTTCCCTTGAAACACACCGTCTGAAGGTGATTGGTGAGTGTCAGTCCTGTTTTGAGAGTGGCCACATGGGAAAACAATGTTGGTAGTACCAGGTTACCTACTGTAATATGGCGCTTATATTACAATACCCTCAACATCAACAAAGAATGGCGGTGAACCCCAATAATTGTGCTGTGTATCTGTGTGCCCTTGCAGGGGATCTGGAATGGAATCTGAATGCAGCAGCTGATGTAGATGGTATGTGGTATTTCTGTAGCTCAAACCTAGACAAAAGGCAGCAATACACTGAACAGTGTCAAAGACAAGCATATTGTCAACGAGTAATAGGAGAGGTAGCTGGTTTTTGGGCTGCTGTGATGTAGTATTATTCAAAGATGTGTGTCTTCAACTCTTTCCTAAACTGGAGCAGCATTGGCACAGTCCTGATGGATATGGGAATGGTATCCCAGATCGTGGGTGTGTAGATGGAAAAGACCTGCTGCCATGCTTTTTCTTTTTAAACTTATTAGTCTGCAGTCTGATGGGGAGCTTGTGTGCAAGACAAGTGGCAGTGGTGATCATGATGGCTTTGCAAATGATGCTGCTGGTTCCGAGCACACTGAAGGCCAGCAACGGGAACAAATGGAGTCCCATAAGGTTCAGGGTGATGCCACTGGGACCAAGTTGTCTGCCTTGTGTACATGCGACACTTTGGAATGGGAGAAAATTCAACTGAAGTGTTAACTTTATGTTTATATGCACTACATAAAAGTAATCATTTTAATTTTCTCCCTTATCTAAGTGTCTTTACAAAGAGCAGGTATGTTACTCCCAGTGCCCTGTAGACATGGTGTCATATTTATAACAGGACAATACAGTAATTTGTTTAAATGTGAAGAATTTAAAGTGAGGAAACATGCTACATAAAAAATAGGGCCTTAATTGGCTTGATTTAAGGTAGAGAAAACATTGGCATAATGTTTCATAGAAACGTTTTTCTTCACTTTAAATTTCTCCCATTTAAAAGAAAATTACTATTTCTCAGTTATAAATATGGCACTGTTTCTACCATCCACCTGGAGCAAGATGCTTGCTGTTTGTAAATATGACACTTTAACTCTTCATTTTCCTTTTCTTTGATTTAAAAGCATTCAGAAATATCCTCTTGTTCTTATACTCTAATATTGAGTTGAGAAGGATTGGGAGTTAAATGTCTCATTGCTTCAGTTCTGAACCTCTGTGACCCACATGGGTCATAAATCTGAGGGGAGCACTGCTCATTACCAGGCTCTGCTATGTGCAACCTGAAAATAAAGTAAAATAAACATAGCCTTTTCTAAATTTTGAAAGGAAAACGCAACACTTATTTTTTGGATGTTCTTTGTTAAAAATGAACTCACAGCTGGGAGCTACTCTGATGGTGTATACGAGCTACTGGTAGCTCGCAATCGATTGGTCGGAGACACCTGCTTTAGTGGGTCACCCTAAGTGGGATGGGTATGCCCAGAAGTGGGTCCTGTGCACACTGTTTCACTGGAACCAAGCTGTACCCGGCTGATGAGCCCATAACTAGGGTGTAACTGGTTCTGGGTGGCCTATGTTCCGGTTCAGAGTGACCTGGTGTTGGAAGTGGGGGTCCTTATCCCTCACCGCCGCCACCAAATGCTGGAGGCGGGAGTCCCTGTCCCACACCGCTGTTGCCGGGTGCGAGATCCGGACCCCTCGTTTCAACGTTAGGCTAAGTAAGGACACCGTCTGAGATAGCCCTGCTCACCCCCTTAGTAGCTTGGCACGAGCAGCCAGGCTTATCTCCAAGGCACGAGTGTAGAGTATGTGCAACCACACTCACAGCAACCCAATGATGTCACCACAAATAGACTCCACACAAGTTTTTATAAAACGAGTATAATCTTTATACAAGAAGATATACGATATGAGCACACGATACAAAACCAACATATAATAATGGGTAGTATTCCTCCCAGTGGGTTGGTAGGTTCTAATCCCAACCACCGCTTCTAACCAACAGTTAAGCTGACTTCTAACCGTTTCCAAAAGGTTAGGTAGGTCATATTGCTAGAATCACACATGTTGCAAAAGAAACTAAATACTGCAATGCGTAACGATATACTCCTGAACTGTGCAATAGAGAAACAATGTCATACGTAGCACCACAGTCATGTACTTTGCAATAGAAGGAATAATGCAATGCGTATCACCACCAGCATGCCCTGTGCAAGGAAGAAACAAAGCAATGCGTCACGCTACAATCATGTACTGTGCACTGAAGAAATAAAGCAATGCGCCACATTATAATCAGGTACTGTGCGATGAAGAAATAATGCAAAGCGCCACGCTTACAATCATGTACTCTGCAAGGGAAAATAACGCAGTGTGTTGCGCACCCAGTATGTAGTTCGTCAGACACAAATAGAGTCAGGCGTCATACGACAGTTCGTTAGCAGCAATAATGCAAAGTGTAATACGACAGTCTAGGTGCTCCGTTAACAGTTGCCCCCGACATGGATCAATGATGACACAAAAGTACCGCTTCTCACTCCGGCCCCAGTACTGCCCCTCCTTGGGCCAGCACAGGCCTCGATCCGAGCCGAAGCAACAGGCTCACGCAGCTGCCAGGAGCGAGAGGCCGAGAGAGTGTCCCTCCGAGCCCACACCCCACCCCAGGTGGTGATCCACGTTACCTGGGGGGCCGCGACCCCACTCTCCTCCCCTCCTTCAGCGACTTGGGCCTTGATCCAGAACTCAGTCAATGGGCACGGCGAGCTCGGGCCGGTGACTCCGCTCCTCCGGGACTGCCGGTCCGGGCCGCTACTGTTGCACTCCGAGGGCCCAATGGCCTGGCCCTCCTTCCGGCCGTTTCAGTGGACACCAAGACCCGCCCTCAGCACTTGTGGAGACTTACTCTGTGCACATGCTACCCAGGCACTCCTCACCAGCGCCTCTGGTTGCACCGCGACACGCACTCTCCGCGTCCGAGACTCGCCTCTTCTCTGGTGCACATGATGACCAGGCGATCGTCACCACGCCTCGGCTTGCACCTCGACACGCACCCTTCACGTCCAAGTCTCACCTCTTCTCCCGGTGCACACAACGACCAGGCGCTCTTTACCAACGCCTCGGCTTGCACCACGACACGCACCCTGCGCGTCCGAGTCTCACCTCTTCTCTCAGTACACACAACGACCAGGCGCTCTTCACCAACGCCTTGGCTTGCACCACGACACGCACCCTGCACGTCCAAGTCTCACCTCTTCTCTCGGTGCACACAACGACTAGGCGCTCCTCACCAACGCCTCGGCTTGCACCACGACACGCACCCTGCGCATACGAGTCTCACCTCGTCTCCCGGTGCACACAAAGACCAGGCGCTCCTCACCAACGCATCGGCTTGCACCACGACACGCACCCTGCGGATCCGAGACTCACTTCTTTTCCCGGTGCACACAACGACCATGCGCTCCTCACCAACGCCTCGGCTTGCACCACGACACGCACCCTGTGTGCCCACGATCACAAGGCACAACTTCTGAGGGTCTCAAGCTGCAAAAGCACGCGCACACCGCGTTGCTTCGGACTTCTCCGGAAACTTTTATGTTCCTGTGTTTCCAAACAGGGAGCCAGCTCACCTCGGGCCCTTGGGGTTCAGGACACAGCACAAAGCACAGTCCTGTTCAAGAAGGGGGGGGAACACCACCCACTGCAATGTCCCTTCAGTCTTTTCCTTAGTAAAAGCTACAAACTGCAGGCCAGCCCCAGATCACGAAGCAAGGGTCAGTCCTATCCAGCAGTCTCTTCAGCAACTTCTTCCTTGGCAGAGGCTCTTCTTGACCACGAAAGAGGTCAAAGCCTTTGCAGACTCGACCTGTCCATTTCGCCATTTAAAATTACACCAAATTCTAGGGGTTTCAGTTCTCTTAGTTATACCCCTTCATGTCTTTGAAGTTCGTTGTGCTCAGGGGTCCCTGACCCCTGCCTAAATCAGTTCTGGGTGTCTCCCTCCCAGTGTCACCTTACTCCCTTTGATACTGGGGGTCTGGACCCTTAATCACTCAGCAGGAGATGGGTCAATTGTTTTATAGCTGCAACCCAGGCCTCTTCACCTCCCGGGCTTTCTCCTCGCATTCTCTCCAGATGCAGGTCAGCCAGGTGTCATCTCACCCCCTCCCATTTCAGATCCAGACAGTCAATCCACATTCAGCAGAGACACACAGAAATGCTTAAAGCACAAAACTCAGCCACTTTCTAAAAGAGTGGTTTCTGAACACAGTGACAAAACCACTTTCATAGAAAGATGTGTTATGACACTGTGAGTTCATACATACTAAACTTCACCTCTCCATTATAAACTTATAGGAAACTAAGCTAACAAAACACCATACCCAACCTCCCCCATTCTGTCCTATGGGCAGAATGGCCTTTCACCAGTGAAAACGAAATGGAGTGTTTTTTCACTGTCAGAACATAGCACACACCTCAGTATATGTCCTGCCTTTTACCTACACTGCACCCTGCCCAGGGGTTACCCGGGACCTACCACAGGGGTGCCCACAGTGTACGCAAAAGGGAAAGTAAGGCCTGACAAGTGGTTACACTTGTCAGGACAACATGCTAACTTAGCAACCTGTGCCCTACACTGAAGGCCTGAGTTCCCTTCTCTGCGCGCCTTTTCATTACTAGCCCTTGCACACACAGTGCACATGACTAGGGACTTTTACTAGTAAGGCAAACATACCAATCATGGTCAACCAATTACCATGGTACTTTACATAGGGAACCCTTGGACTTTGACACTGATCAGCAGTGGCAAAGTACCCAAAGCATCTAAATTGGCAACCCTATGTCAGGAAAAGGGTCGAGGGGAAAGCAAAAGTTTAGGGAACTTTAGCCAAAAAGGCCAAGTCCTACACCTGGCTTAGCAGTTCAGGCTCGACAGTTCCACTTGGAGCAGGGTCAAGTTTGATTTTCATATAGTTGGGTCCCAACTGAGGTGGCATGGTGTGCAAAATAACGATAGATTAGAATACGGCCCAGAGTCATTATCAGTGGCTGAGATAAATTCAAGCATTCCATCACTCACTGTTTTGTGCACTGTAGGAAAGTGGAGTATTATATGGTATGGGGAATAGCCCTCACCATGTAATACTATCACAGTATCCCAAAGATGGTCCTTGGATTCACAGTAATAAATCCTTAGCTCAGTCCTGGTAGTGTGGCAAAGAGCAGTCAGGAGTTACTAGAGGAACATGTTTTAAGCATTTCAGAATACCAACATAGACGATAAGTAATTGACACAGCTCAAGAGAAATCAGACATCAATGTATAAAAATATAGGGAAATCTTATCCTAATTTAGACAACAAAACGGACAGAATAGCACACATATAATCAGTGTTATTGACTTTTGAAGCAATATTAAATCAGTGCAAAATATTACACAAAAAGTATAACATTGCTCTCAATGGGAAAAACGACTAGGGACAAATCGGTCACTTGCAGGGCGAGTTACGTGGAACCCTTACAGGGTTAAAGTCATGCAGACCTCTGGACTAGGCCACAACAGTCAGATCAATTTTACTTAGTCCGTGAAGTCCGGGTGTAAAGTTGTCCTGGCTGTCCATGGTGCTGAACGGGAGCGCGGGGATTCTAGTTTTACCGCTTACACGGTGCTGCAAGAAACAGAATGAAAAACACGACAGATACACAGTTGCTGACGTCGAATAGAGTTGCACTGTGTTCTCTGTAGATGCAATGTCAAGTGTGGGGTTTAGTTGCCGGAATAGCGACCAACAAACCTTGACAGCGGTAAGCACAGCAAAAATGTACTAGAACTTCACTGGGTCCCGGGGAGTGAGGTTGTGGGTTGAAACTTTGTGGCAGATGAGACTCCAACTCCCACAATGCAGTGAACCACCTGGATTTGGGCGATCCCACAGAAGGCGCGATGGCCAGCAATTCTTCATAGCTGCTGAGTGTTTTTACCTGCAGTTTGGAGAGGACTAGTGCCACTAGTCCAGGGAAGTCTGAGGGTGCTTCTGGCATCCACAGGGGTCCATCTCTCTCTCTGAGGGAGTGCTGAGTTTTAGCCAAGGATGAGGCTCAATCACTCAGTTCCAAGTATGGTGCCACAGGGACAGTGTCCCTCTTTTGCTTTGGTGCTGTGGGCAAAGTCCTGTTGTTGGCCACACAGGTGTCCTCTTGGTCCTTCCTTGATGCAAGTTGTTCAGATCTGAGGCTCTGGTGTCAGGGGGTCCGTTAAATCCTGTATTTAGGGGAGTTAAGGGTGTGGGAGCTAGTAGTGAATGGGCAGCTAGTCCCTGCAGCATGTCTGCCCCTGAGGTGACCACATCCAGGGGTGTAGGTCACCTTTTCTACCTAGAACCCTCTATTCTGCAATTTGTAAAGATGGCAGAAATAAAATTGTGGTGTAGAGACCAGGGCGCTCACCCTGGAGGTGTGGCTAGCCTTCTGGGGGTGAACACCTTCCTGCATAGCGAATTTCCCACCTGTCTAGGTGCAAATGTGCATGGGGGAGGGCTGTTTTCTTCCTCCACTGGGAGTCAGCCTTGATGCATGTCAGAGGTGGTGCACCCTTTGAAGCTCGCCTTGTTGTGCCACTTCACTGGCCTGCTTGGGAGGAGGGAGGTGTGACCTCCTTCCTGCTCAAGCCTTTGTTCCTGACTTCTGGGAGTGATCACACTGCCTGGCAGGAGGTCAGAATCCTGTTTTGGCAGCAGCAGGCGAGGGAAATTACGGGCGGGCCAGCCAGAGCACAGAGAGGCTGGGGCAAACAGAAGGGTAACCTCTAAGGTAGCCACCTGGGTCCATGCCACATGATTTGTGTCAGGGGTGAGAAGGCACATTGTTTGATACCAAACATGACATATTTCAGCAGTACCATAATAGAGCTGCCAACCACGAGAATGCCCAAAAGATAGCCTATGTTATCCTATGGACCGTTAACCACTATAGGGACATATACGCTTGCACTTCTATGTCCTCACCTTTAATATACTGCTCCCTGCCTTCTGGGCTGAGTAGGACTTCCTTAGGGGTTCCTGACATAAATTAACGATAGTGTTGTGACTGTGCCACACATGGTGAGGGCACAGTTGAGTTTGAGCAGTTTGCACTGTTCCTACGATCTGAAATGGCAGGCTTGCTGTCAGTAGTTTGCTTAGGTCACCCAGGGTGGCAGAAAACAATGCTGCAGCCCTGGGGACCCTTTTACCACCTATGCCCTGCGTACCCCTGGTACCATATACTAGGAAATTATAAGGGGTTAAAGTCTTTGTCAATTGGGACTGCCAATCCACACATAACTGTTTTAGGGAGAGGGCACTAGAGCCTGGTTGGCAGGCTTCAATCCACTGTTAGAGTCGAAAGCCAGCATCTAGTAGTCCAAATGGGGGCAAAAGCGGGGGATATCTGCCAAGAGCCCTGTTTTCTTACATGTACTTATTGTGTCACCCTAAGTGGAATGGGTATGACCAGACGTGGGTCCGGTGCACACTACGTCTCTGGTACCAAGCTGTGTCCAACTGATGAGCCCATAAATAGGACGCAATCGGTCCTGGGCTGCTTGTGTTCCAGCTCAAGAAGGCCATGGCTTGGGAGTTCGGGCTGGACTGTTTCAATTGGGGCAGGGTCAAGACTGATTTGTATACAGCTGGATCTAAACTGAGATGACATGGTGTTCAAAATAATGATGGATTAGGATGCAGGCTCGAGTGATTACTAGTGGCTGAAATTAATTCAAGCATTCCATCCATCACTTTTTTATATATTTTAGTGTGTCGCCCTAAGTGGAACAGGTATGCCCGGACATGGGTCCTGTGCACACTATCACTGGAACCAAGCTTTACCCGGTTGATGAGCCCATAACTAGACCGAAACTGGTCATGGGTTGCTTGTGTCCCAGTTCAGAGAGGACCTGGTTTGGCAGTTCTGGATTTAGTGTTCTGAGTGGAGCAGGGTCAAGACTGATTTGCTATAGCTGGGTCCAAACTGAGATGACATGGTGTGCAAAATAATGATGAATTTTGATGCAGCCATAGTAATTACTAGATTCATTCAAGCATTTCATGCATCACTTTTGTATACTTCGATAATTTGTTGGAGCACCCATTACTATTGGCTTCAAGGCTCTCTCCTTTGAGAGCTGCACCCAGCTACTCCTGTCAAATCTGCTATATTTCCTAATGTTGTTTTTCTCATTTGGCCCTATAAATCTGAGCCAGTTTAGTGCAACTATAGGTTAAACCTACATTTTCTTGGTCAGTAATACCACACAGAATACTCAATTCCATGGGGTTTAAGATAAACATTTACCTTATATAGTAGAGGAGGGAAGAGGAAGGTTATTTCTCCCCTGGTCAAAATAAAATGGGGAATGAGGTGTGGCTCCTCCTACAGTCAAAGCCTTGTGTGACTTTTATCATGCAGAACTATCGCACAGTAAAATCCGTCCTGGTTCTCCCACACCTAGATAGACCAAATGTGCAAAAACCTACCCACTCAGAATCAGGCAGAGATGAATTCCATGCATTAATTCCACTCTGCGGGACTCGTAATGAGGTTAAACCACGAAGTGACTACCTTTAAGTTTCCAACCTACCTATTTAGGTCCCTCTTCTGTGAGCTTTGTCCATTCACTTGTCTTTGTTTATATGTTGGTTTTCAATAAAAATGTATGTGCTTCATATAATTAATTCCTCCTTGAGGCGTACCATACTGTGTGAAACGTAAATCAAAGAATCCAAGTTTGGAATACAACTGTGTAGAGGTCGTCTGCATGTTGGCTGTTTTATTTTAATAGGCGCATCTATTGCAATGTTAGAAAATATATAATGTGTCTCATCTTGAGATCATGTTAACATGTTTCAGTTGTCTCAGACACATCATGTGTATTAATCAGGGCATAACATGTGGATTTTGTTACTTGTATCAATTCATCATTTACTGAGCTACAAGTATACCTATTCTATTTAAATCCGCTCATTATTTTGCTTTTTAATATTCTATGGAGCACTGACAGTCTTACACAAATTGTGTGTGACGAACCAAATATGTCCTGCATTGATGACTTGATTGTTTTTAATCATTAGAATAATTCTGCCTTTAATATGAGAGGCTTTTCCTCGTTGCTTATTGAGTTTCCTTTTCTTGGCGCCCCTGGTGTTTATCGATGAAGCAACAGAATGCTGTTTGCAAACTATTCTGCAGTGGATCATGTATAAAGGCAGCACAAGCTTTAGGGGCATATTAACAACGGCCAGCGATAATTATCGCTGGCCGTGCTTAGCGTGAGGAATCCTATCGCCGGCTATCGCTGGAAATTATCGCCATGCTAGCGCTGTATTAACAACGCTTAGCGCAAAGGCGATCATTTTCCAGTGATAGCGATGTTTTCCATGGAACATCGCTGGTTTTCCAGCGATGTCCCATGGAAAACGGCGATATACTTGGCGATAGGGCCTGTGGTCTTAGCCACACAATCCACCCCCATGTTAGGTATGCCTTAGTCAGGAATTTAGCAGACGTTAAATTCCTGCGTTAAGGCATACTTAACGCTAATTTAATATATCGCTAACCCACGTTGCTAATATGGCGATACCTGGGTTAGCGATATTTCCCCCTGTTGTATTCACAGGCACGCCCCCTTTGCATCTCATTAGCGATGCGATGGGAGGCGTGCAGAAAACGGACGCTAGGTCAGGAATCACGCGCTAGCGTGTCCTTGTTAATTCGGCGATAAAATTATCGCCGCTTTTCGTCCGAAAACGGACGCTAAAGCGGCGATAATTCATTAACGCCGCCTTGTTAATATGCCCCTTAGTCTGTACCAAAGTGATTGTTGTGGTTTCTCCTAGGACAAAGCTACAATGGCAATAAAGAAATTAGAAACGAATGCAAGGACTGTCTCTATTATACACTCTGGGTAGTGACCAAATCCCAGAGATCTAAGTAAACTACATGCACTTCTATATAGAAGAGTTAGGGAACATTGTGATTTATAGCCTGATGTTTCAAAGGCTTTTCCACTCGAAAAGACTGCAGTGAGAAGAACAGTGGTTTTCCCAAGTTCCAAATCCATCTCTGTAATGTACTAAAGAGACATTAAGTCAGAAAGGGATTTTCAGCTCGCAGTGTTGTGAATGTTTCAGGCTAGTAAGGAAATTGAGGAGTTAAAGTTGTATTCTCCTTTCCTTCAGACTCACAAGAATATGTGTCAAAGAGTTGGGACTGTCAGTGTGGTTGCAAACCAGACAGAAACCCAAAAGGGGGGCATATGATTAGGAAGTGGAAGCAGTCCTTATGTGAGTATCACCTGTGAGCACTTGGGAGAGCAGGCAGCGGTCTAAGGGGCATATTAGCAAGACCCACGTTAAAATTATCGCCGTTTTAGCGGCAGGAAACTGCCGCTAAAACGGCGATAATGGGCTTGCTAATATGCGTTATAGAATTCCAATAGAAGCCCAGGTTAGATGTGCAGGACATCTAACCTGGGCTTCTATTGGAATTCCATAACGCATATTAGCAAGCCCATTATCGCCGGCTTTAGCGGCAGTTTCCTGCCGCTAAAGCGGCGATAATTTTAACGTGGGTCTTGCTAATATGACATCTAACCTGGGCTTCTATTGGAATTCTATAACGCATATTAGCAAGCCCATTATCGCCGTTTTAGCGGCAGTTTCCTGCCGCTAAAACGCCGATAATTTTAACGTGGGTCTTGCTAATATGCCCCTAGGGGGCATATTATCAAGGGCTTTATCGCCGCGTTAGCGTCACTTTTAGGCGATAAAGCGGCGATAATCCTAACGCCCTATCAACAATGCGTCGCTAACCCCTATTAGCGCTAGTTTCCCGCGATAGTACCCGGAATTTTTATCGCCCTTGATGCCAGCGATATTCACCGCTAATGAGATGCGAAGTAGGCGTTCCTGACTAAAATCCACAGAAAAATGTCGCTAACACAGCATCGCACTATCAACAATGCTATCGCCGAACCGCGTAGCTACAAAAAATGCGCGCTAACCCACGTTAGCTCCAGTTTTTAACACCTGATACAAACCTGACTTAAATTGCAGATAAGTGGACATATATAAGGGAGACTAGGCCAGAGCTCCCTCAGAACAGCCACAGAAGCCATGGAGGTAGTCATCATGCAGATTGGAGTCCCACGAAGGCAACCACCGCCAATGCAACCCCCCTGGACCACCCCCACTGAGGCAGCGATAAAGAAGACAGCGGGCACTGCGCAGACGTGTCTGCCTTGCTGATTTAAAGCCCGAGGATGTCATAGCCCACTACAGGCTCAAAAGGACATCTATCCAGCATATCCTGACCCTCATTGCCCACAGGCTGACGCCACCAACACAGCGGAGAACAAACATCCCTCCGCAGACCAAACTGCTTGCTGTGCTGCACTTCTTGGCCTCTGGGACATTCCAACCAACAACAGCCAGAGTTGGTGGAGTATCACAGTCAGCCTTCTCAGGCTTCCTCCCCACTGTCTTGGATGGTATACTCAGCCTGATACCCCAACACCTTCACTTCCCCAACACCATGCAGGAGCAGATTGCTATCAAGCAAGGATTCTATGCCATCGCTGGATTCCCGCAGGTGTTGGGTGCAATTGACTGCACACATGTATCATTTGTGCCGCCTGCGGACAGCGCACACATATACCGCAACAGAAAGCACACGTATTCAATGAACGTGCAGGCAATAGTGGATCACCGGGGACTGTTCACAAATGTCATTGCCAAATTTCCAGGGAGTGTGCACGATGCATTCATCTACCGACACTGCGTCATAAACCAGCGCTTCCAGAATCACATATATGGAAATTCATTGCTTGTCGGTAAGTACCAACTGGACACACCACATGCACTAAATCCACAAGAATGTTGTCCCATCAAGAATGAGGATTCAAATACGTTGCCTAGGTACCGATAGGGGGCTGCAAAAGGCAGTGGCACACCACCTGGTGTCACATGCTGATGTATTGTGTACGAGCATGAGATCTCCAGGCTCCTCTGCGTACAGTACCCACCATCTACTGAACATCCATGTCGCAAATCAAAGTTAACCTCACTGGAATCCCAGTCTGGTGTGTTGGTGTATTGAGGAGGAGGAACATAATGTTGTTGTCCATGTTGCTGGTGACACATGATGGTTGACTAAATATCGCACAAGTACTCCCCCATGTCTCATCAGTGTGTCAACTCAGAGCTGTGGAGTGACCAGGCTTATATCAATGCATGTGGAATGTTGGATTTGCCAAATGTTGCAAATGTGTATGCGCAGGTGGAGAAATCTGTCCAGAAAAACTATCTTGGGCCATTGCTGTTGAATGCAGTGTTGATGGTGCTGCTGTTGATGGTGGTGTGTAGCATCTCATCTCTAACTCAGCTACACAAAAGTCTCATTGTCCCATCTGTAATATGGTGTGTCATGTTGTTGCACAATGAGTAAGTGGATGTGTCCGTGCACACAACATGTGTGTAGACTATGTATTGGCAAACACTAAAACATATCAAATTACAAGAAGTGTGCAAAGGTGTGCCCTGCGTATCAGTGTGGTGAAGTGCATGGACAATCAGATGTTGTTAACCCCTTGACCGCGATCGGAATTCCGCTCGTATGCTGGACATTCCGATCGCGGGTGGGGTCGTGACGAGCTCAGCTCGTCATGCGAACAGCGCTACCGCGCAGCATGACGAGCTGAGCTCGTCATGAGCACGGAAAGGGTTAAACAATTCACAGAGTGCAATTGACCTTGAGTATGTATGGTATGTGAGTTTGAGGCTCTGCTTGCGACAGAGGATGTAGTCCATGAAGTTCATGTCATGACATGTGAGGCTGTAGATGGCGTGTGCAAACCGTCAATGCCCTCAGTGGAGTCTGCTATCAGTTGCTTTGTGTAAGCTCCGGACATTCAATTGCATATGTTGTGTGGTGTCACAGGTCTGTCGTCAGCACCAGACGCAGATCGGAATGTGATTTGTGCCAGGCGTGGCCCATGTCATGATAACATTCACATGGCGTCGACTGCGAGGAGTGATGATTAGTGCCATCGCTAGATGTGTGCATGCCACCTTGCAGCACACACCAGCAAAATGGCTGTTTGAAGGATCAACACTGAGGCAATGTACTTAGCATTGATGCTGCCAAATAGCCAGAAGCAACACATGGCCTACCTAAATCTAAAATTTGCAAAAATCAGAAATGTACAATGCCTCTCTCAACACTGCCAACACAGTATGCACAATGAATAATGGACACATCTCCCTCTTACTTGTGACAGGTGACCAAGGATATGCTCTCTGCCCGTGGATGATGACACCCATACGAAATCCCACCACCCAGCCACAGAGGCAGTACAATTCTGCACATAGACGTACACGTGGCATCGTTGAGCGCACATTTGGCGTGCTGAAGTCACGTTTCCGTTGCCTGGACATCACAGGTGGCAAACTTCTGTACAGCCCTGAAATGGTAAACAAAATCATACTAGCATGTTGTGTATTGCACAACATATGTGTGCGCACCAAGGCACCCTGGATCCAAGTCCCTGCAGCTCCGGACGATGACCAGGATGATTAGGAAGATCACCGAGGTGGACCACACCCCACAGCCACTGCAGCTGGAATTGCCCGAAGGTACAGGATAATAAACAATTACTTCACTTGAGCACATCACGTTGTGACTGACTACAACAGAGACATGTTTCGTGAACATTACCACAACAACTGTTTGTGACAATAAACAAACTTAACACATATACCCTGTCTGCAAATCACTCTCCTGCATAAGTATATCCCAAATGAAACTTTCACATTGTTCAAAATTAACTATAATGACCACTAAAGTCAAACAATGGCGTGCATGTCACCTCATTACAGAGATGCCATAGTGTGTCAATTGTTCACTACTTGACTTAAGAAGGTGTAAATTGTGGCACACAATTACTCAATTAGTGTGACATACTGTACGTAAATCATGATTTACAGGGTGTACTCGGTCCTGAATCTTGAAATGTATGTGGGCGTATGGGGAAAACAATGATCATGAATGTTCAGTCTGTGTGAAAATATCATTACAATGTAATGAAATGGGGCACAAATATGGAAATTGGGTGTGAAATGGGGCTCAAATATGAATATTGCCCGTGAAATGGGGGTCAAATATGAATATTGGGCGTGAAATGGGGGTCAAACATGAAAATTGGGCATGAAATGGGGGTCAAACATGAAAATTGGGTGTGAAATGGGGGTCAAATAAGATAAAATAAACTCACCTTGACCACAAGACCATGAATGAGCCATCAGCAGACCCCACATGCGCACCATCCCTGAACACCTTCATGAAGCACATCAAGACCTATCTCATTGTCGAACTAATCTGCGTATCGGCGGATTCACCCAACAGACCTGAAGAACTATTGGGCCATCTCCTTCCCACACTTTGCAGACAAAGTCACCTAGAGACACATAAAGCCGCAGATTAGTGCCTTCACTGAAGAAAATCCCATCAGGGCCCCCTCTCAGTCGGGGTACGGCAGCAAGCACAGCACCAAGATCGCACACCTCACCACCAACTACGACATACGCATGCCACTTGACCAGGCCCAACTAGTGGAACACATCCCATAACACTTCTCTGCAGCCTTCAACCCTGTCACACAATGCAGCACATCCGCCAGAAACCACGACACCGGGATACGATGAACCGCCCTCTCCTGGATCCACTCCTCCCTCTCCGTAATAAACCACAGGATCTGACTCCCCCTTCATCCACCAACCGACAGAGATCAACTGCGGAGTACCACACGGATCGTCCCTAAGCCCCACAAGTATTCCACAACTACATGGACACACCCACCTTCATCGTCAGACAGCATGGGCTCAGCATAGTCTCATACGCAGACAACACACAGCTCATCCACTCCCTCACGAAGATCTGAAAATACTACCAAATCTGTTCCCAGCTATTAATGTTGGAAAGTGCAGATCGAATGAAATACATCAGGCGAAAGCTCAACTCAGAGAAGACTGACATCCACATCCTCATGCCATCCAAATCCGCATGGGACAACACCTGGTGGCTCTCTGCCCAGGTAAGCCTGCCATCACCGACAGACCACACACGCAACCACGGCATCATCCACTACTCTTCTGTCACCATGACCTTCCAGATCTACTCCATAGCCTTCAACAGCCCTAACTGCCTACGGATCCTACGCAATACATCCAAATGTATATCCCCCAAATGCATCAAAAAGCAAAACCACGCATTCACACCAGCAGACTGGACTACGGCAATGCCCTCAAATCAGGAATCAACAAAACACTACTACACAAGCACCAAAACATCCTGAAGTGCGCAGACATACCTGTCATCACAACCCCACGTCACAAACACAAAAGACAGAACATACTAAACCTCCACTGGATCAACCTCGAGATGAGAGTCAACTAAATATCACTCACACACATACAAATCACTCCACCTCATCATCGGACAGAAATACATCAACAAGAGAGTCACCTTCAACCTCCCCAAGAGGAAATGACGCACAGCAAACCTTGGCCACGCAGACTCACCCCGGAACCACAAATCAAGAGTGGGAGGAAGAGCATTCTCCTACGTCGCTGGCAAATCCGGGAACAAGATGACAGTCAACATCTAATGCTCTACCATCCTGCAGGCTCTCAGGAGGGACAACAAGACATGGCAATTTGCCAGAGACGGAGCTGCACACTTACTCCCCCAAGCGCCTTGTGAGATTCACGGGTGAGTTGTGCACTTACAATTCACATCATCAATTCAATGATTGTAGTTGCAAATTGCTAGTGATCTGGGGATGAGTCATGTTAAGTGACATCAAGGGGCATAACATCAAGGACCCAAGATAACATTATCGCCGCTCTAGTGTCCGTATACAGGCCAAAAGCTGCGACAATGTAATCGCACCATTAACAAGGTCACACTATCGCGTGAATCCTTGACGTAGCGGCCCTTACCTTAACGCCCAGCTTTGCATCTCAAATGAGATGCAAGTTGGCCGTTCCTTGCAAAAACAATGTGAGTAATGTTGCAAACCGACATTTCTCCTATCAACAATGTGAACGCTAACCTGCAGAGCGATAAGAAAAGTAGCGCCAACCTTGGTTATCGCTACCTTCCTCACGCCTGCTTTCAGGCTGACTTTGCCATTATATCCAATGGAAGGTTGATATAATGGCAAAGTCAGCCCTGCCCTATCAACAACGTATCGCCAATCCTTGTGCGATTAGCACTGGATTAGCTGCGCCAATCGCACATTTGGCAGCTAACTCAGTGACTAGTATCGGCTCGGCGATGCGCGTTCTTGACAACGCGCTAACCGTGCGATTAATTCCAGAGTTAGCCGGCAATAAATATGCAAGCGCTAAGTGCGCTTTGCGATATTGATCGCCGGCCCTTGAGGATATGGCCCTTAGTCTGTCACCTGTCTTGAGATCTCAAATGTAGGCTGCCCTCATTGTGCGCAAGAAACATCAGCCTGTATTCAATGGCTTAGAGAAGACATTTCCTCTGACTGTCCATCTAGGTTCAAAATTGGTCTTGCAACGTGCGTAGGGTAGCTCATCTGGTTCAAAAGGTCCGCCACCGGGGAACCCCCGCTTTTCTCCTATCCCTGGACGTGGAGAAAGCTCTCGCCCGGGTTGACTGGGCTTTTCTCCGTGCGGTCCTGCACCGCATAGGTCTCAGTCCTCTCATGATCGCCCGCATTATGGCCCCCTACTCCGCCACTAAGGCGCGGGTACGCATCAATGGCACTTTAACCCCGTCCTTCCTCATTTGCAGAGGCACCCGCCAGGGCTGTCCACTCTCGCCGCTGCTCTTTGTTCTGTCAGTGGAACCCTTGGCGATTGCCATCAGGCGGTCGGAGGAAGTTCGGGGCATTCGCATGGGGGCAATGGACCATAAGATAGCTTCATTTGCGGACGACCTTCTGTTAACGCTCACTGAGCCGTTGACCTACCTCCCGACACTCCTGGATCTCCTGTCTCTCTTTGAGCGAGCATCGGGCCTTCAAGTTAACCTTTCCAAGTTGTGTGCGCTTAACCTAACTCTTCCCTCCCGGTTGCATGAAGAAGTGCAAAACATCAGTCCCTTACGCTGGGCTCCTACCTCTATCCGGTATTTTGGCATTAATATTACAGCTGATCTTAACACCTGGACACAGGCTAACTGGCCGGTAAGTAGGACTTCCATACGGGCGGACCTACGCCGTTGGAGGTCGTTGCCCCAGTCCTGGTTAGGACGCCTTAACGCGATTCAAATGTCCCTATTACCAAAGGCCCTATACCTCTGTCAGACACTCCCCACGCCAATCACACACAACGATATCCTGACACTCCAGAGGGAATTGGTCGGCTTAATTTGGGGAGGGAAGCGGGCCCGCCTATCGACTAAAGTCCTGATGCTACCAAGAGATCGAGGGGGGGCTGGCCTGCCCTGATCTGTTGTCCTATTATTGGGCCTCCCACCTGCGGTATATCTTGGAATGGTCAGTAAGAGCTAGTGAGAAGCACTGCTTCCACATAGACCGCACTGTGGCGTGCCGTCCGCTTTGGGACCTGGCATGGTTGCATAGGTCTGCTAGACACCCCAGTGCTTATGTCGCCACTCCTACGCGCACAGTGCTGGAGATCTTGGACAGGATTGCGATTCACCGACACCTTACTACCTTCCCCTCTCCTCATACGCCGGTCTTACTTAATACAGATTTTCGGCAAGCTTCTCGCCCATCTGAGTTCCCACACTGTGCGGCAGGTGAATGTCGCATCATAGAACAGCTTTTCGAAGGAGGAATCTTCAAAACTCTTGACCGATGTAGAGCGGATTGTAATCTCCCCAAAACGGTGCTGCTGGAATATGTTCAAATTTGCCACTGGCTGCGGGACCCATCGTATACTGAGGGCGCCACGCGCCAGCTTACGCCTTTGAACGTCTGGTGCGATCGTTTGATGGGTCTAAGGGATTGATCTCCCGGACCTACAAAGTACTTCTATATTCTCAGGCGATACTCCCTCTCACGTATCGAAACCAGTGGCAAAGGGATCTTGAGGAGGATGTCACCCCGGAGCGATGGGCGCAGCTCTGGCGAGACATACGGTGTATTCTTAAATCGATAGCTCAACAGGAGTCTGCGTACAAAATGATGACGCGCTGGTACTACACTCCTCTTCGGCTCCAACGCATGTTCCCGAGCTGTACCCCGGCCTGTTGGAGATGTCTGAAATCTCGGGGCTCCTTCCTCCATATTTGGTGAGAATGTCCATTGATCCTACTTTACTGGGAGGACAACCTCGGCCGAGGCAAAACAGAGGTGGGATACCCCCTACCTAGCGATCCGGGAGTGATAATCCTGGGTCACCACTCTACCTCGCTAAAAGCGATGAAACCGGCGGATTGCCGCCGGATCTTTCAAATGCTTACTGCTGCCAAGCAGGTCATTGCCGTACATTGGAAAAAACCATGCACTCCTCCGGCCTCAGTGTGGATTACACGGCTTTGGCACCTAATGGCCATGGAACTCCTGATGCATCGGCTGGCGCATACAGACGCTAAATTCCAGCGTACTTGGCAGCCCCTTATCCACTATTTAACTCGGTTGGAACACGCTCCGTATGTACCTCCGCGCTTGTGCGCCCTGCAACTCCTTGAAGATCCTCTCCTGCCCAGGGGAGTCCCTCCCGATGACAGTCAAGAGTGATATGCCCTGCCCCAGCCCTGCGCTAAGCTCACTACCCGTTCCTATATGGGTAGCGCCTCCTCCGGGGGTTGCTCGCTCCGTCCCGGCCTCTCCCCCGTCCTTCCCGCATCGCTAGCCAGCCGGAGAGTTGAGTCCTTTCTCTGCCTCTTCTTTTCTCCTTCCTTCCACTCTTTCTCTTCTGGGTCACATTTTACTTCGGATCCCTCGGGATGGCCATCACAACCTGTTCCCAGTGCAAATCCAGGTTAGATGCAGGTGGTAGCTCCCGAAGGGGGTGTCGGGGGGAGGGGTGGGCGCAGGACTGGCCAGTGTCACAGCTGGCCGCAGTGCTGCTTATTTGCATAATACCCACCCCCACATTCGCCGTAGGAATTAAACCTTCCATACATGGGAGCCTCCTGCCGGGGGAGACTCGTAATACAAGGCCGCCACGTCCAAATACACCTGTGGGGACGGAGCGTTTCAGGGGGGGCTCCTGTGTGAAGGCCAGGTTCGAACAAAGATATTACAATGTCGCTCACTTATATGCATAGTGGAAGAAATGTATATAATGGGTGGGGTACGGATACGCTCCTGTCATACTGCTGTCAGCTCCCCCGACGCGGCCGGCCCCAAATGGGGTTGTAGGCGGCTTGCTGTGTGCTCCCTCCCCCCCCCCCCCGAGATTAGCTTTTGGCTGGCACTGACAATTGCGCTGCCGGCCCATCTGGGATGTAGGCAGTACGCTGTGTATGTGGCCTTTCCATCTTCCAATAAAGGTTTTTGAAAACTAAACTAATAATTTAAATAAATAAAAAAAGAAGTTGGTCTTGCCGTAAAATCTACACGCAAACGCAATGTCTAACTTTACATGTGCCAAGTAAAAAACATCGCTAGACACACCCAATGGACAACACAGTACCAACCTAAGCCTATTTGCGTCCTAAATGCGTGCAGATGAACATTACATTCCCAAAAACTGCCCGCATACACAATTCACCAACAACATAAGCACCTTTGCGAGCTATTTACGTGCAGAAATCAATCGCAGACCTAAAAATGGGCCGCATACACAATGCAATAACATGAGCACCTTTGCGAGCTATTTGCGTGCAGAAATCAATCGCAGACCTAAAAACGGGCCGCATACACAATGCAATAACATGAGCACCTTTGCGAGCCATTTGCGTGCAAAAATCCATGGCAGACCTAAAAACGGGCCGCATACACAATACAATAACATGAGCACATTAGCGAGCTATTTGCGTGCAAAACTGCATCGCATACTTAAAAACGGGCCGCATACACAATCCACTAACAACATGAGCACATTTGCGAGCTAGTTGCGTGCAAAAATTCATCGCATACTTAAAAACGGGCCGCAAACACACAGGAAGTGATGTATGCATGCTTCCTGTTTACCAGGGGAGTGTCCTTCACTTTCACTTTCTGTTCTGAGCACATTGCTGGTTATTGCTGAGATTGAATGAGGTGTCTGGTGGTTTGTGCTGTTGGTGTGAGATTCTGAGAGTGTTGCTGTGTCCTGTGTCCTGTGAAAAGTGTCTGTTAGCTTGTGTTAAATTGTTTTACATTGTTTTAAATTGTTTGACTGTCTCCTGTCCTGAGTCTAGTTGTGTGTTTGTGTATTTCACGTAAGTTGTTTTAGGGGGTTATCATTTTTTTGTTTGAGGGGTTACTGGGGTGCAGGGAGATGCCGGCTGTGGGCAGGTCCGGAAGGATGTCTGAGGGGGCATTGGGGGGCTTCCTTTGGCTGGTTAAATTTAACCTGCCATTGATGTTGGAGAGGGGTGGACGTATCCTGCAAGGGTACAGTGTGGCAGTGCGGAAGGTGCGTTGGGAGCGTGTGCGGGTGCAGATGCTCCGGTGCTTTGGAGTGGACCGGAACGTGCGCCAGTGGAAGCACCGCTGGCAGGACATGCTGGCACGTGAGGCCGACATCCTGGACTTCACAGGAGTAATGACTGGCATCTAGGGTGGTAAGTACAAACACTATTTTAACCCTGAATACTGTTACGTACATTGACTATTGACGTGTGGGACATGAAGGAATGATGTCATAATGCTGTGTTGACACCGTGATCCTGTTGCAATTTCGTTAATACAATTAAAGTCTTCAAAAAGACATGCGCATGATGCACTGGACTCTTGAATTGCATGATTTAGTCTCCCCACTACAGTGTTTGCAACAGAAGGGAAGGTGTCGGAATACACTATCGTAATATCCCTTATTGTAGAGCGCAATCCAGCGCCAGTTGTATTATCAATTTCTGTTGTAATGACCGGGTAGTAAACATGTTGCGCTGTAAAGCCCACATTGTAATCTAGGTCACCTGTAGGAAACATTCCATCAAGCACATGCTTATTGTGACCATCTACTCATTTGTAAGGGTCGCAAGGCACGATGGGGGTGTGTGCATGTTCAAGTCCATCAAGGTGTGTGTATGTGGTCAATCCATTTACATTAGTCTATTTCTGAAGATGGGGAGCAATGTGGTCTGTCGAGGTGGAAGTTGAGGACTCACAGTGTGTTGTAGTTGGGGGATGCAAAGGCATGCGTGGAGATGATGTGGGTGAGGGAGTTTGCTATAGGTCTACGTGGGCAGCAGCGGTAGCAGGGAAAGGGGCGTGGAAGGATGAAAAGTCTGTAGAGAGGGAATACAGAGTATGCATCAGGAAGCCGGATACTGACAAACAATAGATTATGTATGAGTGTGGAAAAAAGTGAAGTAACAACTTGATAAGAGTGAATGATGGAGCCGAATGCCTGATTCAGAGCTCAAATTGACCACCAGGGTTGGTGCACAGGTGAACCTGCGTGTGGAGGAGGCCTTCATAAGCACACTCCAGAGAGTGCATGTGTTTGGGGAGGCCTCATTCAATGGTGGAGCAGCGAGGCTGCCAGAGCAATTTCACTGACAGTTAGTCAGTGGCCTTGCTAGTCTGTCCCCGCAGCGGACGTCATGTATGAGGGGTCCAATTCATGTACATTTAATGAGTGATGTGTGAGGTGCAATGTGTTTACACATGATGTGGTCACATCAGAGGCACAACGCAGTACCATGCCAACAATCATAGGGGGCTATATTGGGTGACCCACTGCGCTGGATCAACACCTAACAATGTTGTGCCAAAGCTGGCACACTTGTGCCAAACCGGCGTGCTCATTAATGTATGTATGTGTACAGTAAGGGTGACTGTACATGTACTAGCCAAGCCATTGTGCGCGTGTGCTGTGTGCTTGGCAGAGTGTAGTGTAAATAATGGCAGTCACACATCACTTGTGGAACCATTGCTATGCTGCCCCTGTACATGGTTTATGTGTGAGTATGATTTGGAAAGGTCAAAAAGACACACCGCAAATGGGACATCTCCAGGGTGTCATAGCCCAAATATCTCTGGGTAACTGCCCGTTGTAATCGGCCGAGATGCAATTGTACACAGAGCTATTTTAATCCCATGTCCGTGTAGTGATGGGGCCTTGACATTGTGTCACACGACTCATATGTGCATGTCTGCCAGCAGTAATGTATTGTGTGGTCCGGCTCTGCATTCACAGCTCCTGCGTGAATGGCAGTCTAAGTTGTCACAGTAATGTAGCCAACATGAAAGGCAACACCACAGTTATGTTGCATCATCAGTTACTGTAATGTATTTCATCATGAATATGTGATGTTTGCTTACGTCTGGTAACAACACGTTAACATTTGTTGTCTCGCAGATGGTCGTCAGCCTATAACCCAGGGGGACATAGACAGATACAGGGACCCGCACGCCACTGATGAGTATGGACATATTCTAGTGTCATGTAGCAGTGCCATGGATGACTGTTACATATGCTACACTTTGTTGATAAGCAGTATGGGTGTGTATCGCATGTCCCTTACCCACAATGTGAAGATGCATTGTGTAAGTCAGATTCGTTTACAAATTGGTAGGTAAAGGTGGGCCAATGGATCTGTTTCACAGTTGTGAGTTTGCCCATCAGCTGTCAGTGATACCCATTCCAATTGAGGGGCATCCTTGTAATACCCAAACGTCGCCACTGCGTCACTTCCACTGAAGTGGTGTTGTCAATCGGGTCGTAGCCTTTTTGCCAATGTAGAGTTACGCTGCCTTGTCAAGGAGGCACACTTAAATGCTGTGTTTATTGTAAACAGTGCGTGCAGTGGGTGTCAAGTTGTGCACAAGGATGCAGTGCTTTTCAGGGGGTGCAAGCTCAGAGACATGTTTGAACAGTGCTTACTTATGTATGCTGCATAGCAGCTTCACTGAAGTGGCAGGGTGTAGCTGAGAGTCAGACATATCAATGGCACATTACCCAAACACATTTCAAAGATGTGCATGTTAACTGCAATTGCATCTTTGTGCACTGCATTGGTGTTGGCAGCCTGTGTCCGTGGGGACATTCCATGCTTGACTATGGATCATGTGTACATACTCCTCGGACACAATTGGTGACATTACTCCACACACATTTCCAACACACGCTTGAGGTATGCATTTTACAAAGTACCATATATTACGCAATGCAGGGCTCAACGACACTATCTGTGTGTAAACATTAGCCATGACAATGACACGACGCACATGACCCCAGGGTGCAGTTTAATGTTGAATGCATTGGAACAGTTGTCGTTGTAAAGGCATGCGTGCTCTTATTCACTACGGAGTGAGGTCAGCGGTCACAAGACATGCATGTGTGACAATTAGGGTGGAATGATGCCTCGCCCTCTCAGTGGCAGAACATCAGGAATTGTATAGTAATGGTGGAGTGAGGGACAGCGCATCCCGTCAATGTAAGCGGTCATACACCAAACATGTTCCCATGTGTGCAGCACGACTGGAAGTGTGAGTAGGGCTGTCCCAGTCTTGTTCCTGTGCATGTAGTGTGACATTACTATAGATTGACAAGCACACCTGCACACAGACACCCATTGCAATCTTGTGCAAGACTGGCTGTTTTTGTGCGGACTTGATGACCTGCACACAGTTGCTGGTGTACACACAGGGGTGCACATGTGCATTGTGCATTAAATGCTGCAGTGTGTCACAGGACAGGATGAGGGTGGTTCTGTACTTGGAGGGCAAATGCCTCCCTCCTCCAGGCATTTGTACATGTCAACCGCAGTCAGGGTGTCCAATGGTGCCATGTTTTGACCGTGTCTGTCTCATTTTGTAGTGACAGTACATGTTCCATGACATGCACTGTCATGTCAGTCTCCACAGCATGTAGTGAAACATTCAGGCTTATATATTTGGTTGACCACGTCCGTCTCGGACTTCACTTAGTTACACTGGTGTGTTGGCTCACATGTTGAATCAATCTTTGATTAACGGTTTTATGGTGAACATTAACATGTTCAGATGTACTGGAATTGACATTTATTATATGTTACAGACAACATGACACCTGCGGAGCAACATGCCTACCAGGTAGGCAAGGACCGGTACCTTCATGTGAAGAAGGTTGCAAGAGGTTTCCGACAGATGGCGAGGAGGTATCGGAAAGACAGGAAGGCCGGGAAATGGAATGCATTGCAGGACGTTGGCCAAACCAACAGCCAGGCCCTCCCCGTACCCTCTGGTCCCAGTGTGGCTCCTCAGACTGTCATTCCCCCTCTGACCACACCCGCACAGGTGCCAATACCACCTGCACCTGCAGCTGCAGCTCCCGTGGAGCCTTTTAACGCCACGGACAGGAGGATGCTTGCTGCGAACAATTCAATGCTCATTGACATACGGAGGGAATTGTTGTACCTCAACAGGAACTTACATGATATCCGGACACACCTTGGGCTGCAGTGATTCCTCCCCATTTTGGCCCCCACCCCCCTCTTCTCCCTTGCCCCGATGTTTATGTTTCAGTGTTGGCTAGTGTTAGTGATGTTATGTTTGTTTTAGGCAGAGTAGTTTTAGTGTAGGCCTAGTTAGTGCAAGTTCATAAATTTATATATTTTTCTACAAATTTTATGGTATTTGGGGATAAGTTTCATTTTCCTTTGGGTGGGGGGTTGATGTCGTTACAGTTTTTGCGTGTTTAGGAATAGTTAGGGTATGGGGTTAAGTGAAGTTCAATTTAATAGTTAGTTTAGATTTAGTGTTAGGATTAGTTCTTAGTGGTAGTGTAGGGAATTTAGACTTTTCATATTTGTTAAATAAATAATGTTATTTATATTTGGTCTGTTTGCACTTACATCAGGGATGATGTGGGGAGTGGGGCTTATTCCATTGTATGCAACTCATGCCGTCAATGGGCAAATCATTGAATGTGTGACTATGGTCATGACCTGTTACTTAGCAGGATGGATAGTGTCAGGATACCATATATGTGAGCACAGTGAACTTGCATGGCTGACAGATTGTTAAGTATGGTTTACAGCTTAGTCTAGGGACTTTTAATTGTGACGTTCGACATCTTAAGTGTGACGCACAGGGTTTTACTGCACATGGTTGCTAAATTACTACACAATGTCGGAACATAGATATGTGAGTACATAGAAGTTGCTAGAGTTAGCCATCATGGATATGGATGTATGCACCGAGTAACACATATAGCGTATGACACATGCATATAAGATGCTCCTGCCTCTGAGTCCATATACATTGCACAGACCTTGGCACACTTGATGCGTGGTACCAGGCTATCAGCTTGCTTTGCCTTACCTGTCCCTGTGCATGGCAGCTCAATCCCCATGACATGCAAGATGTAGGTCATTTGTGTGTCAATTGGTAAAGTCACATGGCACAACAGTGTTTGTGAATCACATGAGTTACGTGACAATGAGTTCTGACCTTACTATTGAGGTTATTCACAGATGTTATTTAGGAGTTGCACTGTAAGGTATACTGACTTAACTTCTACTATCTTCCTTTTCGGACTGCCATAATTATTAGAGTTATGCTTTGCTCACAGTTGACGTTTGGTTGCATGCACACAGGTCTGATGCACACATGTGCTGACATGTTGCATAGCTCCCTGTACCGACAGTGTAATGGGCACTTGTCACAGCTGTCACTTTTGTCATTGACTCATAGTGATGACACCCTTGGAATGTAGCCACAGAAACAGACTATATGCCAAGTGCAGTTCAACAGACATCCGTAGACACATTGACCAATATGCTCACAGTGGGCACAGCATGAGAGGGCTCAAAGATTGTCAGGCATTGTTTGTGCACAGATAGGGGCTGAGTGACGCTTAGCACTTTGGCCATAGTCACCATTGTGAACTACACTTCAGTGTGGCAGACTTTGTTGTTCCATATATATGTATGTTAGACATGTGCCCTTAGGTCTCCTCAGCAATGTGATACTGGTGTGCAACATCTAGGGTTGTGAGATGCAATGGGCAACATCACAACAAGATTAGTACACCATGTTGTGTGTAAGTAGATATGCCAGGAGATTAGGGTTTGCTATTGTTCAGGGTGACACTACTTGTGTCCTGAAACAGACTGCTACATTTGTTCACACATGCCTGTCTCATGAATGAACGTGGGTGAAAGTTGGTCTATTGCTAGATTGTGGTATCTGATCAAGGTGGCCACAGAGATTTTACACATTCAGGCTCATCTCACTGCCGATCCATGTCAGGTGACACATGTACCTAGCTTGTATTTCCCTTGCTGGACCTTCTTGTGGATTCACAGGACATGTATTATTGACGAAGTTCAATGCCTAATTGATCATGTAAACACGCATCTGTGTGAATAGAATATATTTATTTACAGTACAAAGGGGGAAGACAGGGACAGTACTTGGACATTCAACCCAACATTGCATCTATGCCCGTTAGAGGGGCAGACAGAGTCCTTAGGGAGTGACGGATCAGAGGGAAGAGGCGGAGTTAGCAGTGTCATTGTCACAGAAATAAGCTGGTGTGGAAGTCCATGTCTGGGTCCAAGGTGAGTGTTGGGTGACATTGGAAGACAATGGAAGGGGTCGTTCGGTGGCATGACAGTAAGAAGAATACCAAGGTAAGCCCGGCCTTCTGACGTCAATGTTTGCTCTGTGTTCTCCTTACCATGATGGCAGAATCATCATCATCTTCGTCCTCTGATGTGTCATGTGGCTCACATGTGGGTGGTGGTATGGTTGGTGCAGCACTGTGAGGCACAGACACATCAGGGGGCGGAGCTGAGGATGTGGAGCCGCCAGCAGCAGCAACTATTGGCGCCAGAGCTTGGGGCAGCAGTGAGGTGACGAGCAGATGCAGGGCCTGGTAGATCCCAGCTACATTGCGCTGGTGTTCAGCCGTGGCAGCCATCTGTTGTTCTTCACGCCGCTCCCTGCTCTCCATTATCCGGGCTATCCGGGACAAATCAGCGCTGACACTACTGTAGCCACCCTGCTGAGACAGTTGGTCCAGTCTCTGTGTCAGGACTACAGCAATGTCATCCAGGGAGCGTTGGAGAGCATTGAGCGGGCTGTGGATGTCTGTCATCCTCTGCATGTGGTCCCTGATGGGACTCAGACACCCACGTATGTCGTCCATTTTGGCTGCCAGGCTCTCAAACCCCAACCGCACCTGGTCACGCGTCTCCCGCTGGACCTCAAGCACATGGCGGTGAAAGGCCTGATATGTGTCCTCAAGGTCCGGGGAGGCAGCTGTGGTGGGAGGTGCCTGCTGGCGGATGGTTTGTGCATGGGGTGTGGTTTGCGCAATGCTGCTGGGTTGCCCCGCTCCTGTAGATTGTGTGTCAAGGGAGTCCAGCATCTGGAGGAATTCCTCCTGGTTGATGGTGGTGTAATCATCCACGTCTGACGTGAGTGGTGGGTCATTCTGCTGTCCAGGAGGTGTTGTCTCTCCCTCTGCAATTGGAACAGGAGATACAGTTTAACAGTGTGTTACATGTGGGTGCATGCATTAGTTAACTTGGCAAACTGACTGCGGGAGACTGTACCATCTGACAGTTTTGGATGAGCTGCTTATTATTAGCAGGATGTTGCATATTTCAAGGGCATCACGGATGTGAGCTTGTCCTTGTACATTGCCATCTTACATTTTAGCAATATGTGAGTTGTTTTATGACAGTGTCTACACACAGGCGCTACCTGTTCTGTCCTCTGTTCAGTTGTGTGAGTGATGCAGTTTGTGACACCTAGTAGTCAATGTTGATGTACTCAGATTTGTATGTGTGTGCAGTGCATTGTGTGATAGTGGCACCTGCTGCTTTAGTTTTACTGTCCCTCGTCCCTTTCAGACAATGAGCCTTTGACTTCTGTGAATGTACAATGCAGAGATGTTGTAAGCTGTGGTGACTATGTGTGTTGGCCAGAGTTGTGACACTTGTGCATGGTGGTCATGAGATTTCTGGGTCACATCGGGGGCTATGTGTACAGAAGGATGTGTCTCCCGCTTGACTAGTGGGCAGCGCCAAGAAGGCAGCGAAGCGGTGGAGCCCGGCAAGGGACGGAGCTGCGGCCTATTTCTAACTACGCCGCCTCGACCTGGGGCTGAGTGCGGACTGCGACCTCAGGGGCTACTGAGAGTGTGTAGCGCGACGAGCGCCGAGCCGGCCGCCCTGCCCTCCCAGCAACGATGAGGACTTGCCCTCTACCGCACCGGCTCTGCACCGCGGGGAGTGGGGGTGCTGCGCCCGGAGGAGCTCCGGCACGAGTGGCTAGCGGCGGCCAGCCCGGCGGGTCGGAGACCGAGGACCATTCAGGAGTAACCACACCCACACCGGCGGGGGAACTGGCAGGGGGCCTGCTTCCGAGCCCGCAGGACAGGGATCACCGCTGAGGATTGCCGGGCCCAGGGGAGGCACAGCAGGGGCCGTAGCCGCATGAAGAGGCCTGGCGTAGGCCGTGCCCGGCCGGGAGGTGAGCGCGCGTCGCCTGGATGCAGCTCTTTTCTCGAGGGGCCTGCACCGCATATCGGAGAGCTCAAGCCTGGGGCCAGGTGGCCTAGATTGGCACTGAGCAGCGGCGGCGCAAGACATCCCACGCAAGGTGATGTTTAGCGGGGGTACGTGAACTGGGCCCTGGCCCCCACCGGACCCGCTCTTCATATTTCACCCGTGGGACTCAGCACCCAGATCTGGCATCCACTCTCCCGTGCTGCCCACGGGTGTCCCAGAGGAGGTCGGCTCCCGGCACCGGGGGCTGAGTCTGCATGAGGCGGGGCATTGACGGGCCTGGGGCTCCGGCCTGGTGCGAGCAGAGGGCTCCGGATCTCCACGAACACTGAGGACTGTGCACCACGCCGAGCGCTCAGGGCGCCACACAGCGTGGCGGGCGGGGTTTCACTCAGCCCTTTCGCCCACTGGTGGCGCAGGAGCGCAGCGTATTGTGCCACAGCCATCCCAAGCGTTGAGGGTCAGCCTGAACATATCGGAGGGCCCACCGGATCCAGCGCCCCACGCACCCGGGGCCTCCCTTCCACAGGGCTCTAGTGCGACGACCGGGACCACCAGCAGCTGACCGGAGTGGAGGGCTAACGCGCCAACGGGCTTGTTCTATCGCCCGGCGCTCCATGAACCTGGCCCGCAACATGGCCTCCACCGGAGGGAAGAAAAGCTAATCCCAGCAGGAGGTTTTTGCGCATTCGCAGGGGGGGTGACTCCATCAGATCCCGCAAAGAAACCCGGCCCCTCCCCGGCCACCATGAGTGGCCCCGTAGAAGAGCCAGTCACAAGGGCCTTCCTGGAGTCCCTGTTTACAGCCCTTCGGGACAATATTCACACGGTACAGAGGGAATTTACGGCGGAACTCAAGGAGGTCCACAAAGAAATGGATGGCACCGGGGAACGGGTGGCAGCGTTGGAGAACGGAAGTGACGCCCGAGAATCTGAGGTCTCACTCATGCAGCAGGCCCTCATCCGCATACATGACCAACAAGTAGACCTTCAATCCCATTTGGAGGATCTAGAGAACCCCTCCCGGCGACACAATGTCCGGATCCGGGGGTGAGAACTAACGTGGAGGCTGGCGATATAATCACATATGTGCGTGGGCTCTTTATTCATATTTTGGGTAACCCTTTGGACGCAGAACTAAAGATTGACCGTGCCCACCGGGTGGGACTGCCCCACTCGGACACCGCCCCCCAGCAGACATACTAGTCTGTGTCCAAGACTTTTGCACCAAAGAGGGAATACTCCGTAAAGGCAGAACCATGCACCCCATTTCATTCCGCTACCAGACACCGGTTCTCTATCAGGACCTTGCCGCACTCACACTTCAAAAGCACAGGACTTTCATACCCATCACTGTGGTCCTCCGCCAGCGCAATATCACATACTCCTGGGGTCACCCATTCCACCTCATCCTTCGCTACGATGTCAAGCTGTATCAGTTACGTTCCCTGGTGGAGGCCATTCGGCTCTTGGGCATTGACGTTCCGGAGGAGGATGACGGAGGAGACCCCAGGGACCCGGGCTTTGACGAGATACAACCGCGCTGGAGGCTGCAGAGTCGCAGGCGCCGCCTCGCCCGGCACCGACGTCCAGACCCTGATGAGATAGCAAAGGGTCAGCGGGAGGCCCTAGAAACACTGCCAGAAGCCCTCACCAGGTCTCAAGCTTCCTGAATGGTCCTGGGCCCTTTAGCCCTGTTATTCTTTCCTACCTTCTATGCTCTCTACCTCGGGTGGTTCTGAGGGTGGAGACGGGGTAAGTTCAGGGCCATGAAAACCCTATAATGACGTTTGACCAATCTTCTGTGGAAGATGGAGTGCCTCCAGACCTTTGGTCGTGTTTTGATAATTTTTGGATTTGGTTAGTTTTTGTTTCTTACTGGGGCTATTTTTCCACCTTCTTCTCTTTTCTGTCTTCCTCCTGCCCTCCATCCCAGTCCTGGCTGCGCACATCTGCTGCCTCACTGGTGCTTTCATATCCGGGAATGGTAGCCTCACTCCAGCGGCGCTAGCTCACCTCTGCATACTACACTGAGCCGTAGATGCCACCCTATAGTCTTTGAGTCATCACTCTTAATGTGAGTGGCCTGAATAATCCTATCAAACGACGCACGATCTTGGCCTACTTAGTGAATTCGGGAGCTGAGGTGTGCTTATTGCAAGAAACGCACCTTCTGCCCAAGGATTGCCACAGACTTCGCTCACGCGCCTTCCCCACTCAGTTCTTCTCTTCCGGGCCTACTAAAACTGCGGGGGTGGCTATCTTGCTCTCCATGGCTTTCAAGGGGAGGGTTGAGCAGAAAGAAGTGGAATTGAAAGACTGATTAGTGACTTACCAACTCCAGATTGGGGAACACACTCATTATTTGGTCTGTCTATGCTCCAAATGAAGGGCAGGAGAGATTTCTCCATTAAGCTTAGTACGGAGCCACGGCTACCTCAGAACGCAGTATCCTTATAGGGGGGACCTACATTTAGTCTTTGATAACGAACTGGATGGCTCAGAGCAGCGTTATGGCCAGGTAGGCGCCCTCTCCCACGCAGGACTCAACAGACTGACTGACCTCGGCCTGACAGACATATGGAGATATTACCATCCACTGTCTAGGGAATACTCCTACTATTCCAGCGCCCATGAGACTTATGGCAGGTTAGATTATTTCTTGGGCACCCAGCTCCTCAGAGACACCACATCCTCCACAGACATTCTAGTTACTGCCCTATTGGATCACGCTCCGGTGGTACTCACATTGACCTTCCCTCCAGTCCGGAGACATGCCCGACAGTGGCGCTTTCGGGACACTCTTCTTCGCCGTGCTGACATCGTGGCACAGCTACAACACACTTTAGTCAACTACCTATCACATAACGACTACTCCGATATGTCCCTTTCCACTAGATGGGAGGCCCTGATGGCAGTGGTGCTGGGGTCCGTCATTGCTATATCCTCGGCGGATAACGCAGAACACTAACGCTAACAGGAGGATCTCTCCCAGAGGATTGGGGAGCTAGAAGTGATGCATCGCCGAAAAGGAGCCCCGAGGATATGGCGCCAATTAAAGGCAGTCCGGCCACAACTGGCAGCTATAGACCGCGATAAGGCAGAATATGCGGCTCTGCAGTTGCGCCACTCCTTCTACGTGGGGGCCAATAAATGCGTCCAGCTCTTGGCACACAAGCTGAGGGAAACCAGGTTGCGAGAAGGGGTCAGTGAATTTCGAGATCAAGCAGGCCGCACACGTACAGAAGACTCCGACATCGCAGAGGTCTTCCGGGACTATTACGCACAACTTTACGATGCACAGTCCTTGGGGAGGGATGCAACGGAGGCATACCTGGACCAGATAACCCTTCCATGCGTCTCCCAGGCTCATGCTGAACATATAGGAACAGAGATCCGCCCAGAGGAGGTGATCTCACCTATCTCTCGCTTGAAACTGCCCAGATCCCCGGCTCTGGACGGGTACACCATGGCCTTTTATAGGCAATTTTGCCCCATGATCACCCCGCTCCTCACCCGCCTCTTTAATTATTTTGGCAAGGGCGGGGCGATCCCTCCCTCGATGCTAGTGGCGGCTCTGGTGGTTATTCACAAACCGCGCAAAGACAGGTCGCAATGTGAGGCGTACAGGCCCATCTTACTTTTGAATCTAGACCTGAAACTCTACACCAGTATACTGGCAGCACACCTGGCCCCTTACAAGCCCGGCATTATCGCCCCTGATCAAGCCGGGTTCATACCGCAAAGACAAACTGCCGACAACACGAAGAGAGTCCTTCATCTTATCGAGAGAGCCTCCCGCATCCCAGGTGAGTACATGCTCCTTACCGTTGATACGGAAGAGGCGTTTGGCAGGGTCCATTGGCCCTACTTGGACTCTGTGATGTCCCGTTTTGGCCTAGGGGGAACGAATGAGGACTTGGATCCTCAACTGCTATCAAGACCCCTTTGCAACAGTTAGGGTCAATGGACACGCATCGAGCCCCTTCCGTATTCACAGAGGCACTAGGCAGGGGTGCCCGGTGTCACCCTTGCTCTTTGCTCTATATATGGAGCCCCTTGCTCAGAGAGTTCGTGAACATCCAAAGATCATGGGCATACGCTTGGGCAGTGACACACACACCATCTGCCTATATGCGGACGGTGTCCTGGTTACCTTAGCGGACCCTGCCACGTCGTTGCCCACTTTTCTGGAGTAGTTAGTCTTCTTCGGAGGAGCGTCCGGGTTTAAAGTGAACGGTGCAAAGTCCATCGCTCTGAGCCTCTCTCTGCCACCCCCGCTTCTGGTGGTACTTCAAGCCCGTCACACCATACAGTGGTCGGCTACCACGGTTCCGTACTTGGGTCTTCAGCTGGCCCCTACACTACAGGCCACAATGGCAGCTAATTACAGGATCCTGCACTCCCACATCCGCACGGACTTGAGACACTGGAAATGCTATCCCATTTCATGGCTGGGGCGTATTGCAGCCGTGATAATGTTCATACTCCCAATACTTCTCTATCTATTCCAAACACTCCCCTACGGCCTCCTACAGGTTGGATCCAACGGGTGCAATCAGAACTATCCCAGTTCATTTGGCAAGGCAAATAACCGAGAATGAAGCAGTCTGTTAGCTTCCTCCCCCCAGCGAAGGGGGCCTTGGGATCCCAGGTTTGGTGCTTTACTTCAAAGCCGTTCAATTGCAGTATTTGGTGGAATGGAGCCGGGCGGAGTCATGAACACACTGGCTCTTCCAGGACCGCGCGTTCGCTGGTACCTACTTAATGAAGATCCACTTTCTTTGGAAGTCACAACGCCCTCCCAACCTCTATGCATCCCAAATTGCGCACACCACTGTGGTGGCCTGGGATCTAACGCACAGTCGACACAAGCTCACGACATTCCCCTCCCCACTCACTCCCCTCTTTGGCAATCCCGATTTCTGACCTGGGCTCGCAGACACATCATTCCCTATCTGGAGATGCACAGGCTGCTGCGCATTGGGCACACTTTACGACACGGAAGGGGTTATCCCTTTTGAGCAACTGCGTGCGGATTATGACCCCCCGAAACTGAACAATTGCATTACCTGCAGCTCCGCCATTGGGCCTCCCATCCCAACAACCGGGCGCAGGCCCACAGACTCCTCACGCAGTACGAGCGGTGGTTGATCACTCGCTCCTCGGATAAGTAGTTGATCACGGACTTGTACAGTATGCTCCTGTCACGCTACACCCACTTTTTCCATGCTGGTAGTGCTCGGTGGGAGGGGACTTGGGCCGTGATCTCACCAACACCTAATGGGAAGGGGTCTGTCACAGGGTGCGACATACCGCAACTCACACAGGCCTCACTGAAACATACACCAAGCTAGCGTACTACTGGTACTACACCCCCAAACGCCTGCACCAAATAGATAGGGCACACAACCCGGACTGTTGGAGAGGGTGTGGGAAGGTGGGTACACTTGTCCATCTGCTTTGGGAATGTGACCGCTTGACTCCTTACTGGACCCAAGTGCTTGACGGAGTAGACAAACACCACGCATATCCTATTAATCAGCACAAGGCTGCATCTCCCAGACGCCAAAATGAGCATGCTGTGTGAATGTGACAGATCACGTGCACCAGTGAGCATGCCGACAACAAGCTCAGCACACCTGTAACATTGCGCATGTGTCTGACTTGTGTGCAAGGTTGTGCATGGCCATCCAGGGTGACTTTGATGGCCATACACAACCTTGCACACAAGCCAAACACATGCGCCAAGTTGCAGGTGTATAGAGCTTGTTGTCGGCATGCTCACTGGTGCACGTGATCTGTCACATTCACACGGCATGCTCATTTGGGTGTCTGGGAGATGCAGCCTTGTGCTGCTGAATTGGATATGGGTTCTGATGATGCAAGGTGTGCATTTTGCAAGCCCTCCACATCTCTAGGTGATGTTGCATTTTGCTATTTGATGTTGCCCTTATTTAGTAATCTGATGTTGTACCTGGACTGTGTTTGTCCGACTTTACGGTGCACATTTCAAAGTCTGGGTACATGTGAATATGTGTCTTGCAAGGTTTTGGCTTGAGTCATGTGATCTGTGTCCATGCCACCATGCACAGGGCTATCTGGGACCTGCTCCACAGTGATTGTGGGTCTGCAATGCAATTCATTGTGCATGGGTGCCATTGTGCCCATCAACCCCCATCCACCCACTCCATGGTTGGTACTCACCCTGTGGTTGTGTCTGCTCACATTCAGCAGTGTCCTGACCCGGCACTCCGACCACCGTTTCATCGGTGATGACTTGGGCCACCATTTCCTCCGTCTCATCCAGCTCCAGCTGGGGCGCTGGACTCCCACCTCCGGTTGCACTTGCTGCCTTCCGATTGGCTGCTATTTTTTCCTTTGTATTCTTCTTACTGTCATTCCAGCGCTTCCTGACCTCATCCACTGTCCTCCTCTTCCTCTCTCCAACAGCATTCACCTTGTCCGTGATGTCTTCCCATAGTTCTTTTTTTCTGGACAATGGCACTGAGCGTTTGATGAATAGCTCCTGCTGATGTTCAGCCACCAGGCCACACAGGACCTGATTTTCCTGGTGACTGAATCTAGGGTTCCTCTTCCTCTTGGCCTTCTCCTGGGTCTCTGTCTGCTCCTCCTGGCTAGCTGGGGGGTTGTTGGTGGGCTCAGCACTAGTCCCGGCTTCCTCCATGTCTATCCTGGCTTCTGGTGTATTCTCCATTTTGTGTTTTTTTTGTTTCCCCTGCTTGTTGGCCTTTTATGGGGAATTTTGGCGCTTGATTGATGTGACCTGCAGGCCTGCTGCCAATTTAGCGGCCGATTTCGGCGCTATTTGGCCTATCGCCACTTTTCTATCATTAGCGTGCTTTTTTTTATCGCCGGCGCGCAGGATGTATCGCCATCCATTAGCGCCGGGATTGGTTGCTATCGCTGGGTTGCGGCGCGTTGTTAATACGTCGATACCACGGCGATGAACTCCGGTTAGCGACGGCGATAAAAAAATGACGCTAATACTCGCTTCGCGATGATTATCGCGGTTTGTTGATGATATGCCCCTAAGTTCCTTCATGTCCTGTACAGCATTTTGCGAATGCAGGGATAGAGGTCGGCTGTACTCCATCCCTGGACTTACTGCCATTCGGGTGGATTCCTCAAGTGATTTCTTCCTTATTAATATCAGCCATTATTTCCTGTGAATCATTCGGAATGGCCATTTTGTGCTGTGATGGGTTAGTACATCATCACAGTACAAAGGGCAGGGTGGCTTTGCACTACCTAGTAGATCAGACTTCCCTGAACAGAAAATCATTTGAAAGAAATACAGATGCAAACATTTTCTCTGTCGTTTTAGATCTGGGCTAGAGAAAGCTTTAGATATATCTCCAGAATTAAGCACTCCACATTTCAATAAAAATACACTTTATTACTAAAAACATACAGGATTCTTCAGTTGCTTTAGTGTGCTTGTTAAAATGTCATTGAAATTTTGCAATAGCACACTGAAGCAACCATTAAAGATCGGGGTTTTCTCTATCTTAATCTTTGGGTGTAATTAATAAATAACCCCAGCCATTGGTCGTAAGGACCTTTGTTCATTGACAAGGAGAAGTTAAAAGGAGCAATCATCTACATCAAAACCATATCAGCAACAAATTCATTAAGGACTTTAGTACAGTCAATAAAGAACGTTTGTGTGAGTTAAAGGGTTTTAATAGTCAACTTTTTTGTTTCATTATTTATTAAATAAGCATTAGTCTTTTAAGCATCATGGTTAGATATTAATATAATCCAGCAAACAATAGTTCAATATAAAGAAAAATACAATATTGGTAAGTATGACAGTTAAAATTGAAATAATACAACAATCGTGTTTCATAAAGGAATTTTCCTGATCTAAAATAAATTGGAATGAAGTAGAATAAGGTGTCAGTTCCAAAACCCAATAAAGAGTTCAGACGAAAGAATATATGAATAAGCATGAAGCGTTTGCACTTTAAATAAAAGAAAATGTTAAGCTGGAAAGTATTCTCAGTTATAAATCAGCAGACATCTAATAAAGCAGAGAATAACTTCAAAAGTAATCTCTCATGAAGAGAGCTATGGTCTTAAGAAACCCTGGGATGGATCTCTAGAAATGTGAGTGAGAGAAGCCTCTCCTACTCGAGGAACACGGACTAATAATGTAAACACAATGAATTACAAATTGCAACAGGTATCACATTCTTTGTTCACAACATCCAATAATATTCCAGTATACTTCTGGAAGTAGGTAAACTCCCCAGTTTTTCACGTCTTCACAATGAGCTTTGGACACAAGTCCTTTAAAAGATTATTTGTCCACATTTTGCTGTACAGACAGTTCTTCCCATGAATCATCTTTCCTGTTGTCTCCTCTCCTCGCGGTGAGAACCTCACTATCAGTTGTCTAATGCATAATAAATGCCTATTTACCAACTAAAAACAAAAAGAAAGATCTCATGCAAAACAACAGCTAAATATGAAAAATAGGCCGATCGATGTTAATATATAAATTCCTGAAACAAGACATCAACAGCTTAGCTAACATAAATCAACATATTATGTTTCTTTACTTATATGCTTAAACCATCTAGGTATGACTACTGTTAGAAAGTGGGTATTGGTTGACTGGGGTGTTCTGGTCAAGCAGTAAGTAAAAACATAGTCAGGTTAAGGCACAAGCAAACCCCAAATTAACCTGTGCTCAACCCCCTGGTGGCTTGGCACAGAGCAGACAGGTTTAACTTAGAGGCGAATTGTAAACTATCTGTTCAACACTTCAAACACTAAAACAGTGAAAACACCACAGAAAAAAGATCACACACCAGGTTAGAAACAGAGCTCGACAACAATCTAATCAGTAGAACCAGAGTTATGAATTTTTAAAGACTAAACTGTAAATTAACGCCTAAAATCAGAAAGCGCCAACTATGGATATCTGGTTGCGCTGGACTAGGTTCAAAAGTTCAGGTCGAATGCGATGGAGTGTCGGTCGGATACAGATCCAGTTCTTCTTCCCCAGGCATGAGGACCACAAGGAAGCAGTTCCATTAGAGCAGCAGTCCAGGCGAGTGGCAGTACTTGTAGCAGCACAGCAGTCCTTCTTCCTGGTAGAGTATCCACAGGTCCAGAAGGGTACTGAAGAGTTGGTGTCTGAGACCCTTCTTTTTTACAAAGTTGTGCCTTTGAAGTGGGGAGAAGCTTATACATTGCATCCGGCTCTTGAACTGTGCAGGGCCTACTCTGGGGTGAAATATATGTATTAAGATGGAAATTTTGAGCCTGGCAAAAGGTTTATTTTGCCAGGTCGAAATGGCAGTTTAAAACTGCACACACAGGCTCTGCAATGGCAGTCCTGAGATATGTTTAAAAGGCTACTTAACTAGGGGGCACTATCAGTGCTGCAGGCCCACTAGTGGAATTTAATTTAGAGGCCCTGGGTACATGCAGTAACACTTTACTAGGGACTTACCACCCTACGGCTGACAGGTCTAACAACTACCTACTACAAAATTGCTGTTTATTATATGTGTGTTATTCAACATAGACTTTTGCACATTTAATTTTAATATGTTTTTTTTTGCAAAATTAAGAAATTCACTGCAGCAACCCCCATCAGCCACTAGGTTTCAACTTTCTAAGTCAGGCCATAAAAGAACCATTGGGTGTTTGGAGTGGCAGTCTTAGTCAACTGCATCTAGCCCTATTACGTCACCTTGTGCATAAGGAAATGCCAAGTAGAAACCAAATCATGGTTTATCCAGTTATCACTAGGGTGCACTACACACCAGTCCCCACAGTTCCTCAAGCTCTTCCGTGAGGTACACGCAGTGAGGCTGGGGACAGCAGCGCAGCCCCCACATGCAAATTTAAAAGAGATTTTTTTTTGTTGAAATATTAGCGACTTACTTGCTTTTGAAAGGGCTTCAGCCCAAGCTAAAATGGCCACCGATGTCTCGCAATAGTAAGAGACACACTTCAATTAACTGGCAAATAAATACAAAACTACATCTAGCTGGAGATTTATTTTGATCAGCGGGATTTGCCCCAACTTAGATGGCCACCTTCATTTTGTTAACGAGAGACCCACTCCCTAAAACTCACTGGTACATGTGCATGCATTTTAGAATTATTTTTTCCTCATAAAGCAACGTCTTTTTAAATGCGACACCCCCAGCTGACTATGACACCTATATTTCTCTCAGAATATAGTGATGCCACAAACAACTGACAAAATTACAGCAAGGCTTATAAAAAATTAAATTCATGCTCCCTTGAAATTCTATGATGCCGCAAGAGGGCCTCAGAGTGGGAGTGTACCTGGGAACGCCAGGCACTCTGAGGCTTTCAGTGGTAAAGGCCATCAGCCACTGCGGCCACAGCTTCACACATATGCATCGGAACACAACAGAAATGCATCACAGCACTCGGAAGAGTGAGAAGTAGGAACTTTGGACCTTTGCTCTCCCCAGGACACCCACAAATTCTAAACTGAAATTGAGTTGACCATGCCAAAGATTTGAATTTTAAATCTCACATGTAAAATCATTAGCATATCGCCTACAACTCACCTCCTCTGAGTTGGTATGTTTAAGGGCAGGGCCACTGGAATTATGCTTCAGGGGAGGACCAAATTATGCTGCAGTGTTGTCTAAATTACGCGGCAAGAAAAAGGAAATTATGATGCATAATGCGCCACATTTTGTGATAGCGTTAATTCATTATTTTGCATTTTTTCACATGGTAACAGTCTGAGCAAAGATTCCACCTTGTTATTACCAATTTAACACCCACATATACCAATAAGCAGTTGAAAGATGGCCAATCAACTATTGCAAAGTGGGTTTCCACTATGCAGTATCACGTGTTACTATGCTTTTAGTAACCTTTAATCCATTTGAGGTAGAAACAGATTTTTTTTGTTAAAATCTGCAGATTATACATAAGATGATGTATTATTTGCCAAACACGACAAATCCATAATGATGTAAAAAACACAGCAAACATCGTTTCATGACACACGCGATATACTTGTTTGATGGGCTCAATATAACATTTTCTTTTCTGTTATGACCTAAATGTGGCGACACTATTGTGATTCCATCATTCACCACCCTGACACCTTCCTCGACCTTCAGTGCAAACGGACAGTCATACCACAAACTGTGTCTTCACAGTTTGTTTCAGGGTGGCAAGATGTTACCTGCAATTACAAATATTCCTTTATTTATTCCAGTTTTTCTGTCTGGTTGAACAGTATTCTGGGAAGACACCGCTTTGCCAGATTCTAAGTGGCCCAATAATTCCCTCATTTGCATTTCCAAGGTTTTCGGGCCCAATTATACTGGGTGAAGATCTACACCTGATAAAACTGCTTGGAGTCTAGGCAGGGGTTGTGAGCGCATGCACAACTCGGCCCGCCTGACCCTTTCCATCACCATGGGGAGTAGGCAATGATCCCCCCCCGGCAATGAAAGACCTCCCCTCCTTCAAGATGTCATTCTGACCCTCTGCTCTCTGACCCCAACCTCCTGAGACCCTCATTCAGATTTACCATCTGTTCAAAGAAAGTACTAAATGTGACAGGATTTGTCCCCAGGATCGGGGAAAACCAGTAGGAAAGGAACATGCGTTCCTAAAGTTGCTTGGTAATCCCCCATTCTGTGGACAAAAAATTCATAATGGTCGAATTTTGACATGGAGATATCAGCCAGAATCAGTAAACCCGGCCACCTTTAATCTCCATCATAAGTCCACCAGCTTATATGAGGGCCTTAGAGACCTCACACTCTGCCTCAAATTTTTGCCTTTAGTGACTAGCCTCGTTTTAAATATTTGGCTGGGGTGTGTTGGGGTGCCACTTTTGAATATGCTTAGTGCTTGCAGTATTTAACAAGCATTTGCAGTGCAATAGGTCTTGCATTTGCAACCGTTTGAGCTATTGGCATTGTAAATGATAATACCTTTTCGTTATGTGTTTCTGCAAGACGTGCACAAAGACTAAAATCTGTAAGTTTAGGCTTGCCTTTACATTTGGATCTTATTTCAGTAATAATTGCTTCCAAAAGGCTAGGGCTTGATTTGTAGATAACATGTTGTGGTCCCACTCTTAAAGAAATGTATACTGTATGTATGTCAATTGAGTGTAAGACTCCATTAGATAACTAGAGCCAGGATCAATCAATCAATCAATCAATCAATCAATCAATCACAGAATTTGTAGAGCGCACTACTTACCCGCGAGGGTCTCAAGGCGCTGGGGAGAGGGAAGGGGGGGGGGGGTGTGCTGCTACTGGTCGAACAGCCAGGTCTTGAGTAGGCTCCTGAAGGTCAGCAGGTCTTGGGTCTGTCGTAGGCTTAGTGGAAGGGTGTTCCAGGTCTTGGCGGCGAGGTGTGAGAAGGATCTGTCGCCGGTGGTTGTTCTTCGAATGCGAGGGACGGTGGCGAGGGAGAGGTCGGCGGAGCGGAGCTGGCGGTTGGGGACGTAGAAGAAGAGTCGTCTGTTGAGGTAGGCTGGGCCAGTTTTGTGGAGTGCCTTGTGTGCGTGGATGAGGAGTTTGAAGGTGATCCTCCTGTCGACGGGGAGCCAGTGCAGGTTCCTCAAGTGGGGGTGATGTGGCTGTGGCGTGGTACGTCGAGGATCAGGCGTGCGGAGGCGTTTTGTATGCGTTGCAGTCGCTTGATGAGCTTGGCCGGGGCTCCCGCGTGAGGGCGTTCCCATAGTCAAGTCTGCTACTGACGAGGGCCTGGGTGACTGTTCTTCTTGTGTCTGTCGGGATCCACCTGTAGATCTTGCGAAGCATGCGGAGGGTGTTGAAGCAGGAGGAGGAGACTGCGTTGACTTGCTTGGCCATGGAGAGCGTTGAGTCGAGGATGACTCCCAGGTTGCGTGCGTGGTCGGTGGGTGTCGGGGCTGCTCCCAGCGTCGTTGGCCACCAGGAGTCGTCCCAGGCTGAGGGGTTGGAGCCGAGGATGAGGACCTCCGTTTTGTCCGTGTTCAGCTTTAGTCGGCTGATCTTCATCCAATCGGCGACGGCCTTCATTACTTCATGGAGATTGGCTTTGGCGGCGAGGGGGTCCTTGGTGAGGGAGAGGATCAGTTGAGTGTCGTCGGCGTAGGGAGATAATGTTGAGGTCGTGCTGTCTGGCGATGCGTGCGAGCGGGGCCATGTAGATGTTGAACAGTGTTGGGCTGAGGATGATCCCTGGGGTACGCCGCAGATGATCTCGGAGGCTTCGGATTGGAAAGGTGGGAGGCGGACTCTCTGGGTTCTGCCGTCGAGGAAGGAGGTGGTCCATTCCAGGGCCTTGTCTCGGATCCCTGCGTCGTGGAGGCGTGCGCGTAGAGTGCGGTGGCAGACAGTGTCGAAGGCGGCGGAGAGGTCCAGCAGGATGAGGGCTGCGGTCTCACCATTGTCCAGCAGGATCCTGATGTCGTCGGTGGCGGCGATGAGGGCAGTCTCAGTGCTGTGGTTGCTGCGGAACCCTGATTGGGATGGGTCCAGGATGCTGTTTTCTTCGATCATTCACATGCACAAATTTGTTTTTTATGATCTGCTGCGTGTAGTGCATTTTAAGAGTGGCTGTGACACTCAACTTACAGAAAAATAATAAAAGAAATGGCATAAAGTACCCACCTATATCAGTTAGGAACATGGGAGGGACAGTTTTAAAAGCAAGATTGAAATAAGAGTATTTATGTAGCTCTAGCAGCCATCTTTTTCTAGGCCTAAATGGAAGCCCTTGCTTTACAGCATGACAAAGGGTTGAACGTGGCACCTGGGGTGCGAATCTTTAAAATTGCTTAGTGGCTAGAATGATGAGGTGCAAAGCTCTAAGTTTAGATACAAGTGAAGGGCACTTTATGATGATATCCTAACACCTGGCTCCCAGAGGTTTAATACTTATACCCATTTGACCCACTCTGAAAGTTTGTCAGGCTTTGCTATAAATGTGCGCTCTCTCTGAATCAAATGAGCATTGCTCCTGGATAACTGCCAGAGGGGAAACGTCTGCCTGATGTTTCTGTGTTCAACGCTTTTTGATCATTATATTTTGCAGGCTCATTCCAAACAAAAAGTAGTGACGTTTTTTTCAACACAATGCAAAATGTAAAAAGTGTTGCTAACACCACCACAGCAACCTTATTTTGGAGGAAAATCCAGCAGTGATTTATCAAAATGAAGTCATAAGTTTATATGAGGTAAATTAATTCCACTGTAGACCTAATACTTAGTATATCGACTGAAAGCTTTACCGGAAGCCAGGTGCCACCCCAAAAGATATGCATCCATTAATAATGTGGCACTATGACACTTAATGTACCTGGCCCACCGGTGTTTAAGTGCAGTGTATATATTTTACACACAAAAAATAATTTAAAAATACAAATGCTGTATGCAAAATACAAAAAAGGCTGATATCGGCATTTTACTAAATTGAGTTTCCAGCAAATGGCAAGATGTGTGCCAAGAAGTGACACCCTTCCAAACAACAGAACAGACCAGCAGTACATAAAGAGCTCTTTTCTGAACTTCATTTTTGCCCTTTTATCTAAGCATCCAAAATAGTAAGCCTCCCAGTAGGGTAATCTGACTATTTATTATACACAGGTCCGTGAATCGAGCAAGCAGTTAGCGCCATATTTAAGTGATCCAATAGGCGAGATTTAGAAATCTTAAAAGGTGCCTTTATTAAAGTGGAACTCAGGAATGTTGATACATAACACACGAAACCAAGCTGAGAACGCTTTAGCCAGATAATTCACAAGGAGGTCTAGGCACACGGAAGTAAGGGCCAGATGTAGGTAAAGTCACTTTTGCGAGTCCTTAATAGAGATTTCTACCGAATCGCTATTAAGGAGTCGCAAAATGGAATGTATGTAGGAATCGCAATAATAATTGCGATTCCTTAATATTCCTTAATTGCGAATCGCAAATTGAGATTTGCAATCAAGGAATACCTTCCCATTCATTCCTATGGGCCAAGAGGCCCATAGGAATGAATGGGATTTGCGCACGCAATTTGCGAGTAACCAAGAGGTTGATAATGGAAATTAACTCACAAGATACTTTCACGCTCTGACCTGAGCCAAGCAAAACCAAGCGAAGCCTCCATGCTGCTCTGACGTGAAACGGAGCAAAGCCTCTTGCGGTTCCCATTCCGGTTCCCAGCTCCGGTTTCTGTTCCTGCTCTCCGTCACTCTAGAGACCCTAGCCCTTACCTTTGTAGTAACTGGGACAGAAGACAGAAGCGGTTGGCATATACACATCGACAGTGGTGTTCAAAGCACACTAGGTCACAGCAGTGCAGAGTGCAGAAAAGCTAGGCGCTTGCCGCCTTTTTAAAAGTGAAAGTGTTCATCACAGTCAAAGTGTTCATCACAGTGGCGTTCACAGCACACTAGTGCAGAAAAGCTAGGCGTGTCCCTTTTTAAAAGTGAAAGTGTTCATCACAGTCAAAGTGTTCATCACAGTGGCGTTCACAGCACACTAGTGCAGAAAAGCTAGGCGCGTGCCGCCTTTTTAAAAGTGAAAGTGTTAATCACAGTGGTTCACAGCACACTAAATTATGGCACTGCAGAGTGCAGAAAAGCAAGGAGCGTGCCTCCTTTTTAAAAAGTAAAAGCATCGATCTCGCCGTTCATCGCACTTCAAGACCGAGAAAGTGACACAGCTTGCACCTTCCAGCGCTATGTTTGTAAGCTAGAAGTAGTCCCCAAATGAACAAATTAACATCTAAAGCGTAAGGCAACTGTAGTTGACCGGTGCTCCCGAGTAGAAAACGGAAATGATGAAACAGGAGTGCCAACTAATAAGGAGGCAGAAAATAAAAGCGACCCGCGAGTGAACCAATGGTAAGTAGAGGCGGGAGTAAAGTCGTATTTAGTGATTACAAGAGGTCTTGCAGACAGCGCATGCGCTGATGCTCGACCTAAAAAACAGAGAAGGGACACTTCTGTTAACGTAGTTGTGTCTCCAGAGGACCTCTGGTACTAGGAAATGAGTTTGAACTTAATCCTCTTTATGTATGGTACATCTGAACTCCACAATAAAGTATCTAAACTTCAAGCAATACCATGTAACGAATTGCCACGCATGAGTGACAGCATGTTGCCTCTTTACGTCATGGGGTCAGTACCGCCTGTAAACATTGCAACATACAGAAAACGTTCTTCCTTCCACAGTACAGACATTACAGCAAAGGACACATTCACCTAAAATAGTCCAGACCCAGGAATTTGACAATTCTTGCTTTATTTATTTTCATGATAAATTCAGGCTAGCACATGCGGTACAAAAAGACAAGGCCTTCAGAAATGCTTTTACTGTTTATAAATATATTGTCCTCGTGTTTGTTTTTACTCTTCAAATGCAGTGTGTGCAAACAATTAAAAAACACGAAATAATCTATATCAAAAACGTTTGTATATCTTTTTTTTTTTTAAAACTCTGTCCATGTGTTTTGGAACATACAAAAGATGCTGGTCTTAGAAAGGTTAGACCTTCAGTGCTGGCAATTACAAAAACACTTTTGGAAAAGTGTAAAGTTTGTTTAAAATAACATATTTTTGCCACATGCTGATATTTATGAAAGATACAATCACATCAATATTATGATTATCATTAAGAATGTAATGTACAGTGTGAACAAACCCTAGGCGTCTTTCACTGGAAGAGTTGTTGAGTGCATATGAAACTTGACAAAATGTCTCTTAAAGTTTAGAATGATAGGGTGTTGTTAACCCTTGGGATTTAAAGAGTTCAAGCTGTCGTGCACCATACACCCTGAAAGCAGTAGCATTTGAGTGTCACACTATCTAACGGTATGCATTCTCTTCACAAAAACATGCACTGGCACTTTACCACTATTGATGAAATACCACTTTTGTCTACAGAACACATTTGTTTTTCGTTACTGATTGTCTGAAGGACTGCAAGGATAGTCTAAAAATCAAGCACTGCAAAATAAACATGTCTTTTTCAGTAACAATTCCAACCATATGCCAACTGAATGGGCGCACCTATATTTGTTTGCATCATATTCTTTGTAGTAGCATCATAGCTTGATACAAATCTCACCGGTGATCCGGAAAGCGTAGGTTCCTGGTGCGGGTATTTAAAGTAAATGTTTAATTATTGCTAAGCAAAAATTACAACACAAATAAATTATTTAAAAAAACAATTGTTAGTTAACACATAATTTGCTACAATGATTCAGAGCCTTTATTTAGAAAAAACCTTTAAGGTTTTATACCGTTTTCAAGAAAGAAGATTAAAGATATGCGCCACTTCCTTGCTGTGTGTCCCGAGATTACTTGAATGGAGCTTGGAAAAGGCAAGTTTAACAAAGATCAGGCAAAAATATACTGATTATTTTTTGGTAATTGGGTGAGGTGAATATCACAGTATGTTATTTTATTAAAACTTATGTTTTATATTTTTGGCATACTTTTCTGGACAATTTATACCCTTAGTCATCAAGAGACTGTATTTTACTTCGCTTTTACGTATTGACGTATCACCCATGCTTTTGCACACACTGAAATAAAGGCTTTGTGTGAGATGAAGTGCCAGAAAGTAGTCGCATGATTCACATTTTTTCTGCATCTAATTGTAAGTTAGGTTTGCAATATTCAGAAATTTACATCAGAAATGGGGGGGAATTTAGGATTGGAAAGTGCTCTAAAGAAGGCTGGAAAAAGTTGGCGTGTCAAGGTAGGGAGGTTAGTTACAGCACTGTGCATTATGCATGTCCAATTCAACCAAGGAAGCAGGAGTAAATGAACAAGGTACATTTACACCATATGCAGACCAATTATCAGCCTTTATAAGGGAGAATTCCCCTGACTAAAATCAGAGGACCAGGAGAACTCCTTAAAATCTACAACTGTTTTAGATTTCCAGAGCACTTCTGTGGATTTCATGCAAAGAAAGAATCAATTTCAATGGTAGGATAAAAATACAATAGCGGATATCCAACTTTGTTAGCATCTGGCTATAGACAGCTTGAGCTGTCACTTGCAAGCACTAATGAGATAAACACATGGCCTAGAGGAGTACTTCTTACAATCATTTTCAACTTCACATTTTTACATGGATGAAATAGTGGCACCACCCAATGCCTACTGGGTGAATTCCATTATTATTTTATTTTAGGTTCGTGTGATATCAATACAGTGCACGCCGGAGGTGTTGGCTTTGCGAATGCTTGTTTTAGAAGTGTTTTGTGAATCTGGCTCAAGGACTCCATTGTTTTCGCAACTTTTAGTTTACCGTAGTTTGGCACAGTAAATGGGTTCCATTGGTACTGCCGCCTAAAGGCATGCTTTTTAATGCTGACATTAAAAAACATAACCTTATCATAATTATTCTTAGAAATTGTGGATTATAATGCCAACTTAATTAGATGATATTGAGTGCAATACACCAGTTTTAATGTTTTTCTGTTATGGTCTTAAATCCTATTTATACTTTCAGGAAGTTGGAGTATATGTTTCTTTCTCTTCTCTTTTATTTCTAGGGTGAAGTAAGCAGGTTAATGTTAAAAGAGAAGAGATATCTTAATACACTTTCTTTTCAGGATGACAAGCAACTGATTTTTGTTAATGCATAACAAGCTATAGCTAATACAAAATAAAAATACTTAATAGATACCAAAAACATATACAAGCATAAAAACTCTGCCATTAAAAAAGCATTTAAAACAGGAAAAAACAAGAAAACGGATCGATCAACAAGTGCCTATGCACCAGGTTCTTATATAAGCCAGTGATTGGTCTTTCCAGACCTTTAACGGGAAATCTGAAAAGGCACACCTCACAACGGATACCGAATAGAATACACCAACATTATAAACATGAAACATAAACTATTCTGAACATGTTCTCTGCTTTGGAAGAGTTAGTCCTTAATCATGTCATATTATGAAGCAAACAAAAATCGTTTCTAATTGCAGGTGCAAAAATACTGCAAAAGTACACAAAATGTAATAGACTCAGGCTGCAGGGGAGCATAAGCTACATCCTTATATTACAAATATTGGAACACTTGACAATGGTAAATTATTATGCATCTATCACCTTAATATCCTGGAACCCCTTAATGTCTGAAAACCTTTTTGAAGTGAAAACTACTAGCAGCTTTCGATTGCCTTTTCGAGAAGGGGTGATCTCAAACTCGATACTGGCGGTCTCCCTGGGCTCCAGGGTCGGCAGCCTAGAAAAAAAAGAGAGTAGCCACCATTGAATATTCATTTTACATCTCAGAGAAGAAGAATTAAAAAGAACGTTGAAGTCAGTGCAAACGAAGCAGGAGGGTAAATGATGGAGAACAAGAACTACTGTCAGAGACATCCAGAGCATGACTTAGATAAAATTGTTAAAAATATAAGAACGTGTAGGGGAAGCACAGGTGACATGAAGAACAAGGGAAGGAAGGAAAACTAAACAGAGTACAACAATAAAATGTAATAAATGAAAACAGTGTTCAAGTACAATGTTTAAGTAAGTAAGTAAGTAAAATCTTTATTTGCATGATTACTTAAAACCATTGCACAACGAAACAGCTGTGTAAAATTATCTCCAGATTCATGAAACCATAATTTAAATCTAAATGAGGCCATTATGTATAAAAAAAACAGCAATATACAAATTGTCTATATTAAAATCTTTAGTCGTTTGCCAGTGATTGCAGTTTGTTTGGGCCTTTGTATATGTAAACCAGCAATATCCGAATTATCCGTATTAAAACCTTTAGTCGTATGCCAGCGTTTGTAGTTCGTTTTGGCGAAAGCCGGCTAAGTGCTGGTATTTAGCTTTGTTCCTACAGCGCCCATGAATCGAACCAGGAGGCAAGCTAGCTGAATATCCCCTCCTTCAAAGCATACTTTCACCGTCTGTCTGCATGTTCAAGTACAATGTGACATAGAGACAGGCTCATTGTCAGACTAGGACAAAAGAAAGGTAAGCCTCTCTTGGGCTCATATTTTTGTATGGCAAGAACAAACCTTAAAAATACTAATGCCCCAAATTCAGTCGTTACAGGCTGTGATACTACTACACCAGTCTGTGTTCTACACATCAGAATGGACGATACAACAATAATAATGTGTGTGTTTCAGTGATCAGCTGGTCTGATCTTGGAATGTTGTAGATTTTCCGTGCATGTTATTGTTTAGATTTATCCTGGCAAAAATTGTGCAGAGAAAAACCTGTGGTGTACATCTTAGAATTCCGGTTCAGATGAAACAAAACAGTTTGAAACAAGAATAGACTTAGGGGAAATTGACCATTTTTAAACATTCATCGACCTAAGACTGACAACGGGATATGGTGCGAGAAGCTAAAATCATCTTCAATTATTATTTTTAAATTATTTGTTTGTCGCTAAGTGATGTCAAAGCATGTATCTGATCAGTCCTATAGGAAACAAGTATCCACAAATAGAGAATCCGGTCACTGAATGTTATGTTATGTTGAAGAGTGATTTTGGGCATGAACACTTTCACTGTGATGAACAATGAAGTCTCGTTTTTGGGTCGAGCCTAGCGGCAGCGCGCATGCGCTGCTCACTCTGCGCGACTGCTGTACTAGAGTATGAGAGAGAAGCAGCGCCCACTCTCCGCCCATATTTTTCATTGGCTTGCGTCATTGTCTTTCCTAAATGCTGCCTTCGGATTCGTTAATAGGCTTGTTAATCCCTCCTTAGTACGGCCTTGTCTTCATTTGTTACCTCCCATGGCGACTGGCCCCTTTACTTCGGTTGTTACACGGGACCTGTTATTTAGTCTGTAAGCACTATTTACTTTATTGAGTTTTTCTTACTGCAGGCCGGACATGCGCTGCTTCAGCTGAAACCACTTGTGTTTTTTTAAGCAGCACGGCCGCCCCATAACAAGGGCACCTGCTTTCAATCACTTTAACCAGGCATTATCTCCTGTCTGTTTCAACGCCCCAAGTAAAATAGATTTAGAAATGATTAGTGAATTAAGTCATGTGAATTCCAGGTAGCACAAAATCGTGTTCTAATGGGCTGAAGATGACAACAGCACATCTGTGTTACATGTCATCTGTACTAAAGCCACCTGACGGGTTGTTTTCAAAAGCCTGTTTTATTAACAACTACAACACCACCACCACCAATACCACCACCACCACCAATCCCACCACCACCAATACAACCACCACAACCAATATCACCAATACCACCACCACCAATACCACCACCACCTATACCACCACCAATACCACCGCCAATACCACCAATACCACCACCAATACCACTAATACACCCACCACCACCAATAACACCTCCACCACCACCAATACCACTAATAACACCACCACTAATAACACCACCACCAATAGCCCTACAGCCAATACCAATACCACCACCACCAATACCACCAACAATACCACCACCACCAATATCCCCACCGCCAATACCAATACCACCACCACCACCACCAATACCACTGCCAATACCACCACCACCAATACCACAACCACCACCATCAATACCAATACCACCACCAATACCAATACCACAGCCAATACCAATACCACCACCACCAATACTACCCCTACCACCACCACCAATACCACCACCAATACCAATACCACCACCACCACAAATACCACCACTAGCACCACCAATACCACCACCACCACCAATACCACCACCGCCACCAATATCACTACTACCAATACCATCACCACCACCAATGCCACCATCACCACCATTAATACCACCACCAACACCAATACCACAGCCAATACCACTACCATCAATACCACCACCACCAATGCCACCACCAATACCAGCACCTATACCACCACCAATAACAATACCACCACCACCAATACCATTTCCACCACCAATACCACTACCACCACCAATACCACCACCACCAACACCAATACCACCAATACCAATACCAATAACACCACCATAAATACCACCACTACCACCACCAATACTACCAATACCACCAATACCATCACCACTAATACCACCACCACCAATACCACCACCACCAATACCACCACCACCAATAGAGTATGGGAGAGAAGCCGCGCCCACTCTCCGCTCATATTTTTCATTGGCTTATGTCATTGTCTTTCGTAAATGCTGCCTTTGGATTCGTTAATAGGCTTGTTAGGCCCTCCTTAGTATGGCCTTGTCTTCATTTGTAACCTCCCATGGCGACTGGCCCCTTTACTTCGGTTGTTACACGGGACCTGTTATTTAGTTTGTTAGCAATATTTACTTTATTGAGTTTCTCTTACTGTAGGCCGAACATGCGCTGCTTCAGCTGAAACCGCTTGTGTTTTTTTAAGCAGCACGGCCGCCCCATAACACAGGCAACTGCTTTTAATCACTTTAACCCGGCACCATCTCGTGTCTGTTTCAACCCCCCAAGTAAAATGGATTTAGAAATGATTAGCTAATTAAGTCATATGAATTCCAGGTAGCACATAATCCTGTGCTAATGGGCTGAAGCTGACAACAGCACATCTGTGTTACATGTCATCTGTACTAAAGCCACCTGATGGGTTGTTTTCAAAAGCCCGTTTAATTACCAAAACCAACACCACCACCACCACCTGCGCCACCACCAATACCACCATCACCACCAATACCTCCACCACCAATACCACCACCAATACAACTACCACCACCACCAGCACCACAACCACCACCAATACCACCACCACCAATACCAATATCACCACCAATACCACCACCACCAATAACAATACCACCGCCAATACTGCCACCACCAATACCACTTCCAACAATACCACCACCAATACCAATACCACCACCAATACCAATACCAATGCCACTGCCAATACCAATACCAACACCACCAATACCAATGCCACTGCCAATACCAATACCACCACCACCAATACCAATAACACCACCACCAATACCAATACCACCACCACCAATACCCACCACCACCAATGCCACCACCAATATCACCTCCACCACCAATACCACCACCAATACCACTAATACCACCAATACCATCACAAATACCACCAATACCACAATCACCAATACCACCACCAATACCCCCACCACCAATACCACCACCACCAATACAACTACCACCACCAACACCATCACCAATACAACTACCACCACCACCAGTACCACCACCACCAATACCACCACCACCAATACCAATATCACCACCACCACCAATACCAATACCACCAATACCACCACCACCACCAATACCACACCACCACCAATACCACTTCCACCAATACCACCACCAATACCAATGCCACTGCCAATACCAATACCACCACCACCAATACCAATGCCAATACCAATACCACCACCACCAATACCACCACCACCAATAACACCACCACCACCACCACCAATACCACCACCAATACTACCACCAATACCACTAATGCCACCACCAATACCACCAATACCATCACAAATACCACTAATAACACAATCACCAATACCACCACCAATACCCCCACCACCACCACCAATACCAACACCACCACCAGCAATACCACCACCACCAATACCACCAATACTACCACCACCAATACCACCACCACCAATATCACCAATACCACCACCAATACCACCACCAATACCACACCACCACCAATACCACTTCCACCAATACCACCACCACCACCACCAATACCATCACCAATACCACCACCAATACCACACCACCACCACCAATACCAATGCCACTGCCAATACCAATACCACCACCAATACCACCAATAACACCACCACCAATACCAATAACACCACCAATACCAATGCCACTGCCAATACCACCACCAATACCACCACCACCAACACCACCACTAATACCAATAACACCACCACCAATACCACCACCACCACCACCACCAATACCACCACCAATACCACCACCAATACTACCACTAATACCACCACCAATACCACCAATACCATCACAAATACCACCAATACCACCACCAATACCCCCACCACCAATACCACCAATACCAACACCACCACCAGCAATACCACCACCACCAATCCCACCACCACCAATACCAATACCACCAATACCAATACCACCACCACCAATACCACCACCACCAATACCACACCACCACCAATACCTCTTCTACCAATACCACTACCACCAATACCATCACCAATACCACCACCAATACCACCACCACCAATACCAATGCCACTGCCAATACCAATACCACCACCACCAATACCACCACCAATACTACCAAGAATACCACTAATACCACCACCAATATCACCAATACCATCACAAATACCACCAATACCACAACCACCAATACCACCACCAATACCCCCACCACCAATACCACCACCACCACCAATACCACCACCACCAATACCACCACCACCAATACCACCACCAGCAATACCACCACCACCAATACCACCAATTCTACCACCACCAATACCACCACCACCAATACCGCCACCACCAATGCCAATACCACCACCACCAAAACCAATACCACCACCACAAATACCACCACTAATATAACCACCACCACCAATACCACCACCATCACCTCCAATACCACCACCAATACCACCACCACCAATACCAATACCACCACCACCAATACCAATACCACCACTACCAATACTACCACCACCACCAATACCACCAAAACCAATACCACCAAAACCAATACCACCAAAACCAATACCACCAATATCACCAATACCACCACCAACATACCACCAATACCACCACCACCACCAATACCACCAATACCAACACCACCACCACCAATACCAGTACCACCATTACCACCACCAATACCACCATCACCAATACCCATACCACCACCACCAATACCACTAGTAATAGCAGGGGCACTGTACGACGCCGGAGCTGCAGCCGAGACCATCCCTCCCTCCCTGCCTGCCATAAAGCACAGCCCGCCCTGCACCAGAAGGTGAAGCCAGGGCCCCAGTACAGCTGGAGTGTTTTTTATTAGGCCAAAGATAGCAATGACATTACGCAATGCCACACTGCACACTCAAATCATGGAGAGGGCAGGAAATAGCTGCCCCCCCTCCCGCTCTTCCTCCTGAGCCGCGACAGTGTAATCACAGAGTGAAAGGTGTTGGGGCGCTTTGTTAGTGTTTATAGCTCGGATCATATGTAACTCTCACTTCGCACTTTGTGTCTGTGTAATTTACAACACTTACACCTCTAATTCACGGCACTATTTATCACTACTTTGAAGACGTCGCAGGCCGGTCTCTTCCTATGATATTTACAATCTAACAAGCGGTCGAGAAGGCCCTTTATTGCAATGCAATAGGTCTCGCATTTGCGAGAGTTTAAGCTATTAGTATTGTAAATGACAATGCCTTTTATTTATGTTTTAAAACCCAAAACATAAATAAAAGGCATTGTCATTTACAATGTCAACAGCTCAAACTCGCGGGAATGCGAGACCTATTGCACTGCAAATGCTTGTTTGAATCATTTGAATTACTAATGTCACACTCACGTTATGATTGATGCAAATGCGTAAATTAATTTCAAAAGCTACTGGAAGTGCTTCCTTCCTGGCCCTTAAATAGGGCAACACCATTAGTCTCGTACTTCGATAGCATCTGTGTTAGTAGGTCCCAGAAAAAAAGGAAGATAAAGCTACATCTAAGGAAATTAAATCTTTCCACCTTTATTGTAACGTAGTACGGTGATGGCGTTAAATAGACATTGTACTCTTCATTTAGAGTTGGAAGAAAGTATTTATTTTCAAAAAGAGGGCCGCAGCTACCTCTGACCTCTGCAGTGCTTTAGTCATTGGGGGTCAAGGTGTGGGACAGGATAGTGGTGGAGTCACAAGGGGCAGAGCTTGAAAAGAAGAGTCTTGAAATCAACTTATACACTTATTTAAAAAAAACATTTGTTGCAAAGAAATTGGCAACAAGGACAAATGTGACAGCAAATCTATCGTAGCCTAGCTAATTGGTCCAAACAGGCTGCATTTAAAAATATCTTACAGGGTTAAGACACCTGCTGTAGAGATCTTTGTGTGTCCAGCAGTTTTGAGGGGATTATAATAGCAGTAAGATTACTCTGATGGTTAATGCAGTTCTGGGAGAGTTTTGTGTATTGTCCAGCCACAGTTTTGACTAAAAGTAGCACAGAGAAATAATATGCCTGCTGCAGAAAACACCGTGCTACATGCAGATCACAGATTTGTGTTTTTGTAGATAGGTAAATGGGCTACTGCTTTTGACACTAAAATAATGTTGCTACTTTCAGTTCAGAAGTTGCATTCCTTTTGGGGATCTATTTACCAGCATCATTGAGTTCCAAGCAAACTATAAGTCATGGGTTTAGATCCTTATTGTTCTTTTTTTCTCTATCTGTTGCTTTTCTAAGATTGCAAAGAAGGGCTCCTCTGGGAATTAAAGTCCTTTTGGTACAGACAACCCAATCACTGCACTACTTTTTATATCCTGACGTTGTGTTTATCCTGACGTTCACTCTAAACATATAGGGCATTATTTATGAGCCCTTTAAGCCGCAGTTGCGTCACTTTTTGTGACGCTGCAGCAGCTTAAAATAAGTGCCACACCGCGCCCTATTTACAAAGTGACGCATCTAGGCAGGTGTGTCACTTTGTCAACCCCTGCGCTACATTATACCTGCGTCAGGTATGATGTATGCAGAGTGGGCGTTCCCCCGCAAAAAAGCCTCGTAGTAGTGGCGCAGTGAAATCTATGATATTTCACTATGCCACTTCTAGGATGCCACTGCGTCAAATCCTTACGCCTGCTTGAAGCAGGCGTAAGGAGTGACGCAGGCCCTTTCACAAGGGGCTTGCCCCATGTGAAAGGACACATTGCTGGAGTTGCGTCTGTCTTCAGACAGACTCCAGCAATGCGGCAATTTTGCGCCTACGGATACGTCAGGAATGCTGACGTATCTGTAAATCCTTGCGACATGGAGTATCATACACTAAATACGGCGCATCCAAGGTATTGCAAGGATGGCGCTTTGAAAAGTGTTGCATCGCTGGGGATACCAGCGAAATTTTGAACAGCTCAGTTTTGATGTAGGACCTTCGTAAATAAAACTGCACAGGCTTTCAGAAGTCAGATTCCCCAGCTGTCTACAGCTGAACAAAATACTAATGTTAAGAGAATGTCTTCCAAAGGTGCATGAGTGACTTCTTGAAGCAGGGATTCAGGCTAGGTATTTGAACCACACATCAGTCTTTCCTTCAGCAGGCATATCAGTTTTCTGCAAAACAGCCATAGTAACATTTTACTCTTCATCTCCTCTTCATGTCTGGTTCTGAGGAAAAGAGGGTGGTACACAGGTTTCTAAATGATGGTATTAAGTTAGACATTGGTATGTAACCCTTAATCAATCCTAACGATTCCTAATGTATCCACACTGTTTGTTTCTGTTGGGAAGTGCCCTTTCTGATGGTCATTCCGCCACTTTTTGCTGCAAATGCTGATGGTTTTGACTGTGATTACATCTCATGGCTTAAGTACATTAAAACGAGTTTTGAAAGACTTGGTGCCCAAACATTTTATCATAAACTGGACAGCTTCTCGACTCTTTCCTTAACCCAAATTAAAGCACTTTTTAATCAAAAAGCTCATAGGTAATGGGCAGAGACTAGTTTGGGAGGGTTAGAAAACACCCTCAGGGTTTTTCCTGCATGCTCTGCACTTTATTTACAGGTTATTGTAAATGAGAGACACAAGTTCCTTCTGACATGGCTTCGTCTTCAAACCACACAATTTCTGCTAGCTTTCCCAGTAAAAGGCACGTGGTTTTCGTCTCTCCCTTGTTGTCATTGTGAAGTCCCAGCAGATCACAGCACTATGCACTTTTTGCTTTTTTGTACATTTTACACTGCAGAAAGAATGCAGTTTCTTTGCCCCATATTACGAGCACTAGAAACCAGATCTTATGTCGTGGCCTTTGCTTATTTGCACTGCCTGGTAAATTAAACTGTTATTCATGCTGTTCTAAATTACATATTAAGTGCCGTAAAGTACGATCTTATTATTGAATGATTTACTCATCATACTGATGCCTTTTAATACCTGTTTTTAGTGTTTTTAACAAATGTTTCTCTCATTTAATGAAGTTTAAAACTGTATTTGATTTTGTTTGCTTTGACTTTTATGGCTCAGTAAAGCTGAATAAAGTATTTGATGATGATGATGACTGTGATAGTGCACTGGAGTCTGCTGCCCAGACCCAAGTGCATGTGCTCTCTCCTAAAATTGTTATGTTTGACTTGGTAATCCCAAATTGCCAAAGACTTTCCCCCTTGTAAGTCCCTTGTATATAGTACCGGGTTACCCAGGGCATAGGTGGTAAGGGAGTACCCTTATGGTTTTGCGCTACACTGAGTGATCCAAGTAAACTACTGACAGCAGGCCTGCCATGGCAGACTGCAGGACAGTGTAAACTGCTTGAACTAGACTGTGCTCTCATCATGTGTGGCACAATCAGTACACTATCTTTAACATATGTCAGGCATCCCTTAGGAAGGCCTCTGCATCCCAGTGGGCAGAGTATAATATATTAAAGGTGAGGACATATAAGTGCAAGCCTATATGTCCATATAGTGGTGTTGTCCATTGGAAACTACTGTAAGTGTTAGCGGTCCATAGGATAACGTGGGCTGCCACCCGGGCATTCTTGAGGTTGGCAGCTCCATTATGGTACCGCAGAAATATGTCCGTTTGGTACCAAACAACATGCCTTCTCACCCCTGACACGAATCTCATGTCCTGGGTGACATGACATCCAGGTGGCTACCTTAGAGGTTGCCCACATGATTGCCCCAGCTTCTCTGTGCTCTGGCTGGCCAGCCCGTGTTTTCCCGCACCTGCTGGAGCCAAGACAGTAATCTGACCTCCTGCCAGGCAGTGTGATCACTCCCAGGAGTCAGGAACAAAGGCTTGTGCAAGAAGGAGGTCACACCTTCCTCCTCCTAAGCAGACTAGTGAAGTGGCACATCAAGGCGATGAGCTTCAAATGCTGCACCGCCTCTGATATGCATCATGGCTGACTCCCAGGGGACGAAACAGCCTACCCCTGCCCCAGGTACATTTGCAACCGGACAGACGGGAAATTAGTTAGTCTAGGAGGGGTACACCCCCAGAAGGCTAGCCACACCTCCAGGGTGCGCAGCCTAATCTGTATACTAAAATTTGATTTCTGCCATCTGTAAAAGTGGCAGAATAGATGGTTTTGGGTAGTAAAGGTGACCCAGACCCCCAAATGTGATCACCTCAGGGGTGGATTAGCTGCAGGAATTAGCTGCCTCTTTGACTACTAGCTCCCACACCCCTAACTCCCCTAAATCCAGGATTTTAAGGGGTCCCTCTGATGCCAGAACCTTAGATCTGAACAACTTTAATCAAGGAAGGACCCAGAAGAGACCTGTGTTGCCGACAAAAGGACTTTGCCCACAGTACCAAAGCAAAACAGGGATACTTTGTCCCTGTGGCAACAGACTTAGAACTGCATCATCGAGTCTCGTCCTTGGCTAAAACTCAGGACTCCCTGGCAGAGGGACCCCTGTGGAAGCCTAAACAACCCTCAGACTGCCCCTGGACTAGAGCACTAGTCCTTGCAAACTGCAGGTAAAACAAATGCTCCAGATCCAAAGATTCGCTGGCCATCGGGCCCTTGGAGGGATCACCCAAATCCAGATGGTCTAGTGCATTGTGGGAACTGTAGTCCAGCCTTCCACAAAGGTAGAGGCAGCTACAGCATTCCCCCAGACCAACCTACGTTGAAGTTACTTTTTGCACTACTTACTGCTGCCAAGGCTTGTGGGTCGCCAGTCCGGCAACCGACCCCTTCATTTGACGCAGCAGTAAGAAGGAACTCCATCCGACCTGCAACCGACGTCAGCAATCACTCCATTGTCCTTTTGCATCTTTTTCCCCCGCATCACCATTTCAGCTGTAAAAGCAGCTCTCTCGCGGCTCCCGTTCAGCACCATGGACAGCCAGGAAAACTCTGCGCGCAGGCTCCACGGGCCAGTTAAAATTAAACTGACCATCGTGGCTTGGTCCTGGGACCGCATCACCTTTACCCTGCAAGGGTACGATGGAACTCGACCTGCAAGTGACAAATTGTCACTAGTGGTATTCCTCATTGACCGCAATGTTAACTTTTCACTGTATTATTTTGCATTGATTTTCTGTTACTTTTAAAATCTATAACTCTGGTTATGTTTGCTATTCTGTTCGTTTTGATGTCTAAATTAAGATAAAAATACACTCTGTTTTTAAAAATTGGTGTTAGATTTCTCTCGAGTCGTTTCAATTACTTATCTTCCATGTTGGTACTCTAAAATATTTAACTCATGTTCCTGTAGTAAAGCTGACTGCTCTTTGCCACTCTACCAGGACTGAGCTAAGGATTTATTAGTGTGAATCCAAAAGACCATTTTTGGGGTATTGTGATAGTATTAAATGGTGAGGACTAATCCCCACACCACATAATAGTCCACTTTCCTACAGATTCCCAATAGCATGAAGTAGGCTTTTAGGGAAGAATGCCTTTGAAAGAGGATCCTTCACAAAGACCTTTGCGGAAATTCAAGGTGAAAATGTTCTTTAGCAAGAAAGAGACATTCCCAAACCCCAACAACCCCCTACCCCACACCTTCTAAACAAGCTAGTCCACTTTTATGTGAATGTAATTCCAGCACCTTCTGGTAACCCTTTAAAGAATTATCCACATAAAGAACCCAGCAAGTCTCTGGGGTGGTGATGAGAGGAGGAAGGTCAGAGGAGCTGGTTTTACTGCTTACCCGGTGCTGGTGAGGAAACTGGTGCAAAAAGTCGACAACAAAGTCACTGCTAACGTCGGATGAAGGTGTTACAGTGTTCCCTCGAGTTGCAGCGTCGAGTAAAGGTGGTAGGTGCCAGATTGGCTACCAACAAGCCTTGGCAGCGATAAGCTCAGGAGAAAGTTATTTCGATGTCCAGAGGAAAATGGTAGCCACCTGAAACTTGCTGGAGGTCAGAAGTACATTTCCCACAATGCACTAGGCTATCTACTTTTGGGAGATCCCTCGGAGGGCTCGATGGCCAGTGGTACGTTGTTTTTACCTGCGGTGTGCAGGGGACTAGCGCCACTACTCCATGGGAGTCTGGAGTTGCCTGTGGCTCTCAAAGGTGTCCCTCTGCCTGGGGGAACCAGTCTTTGGTCCGGGATGAGTCGCAGTCATGCAGTTCCAGGAAGGTTGCCACAGGTGCAGAGTATCTAGGCTTTGGTTTGTGCAGCTCCTGTTGTCGCAGCAACAGACTTCTTTTTCAGTAGCCCCCTGGCATTAGACTTCCTTTGGCCACCCTCACAGTTCAATCTGAGACCTGGCCCAAACACTCGGTCGCCCACAATGCTTCCACTGACTTCTAGAATGAAAGCTGTCAGATACTCAGGCCTCTTATTGACTGTGAATGCAGCTGATTGGCTATTCGGGCTCTTCATAGTCTCATCCCTAAGTGAAAGGACTGCTTAAAAAGCGGAGACTACCGCCTAAATCAGTAGGGTTGGCAAGTATGTAAGTAGCTCATTAGAGTCCAAACAGCTCTATTCTTAATAGTGGGGGTTCGCCATGACTCGCTTGAAAAGACCTTATGACAAACTGGCTGTGGTAGAATAAAATGTAGTTCTGTTTATCTGTCCGCTGCCATCAGAACTAAAATACAACATGGCTTACTGGTGATAATTTCATTCTGAATTTGGGTGTATGACTACTTAGCAACAGGACAGGGAAAGAGTGCATTGTACAAAGTATTTTATTTCATGAAAACAAGTCAGCACCCAAGCAACCCCATCTAAGTTCCCATAGCAGACAGAGAAGCTTTACTCACGGTTTCCTCAGATGTCCGTCAACCAGGCCGCTTCCTTCCACCAGAAGCAGTCCGTCTTTCACCCACACTGGAAGAGGATTGGTGAAGGTGACCTCCACCGTAACTGGTTTATTCACCACAGCTTTGCCCTGTACCTTTTAGGGAGAATTAGTACTTTAAGATTCCTTAGGTCATGTATCAGTTTTATTTTATGTGTTCAAAAGGGTTAGTCATAAAGCAAGCAGAGTATAGAAACCTTAAAACAAATGAATCAGCAAACAGGATATGATTCAACTTTGCAGCAGTTGCCCAATGAATCAGCTTTTTAAATGTATTTAAATCTTGATTGTTTCTCTGTACCCTGGGAAAGTGGTACAGTCAGTAAGAATAGTCAGTAGGAGGGTCTACAAGAGTCGGTGAAAGGGACTACTCTTGGTTAGCGCTTGGTTACCACTGAGGGGTCACTGTTTCCACTTTACAAGTAGTGTTCATTCATTTGTTCATTTCATGGCTTTCATCACTTCCCTCATTTTCCCTTATGAACAGCGATCCATTAGGGAGCTATTTTTGAGTTCATATTTGAATGCTCATAATTTGCCCAATCAAATATGAGCAACTCTGCGTAGATCATCCTTGGGCAGTGTCTTCTTCAGCTGTGTTACACACCGCAATGCAGAAGAAGAGGAGAATTAGTGCAAAAGACGCCTGAAGAACAAGTTACTTACCTTTGTTAACAATGTATCTGGTAGAGACATAGTCTAGCCACAGATTCCTTAACTTGTGACTTCTCCCCAGGCGTCAGACCAGATCCGGAAAATGTCTCTCAGCAGTACCTCTGCGTGCTGTGGGGCGGCGCCGCATGGCTCCGTACAATGTCAGCTCCGGATATGACATTAGTGGAGCCATATAAGTCCCCACTGGCATGCTGAAGTCAGCTTCTTCTGTGAAACTTTCCGCGCAGAACACGGAGACACATAAAAACTGGCTGTGGAAAGAGTGTGCTAAAAAAGAGGAAAAAAACATTACAACAACAAACGAAACAGGGGGAAAAAAGGTATGATAATACCAGAAAAGACCCTTGAGGAAAAGGCCAAAAAGTCAATGAAGCACAAGTCATGTAGAACACTGCGCAGAGGCGCATAACACAGTACACAAGAAAAACCCCTCCTACTACTTTAACTATATACCAGGAGGAAAAGGTGGAACTCCCTTGACCATATACCAAGAGAAAAGGGTGGAGGAGAGCTTCATATAATGTCAATGAGACCATACCAGCGGATCTGGAAAACCCCACCACAACAGAAGCAGAAAAAGGAAAAGGGGAGGCCCACTCCCACGCCAAACGTCAGTCAATCAGAAAGTAAGTGAACTGAAAACACCAAGACCAGACCTGAAGGTCATTCGCAGAGCGGGGCGGGACATTAAGGAATCTGCGGCTAGACTATGTCTCTACCAGATACATTGTTACCGAAGGTAAGTAACTTGTTCATCTGATAGAGACATCTAGCCGCAGATTCCTTAACTTGTGAATTAGATACCATAGCCATAGTCTCTAGAAGGAGGGTCTGGGAACCAATCCCACAACAGATCCAGGAGGACCGGCTGACCAAGATTAAAGATCAGCCACACCTCAGTGGGAGAAGATAAGGGAGAGAGAGACCTCTCTTTAAAGGGTGGTAACGACCACAGCAAAAATGCAAGCAAGTAACATGCACTCAGATTAAGGAACGTTTCCTCGGGCATAGTGGTACAGAAGTACAGACGCCTGTTGTAACCCAACTCCAAAGAAGATAAGCATGGATCCAATTAAACGAAAGGCTAATTGGCCCCACTGGAATATGGATGCATGACCACTAGAAGGGGCAGAAAACTCTGCAATGTATAAAATAGAGGACTGAGCCACCAGACCGACTAAGCAGAGGATGGCATCTATGTTAGATGAAAGAAAGTGGCCACTAGAAGAGCCAAAGCAAACCACTAAGTGGAAAGAAAAACTAAGATATTAAGAAAAGTGCGAATGGACCCGTCCAAGCACAACAAAATGAATTAAGTCCCCCACCGCTAGGTGGGAAAGAAAGACCAGGGGCCAAAAAGAGGAACAGATAACCCCGGCAAGGAAAAAACTGACTCTGAGGGAAAAAAGGCAAAATCCCAACAGTCAGAATGCCTTATGTGAACCCCAAAGTACACAGAAAATGGGTACGAAAGAACACATGAGGCATGTACTCCCCAAGGGGAAAAACATGAAAGAGTGCGCTTGTCCAAAAGCGCGTACCAATACCTATACTTCGGAGGTTAACAAGAAGGTATGGCTGAGTATTCCAGAATCAACCAACAGGATATCCAGGAGAAAGACACCCACAAGACAGATGAGGGAAGCAATCCCCATCAGAAGGGCAACCAAGGAACATGATATACATATAGAACACAGGTTCATACAAGGACCGCTCAACAGCTGTGAGGAAAGGAGAACAGGTCACGAACCGACCGTGAGGGAAGGATAACAGATCACGCAATGGTCGTGAGGAGGGGCAAAAGGAAAACAGGAAAACCTATGCCATTCCACAATCGAATGACAGCCAGACCGACCCTGCTGAGCATCCGCAGTGGTGAGGACGGTCAAATACCTGGGGTATGCCGTTTATTTCCCAGCATCAGAGGAATTTGAACCCCTGGCTAGGGGGTGCCTGTACCACTAGAGGCACAAGGCGGCACCATTGAATCCCAAAGCTTAGGGACAAAAAGTATCCACGAAAAATCGCCAATCCTACCCCTAGCCAGGAGAGGTGGCATTGCACAATACTGGTGTACGCAACCAAATCCACAAGGTGGAAACAGCCAACAGGGAAAAGACGATCAATCGGAGGGCGAGGTTTAGCCTGAGGTAATACGAAAAAAGCATTGTCACAATTGAAGAGTAGAAGGAAACAACTCCAAGGGAGTGTAGAGCAAAAACTGCGTACCAGTGATAGTTGATAGAACCCCCAAGGGGAGATAAGAGGCTGCCAAAGGAACTCCAAACAAGAAACAAGGTTTCCAAAGCAATAACAAGACAGGATAACAAGTCCTGAGCCACAGCCAAGGAACAGAAGAAAGGGCAATAAGCTCAAGTGGCCAATATCACAAAAAGATAAAGGAAATTGCGTGATAAGGGATTCACACAACAGGCGAATCCAAAGAACTCCACCGGCCAATAGGGTAAGACCCTGTGCAGGGTCTCAAGACAGGCAGTTAGCCAGCAGCACCAGTAGACCAGGGTAGAGACACTGATCTGGCGACTGATGCCACAAAAAGCACATAACAGCACTGCAATAACAAGGGGAAAAGGGAAGGGCTGGCAAGCTAAGGGTCTTGCCCTCCCCGAGTAGCCCGAAACCTAAGTAAGGCTGCATCTGCTTGGGCTCCAAAAAGATGAACGCCATCAAATGGCATGTCAAGCAAGGCTGACTGGACAGCTTCTGAAAATCCAGATTCCCGAAGCCAGGCGTGCCGGCGCAATGCCACAGCAGACGTCATGGCTCGATCAATGTTATGGGTGGAATCCATCCACACCTGATGAGCAGTTTGACTGCCTGGCGACCATCTAAAATCAACTGATTCAACTCGCACTTGTTAGCCTCTGAGAACAAAGGTAAAAGTTGTGCCAAGGAGTCCCACAAGGCATGTAGAAAGCGTCCGAGGACACAAATCGTGTTGGTTGAGTGTAACACCGCACTAGAGGAGGAAAAAACACGTTTTCCCCAAGAATCCTGCTTCCTGGACTCTTTGTCAAGGGGGGAATGGGGAAGATTCTCCATCTCAGGGGACGCCGTAATGGCCTGGACACAAAGCTGCGGTGGGACGGCTGTCGAATAAGGCAAGCGGTGTCCCCTGGGACAGAGTGGTATTTGTGGGCAATAGTACGGTGCACTGATACACCTGACTCAGGTTCTGCCCATGCCCCCAATAAAATATCAGAAAGTGCCTCACAAAAGGGGAGTACTGGTTCAACTTCCAACTGGCCGGGATGAAGGACCTCAATAAGAGGGCCCGTAGCCTTCTCCACTGTAGGTAGAGTGAGATGTAAGACATCAGCCACTCTTTTCAAAACTTCTGCCAAAGATCTGGCTTCCAAAGCAAGGCCAGGAGGCGATAAAAGAGAGGAAGCAGGGGATGAATCTAGCCCACTCGCTGCACCCAGCTCAGCAATCCAGCTGTCCAACATAGTAGGAGCCACAAGCAGTGGCTGCTCCAAGGGGGCTATCCCCTCATGTTCTTCCCCCAACTGATCTTGTGAAACATTCACAGAAACCATTGGCGCTGAAAACAGCTCCACAAACGAAATCAAGCAGCAACCACACAGCGCCGTACTGTCGTTCGCATGAGAAGGAGTAAAGGCGTTGGCCGACGTCGCCGCAGATGCAAGGAGCCGAGGCGAAACCAACCCTACGAAGTGCACAGTTGTGTTGTGCACTGACTCAGGATTGAAGTCTTCTGGCGCCATAGAAATAAGCACCGGCAGGGCGACCGACGTCGAGTGGAGTCAACCGACGTCACTAGTGGAAGCCCCGAAGGACCATGCACAGACGCCTCTATGTCCAAGACTAGAACTGCCATTGACAGAAAACCCACCGGTGATGACGCAGTTAATGCATCTACGACCTCCTTGGGGCCCGCATGCGCTCCAGAGGGAGATGAGGGCTAAAAGACAAGATGGAGAGCCTTGTAGTACTCCTGCATCTGGTTTCAGGTCGCCCCGGCTCCAGGAAAAGCTGGGAGGCGCAGGAGCGACGCCGGAGTAGAAGTATAAGAGTCTCCACGATCCACATTGCGAGTTGAAAGAGCCAGAGAGGCCCGGGACTTCGATCTTTTATGACGACGCTTACCATGAGATGTAGCCGGACACTGGGACCGCTTCCGTTGGCCACGGGGTGAAGAGCGGCGCTCACAGGAACAACCCCTGGACCGAGAGGATGACCGATGCCGTGAGGAGCTGGAGGCCCGTGACAACTGCGCCCTCAGAAGTTTCATGCGCCGCTCCAGCAGCGCCTTCGGCTTCAACTGCTGGCAGGCGTCACACTCGTCGGCGTCGTGATGCTCGCCCAAGCACCACATACAGATAGAATGTGGGTCCGTACCCGACATCTGGCGAGCACAGGACCCACAGGACTTAAACCCAGATGGTAAAGGAATTTATCACACTGTTTCGGGCGAGAAACGTTTGTCAGAGGAGGCCGAAAAATGGCTAGAGATACTCTACTTTGGATCTGCAAGCAGCGCGGAAAAAGAAGAAACTGCTGTCAGCGCGCCGGAGGGGACTTTTATGGCTCCACTGACGTCATATCCGGAGCCGACGTCGTATGGAGCCATGCGATGAGGCGCTGCTCCCCCCCCCCCCCCGGCGCGCACAGGTACTGCTGAGAGAAATTTTCCAGATCCGGTCTGACACCTGGGGAGAATTCACAAGTGATGGAATTCACAAGTTAAGGAATCTGCGGCTAGACTATGTCTCTATCAGATAGGCACAGCAAAGACCTGGCCAACGGTGCTGCATGGATCACTCTACCCTGACTGCACACGGGGCAAGCGCTGCCACCAGACGTGAATCTGCCATCCAACATGAACGCAAGATTGTATCCTCATGGGTAGTGCACAACTGACCTCCCATATTTCCATTGTCCTGTTAATGTCACCAAAGTACCACCAGGCCACTGAGCGTTGGCAAGGGCTAGGGGAAAGGGTTACAGTCTAGCCCCTACTTGTAGGCTGCTTCTGGTGTTATGTTTCATATAGAGGCCCTAATATAGACGCGTTCATATATGCCGTATATGGTCATATTCGCATATGCCCTATTATGGTCATAATCGTATATGCCCTATTTTGGTCATAATCTCCTATGCCCTAATATAGGCATGATCTTTCACCTACATTAGTTCCCTACAGTACACAACGAGCTCTGAGGGTTGAACATTATCTAGTCTGTGGTTAGAACACTGCAGGGTTTTTCCCGAACACAGGCCTACAATATACTCATAAATTATGCATGAGCATTCACCAGCTAGATCTCCCGCATAATATATATGTACAAAGTTCACCCCTGACGTCTTCCTCATGTCTAACAAAGACCAATACAAACCATTCTGAGGGACGAGACACTTTAGGGTATAAATACACCACATCTTGCCTCGGTAAGATAGAGGGAACCGAGACTTTCATGCTGACACACTGACCAGAGATGCTGAGGCTCCTGCATGCAGTCGCTCCAGCTGACAGCGGTCTAACACAGCCCTTGCGGGGTGTCCAACTCGAGACCAGGACAGGGTCCCACACTCTCTCTATTCAGGTAAGGGGGTTCGACTAAATCCTAGAAGGATTCTTGGCTCTTAGGCTTTTAGACCTACACATATGCTAGGTACACTCAGGTACATCTAGTTAGGCATCGTAGGAGTACGCGCACTTTTCATAATGCTTTTATATTCATGTATGTATCCATGATTATTGCAATATGGTAGAACTGTTCTATCCCTTCACTTTTATCGTACTGCTGATAATATAATTTTGCTATTGTCTGCTGGTTACTGCAGCACATATATTTTACACTAGAATAACAACTGTTCAATAAATACTTATTGAAACGCCCAGACTGTTTATTCTGTGTAACTCTCTGAGACAAACCGAATAAGTAAGCACGAGTGACTGAGCGAAAAGTAGTACATTGTTTCCACGATTCTGAGGGATCAGGGTTGTCATGATCTAAGGTTGCCAGAAACTAATCTCTCCCCGATTAGAGGAGATTCCAGTGGCACTGTGAGCTAGCTAACGCAAATCCGGCTAACATACGCGGTGGGGGTGCACAGAGTCAGTCAGTCACCAAGCCCACGGTTTATGTTATCCAAACATGCAGGTCCTGCAGGGGTACTATAGGAACTACACGACATGGCGCCACCAACGTTGGTTGGGTACTTATTTGACAGTAGAATCTGAGTAGTTCAGTCGTGCTATTCTCAGAGAACCTACTCACAAAACCCCAGAGACGCCTGGAGTGGGTGGGCACAAACTCCGCCACAGCTGAGTAGGCGAGATATCCTATTTATCAGCTGTTGGTTAATCAAGTTTGAAGGACATTTAGTTCCTAAATTGTGCATAAAACCTTTAACTAAGTTCTCTTGGAAAAGCTTTTCTTTTCAAAATGACTGAGAGCGATGAAGAAAGAGTAAATCTGCAGGTCTCAGCCGGAGAACCACCCGAAAATGCAATTGAAATTGCACCTAAATTCAGACATACGCTCACCATGAAACTATTGAAAAATGGTTTACCACCAAGGGGTGGCGTAGTAGCTCTCGTGATTGAGGCACACGAATCAAATAAAACAGAGGTATTCTATGGGTTACATTCCCAGCAGCAGATGCCGAAACAAAGACATTTCACTACTACATAGAAGGAGATGCACCAGAGGAATACTGTCCATTCGATGACATAGAGATTCCACTCACGTACCAGGAACACTTATACTGCTTTAAAGGCGCCCTACCCCACTTAAGAGCAAGAGTAAGACTAGGGCCGCTCGGAGGAGACGGGGCCACATGGCCAATACTAGCGGCTTACACACCGCATCCTGACATTGGCACAATGACACAGCCAGAATTTCTCATACAACATAGAGATTTAATTAAAATCTACAGAAACCTGACACAATTCGTCATGAGGACTCTCACAGTTCAACCAACAACAGTTGCAACAAACGGGACCCAATTCCAGGGTACAGCAACTAAAATTACTCCTCAAACATTACACGCGGTAATGGGCAAAATGCCCGCAAAACGCGAACAAATACCATTCTGGATAGCTCAGAAAATAACTCAGCTTGAGGCAGTATTCCCGAATACTACCACCTATGATAAACACAGAATACTAACAATCTGCTTGCCCATGGGGTTCACACCACAAGTAGAGGACTGCACCTCTTGGGGTTCAGTCTTTGCTGCCATATATACTAGAACACATGGTACCCCGTCATTAGCAGTAGTACCTGACGTATTGAGACAGATACAAAATGAGTACGGAGCAGAACCTGCCCTAAACTTAGGGATGAAGTTACTAAATAACTTTGACCAGGTATCAGCCATAATACTAGCTAACATTAAAGGGGAAGCAGCTTCAGTGGCGATCTGCCAACGCCTAAGGGAGTTCAGTCCAGTAGATCAACAACACAAACTACCCAAAATAATTGAAACTGCATATGCAGAACTAGGCAGAGACAGTCTAGGTGGGAAGGCATTAAAACCACAACTGGTGGGCAGTCCTGAAAAGGACACTACAGAGCAGACACCTACTTCTTCTAAAAAGAAGTGGGAAAATAAAAAACAACAAAAGTCTAAAGACAGCAGATCTCAATCCAGAGGTAGGTCTCCTCAACAGGAGAGCTCTGAAAGAGGTATAACCTCAGGAATAGGGATAATATTTTAAAAACTGACAGGTATCAGGATACTGATACTCGTTCCTCTCGTTCCTTTCAGGGTTCATCAAAAAACTCTGAGCGGGAAGGACGGTCAGAGGAGCGTACAAAGTCCAGAGACACGCAACGCGCTGCGGACTACGCACCTAAAAAAGAAGATAAACAAAAACAGAAACCTCCGTTCAAAAAGAAGAAGGTAGAAGGTCTCAAGATCAGACATGCCCAGAATTCTGAGGACACAGCTTCTGAATGGGGAATGGGCTCCAACGATGCTAGACAGCACGGCAGAAGTAACAATAGCTCGCCAGAACCTGAAGGAATTTCTGGTGACAGCGGAGTTGAGTTTATGTTTATGGGATTTGTAAAGCGCGTGACTACCCTTGGGCATCTCAGCGCTAAGGTGATACAGGACGGAGGCTGTTAGCACTTGGGATTAGGGGAGAGCCATGTTTTGAGTCTTTTTTTGAAGGACACTTCATTTTCGATTAGTCGGAGGTCTGGGTCCATACTGTTCCAGAGTTTTGGCACCAGATGGGTGAATGACCTTCCACCCCATCTGGCTCTCTTAAATGTGGTCGAGTTCATCAAAAAGTTGGAGCTTGACCTAAATTGTCGACGGGGGGAATAGTGTGAGACCAACTTTTGGATCAGGGCAGGACCTCTCCCATACATGGCTCGGTGGGCCAAGCTTAAGGACTTAAATTTGATTCTGGCTTGGACCGGAAGCCAGTGAAGCTCTCTCAGTGCGGGTCTAGCTGAGTGGTGTCTAGGTATGTTCAACAGCAGTCGAGCAGCTGCATTCTGTACGACTTGCAGTCTATTCGTGACATATTGAGTGAGTATATCACAGTGGAAACACCTGATACTCGGGTAAGTGTCCCACATAAGTTACATGAGATAACACTCCGGATGGAGGGGGATGGAGGGGGACAAGCCCAGGAAAATTAAAGGTCTATTTTGGAAAAATCTGTCATCTGGATATGACATCCTATTAGCAGAGCAAGACTGGCCGCCAGCTTTCGTCATGGAGTGCCCTAAGGGAGAAAGGGTAATTTTTCCAGCATTTTCCGATCTCGTTCCCATACATTTAAAACAAGCATATGCGCAGGAGTGGGCGGTTGCCCTAGCTCCAGCATTGTACAAAAATCATGCTGGTTGGGATGAGGATTCAACCCACCACGTGATCCCGTTAAAAGTTTCCCCAAATGCCCAAAGGCAATACTCTATAAAGCAGGAAGCTAAAAAACAAGTCAGGGAGATCCTAGATCAACTAGAATACCAGGGTGTGATAGAAAATTGCACCTCACCAATGAACAATCCTTTGTTCCCTGTATCAAAACCTGACAACACATATCGTCTAGTTTTAGATTACAGACATTTAAACACTTGCACAAAGACATTTGCAGTTCAAAATGCACATAGTGCCGCATTAATGAATAACATTGTGCGACAAAAATACAAAACAACACTTGATATCTCAAATGGATTTTTCTGCCAAAATATAGCGCCTGAAAGCAGGTGCCTGACCGCATTCTCAGTGCTAGGGTCCCAACGGCAATTATGTCGACTCCCCCAAGGGTATAAGAATAGCCCGGGGTTGTTTTCAGCAAGGGTAACAGAGTTACTCCAAAATTTGGATAAAGAAGCATTGTCCTATGTAGATGATATTTATCTGACGGACGATGACTTACAGAGGCACTTGACCAGGGTCAGCACCATTATTATGGGATTCGCCTCTGAGGGCTATAAATTTAATTTCAAAAATCAAAAATTGCCCATCTCAATGTCCTGTTCTTATGATATGAGCTGTCAAGTGAAGGAAAAAGCCTAGCAGCTAACTTTTCAGAAAAGTGTGCGCTGCTCCAACCTCCAAAATCATTAAAGAATTTACAATCAATTCTGGGATTCCTAAATTTTGGTCGAACATACATTTTGGATTACGCAGAAAGAGTAAAACCTTTCTACGACTTAATAAAAACTGATTTTTCAATCAGACAATGGACACAGGAATATACAAATATCCTGCGTTCCCTACAGGAAGACATGATAGCTTCTAAACATTTACAGACACGGGTAAACGTACGCAACTTAGTGATCCGAGTAATGGCAGGTCAATGCGGGTACACTTATTTAACTTTCAATGAAGGCAAAACAGTACCAATCGCATACAAATCACACCTGTACACAAACGTAGAGATGCGTTTTACTTCAACAGAAAAAATTCTGACAGCAGTGCAGACCGCTGTAGCAAGAGAAAGAGCTCTGGCTCAGGGCAAACGCATAATAGTCGTGACCCCAGTACCAGCCTTAGAGGTTGTTACAAAGGCTAGCATTCAAAATGCCAAAGCCTTACATCCCAGATGGATACAATGGGCTAATTCTCTTACTGCAACGGATGTTGAATACAGATTTGATCCAAGTTTAAAAACACAAGCATTTCTGCAATACGAACAAGAATATCCTCTACCAAATGAGATTTTGCCTCTAGATCGGTATGAATACATTATTTACACTGACTGATCTGCTCAACCGGTCATAGGGAGTAAGCAAGCTTACAGCCCAGCGTGTGCAATCGTTAAAGGTCGCATGCGCGATGGAAAGTTCCATCCAAGTTGCACTAAAACGCAATCTCTAGGAGACTGCACGGCTCAGTTGGCAGAATTAAAAGCACTAATACTGGCACTCGTAAATACGGAACACGAATTCCCCACACTAATTGTGTGTGATTCCTTTTACTGTGTACAGTCGTACAATGACTATTTACATCATTGGGAACAAAACGGGTTTAAAGACGCAAAAGGTGGCACCATTAAGCATAAAATGCTATGGGAACAGGTAGTGGAGTTGAGAAACGAACTACCAAGGGCTCACGTGATACATACACTGAGTCATCAGCGTGATGGCGTTCACGTTGAAGGGAATTCATTGGCTGATGATGCCGCAAAGGGGGCTGTACGCACAGCGTCCGTAGCTGAAATCACTCGTTCAAAAACGAGAAAAGACGGCGAGATTATGGTAGCTGTCAATGCTTCACGCAAAGGCAGCACAGCAGTACCTAAGAAATTTCCACTCAAGTACTCCTACAAGTTAGATGCACAAAACATTCCATATGCTCAGATTCCTGGAGTGGGGGATGGAGTAATACCAAATATGGATCATAGGCAAGGCTTAGTTCTAGCAGCACATGAGGGCTTGGGTTCTGCACATACAGGCGTTACAGCGACTATTTCTTTACTGAAACAGCGCTATTGGTGGCCAGGGTTAACAAAGCAGACCAAAGACTATGTCTTGAAGTGCGACATCTGCCAGCAGATGAAGGGCTCCACCGTAACATGCCCAGCGCAGACACCATTGCTAAAATCTGACAAACCTCTCGCATGTGTATATTTGGACCACTGCGGACCCCTACAATCTGATGGGGCCAAGAAATATATCATGGTTGCAGTGGATTCCTGCTCTAGATTCCTATGGGTTTGGCCTCAGCGCTGTGCTGACGCTCAAACTGTTATAAAGGTTTGCGAGTCTTTATCGGCACATACGCAGTTGGCACGTTACATTCTGACCGTGGCCCGGCATTTAGCTCTCGGGCTTACAAAGAGGCCATGGAAGGAATGTGCGTAGCATTACGGTACTCCTCTCCGTACCATCCTGAGGAAAATTCTGTTGTGGAGAGGAAAAACCGTGACTTAAAGCAATCTTTAACAGCTAGGGTATCAGGCAAGGGTGGTAGATGGGTCGATCACCTTTATGGGGTCTAAAGAGCAATAAACAATCAGCCAAGAAGCTCTCTAGGGGGTGTCACTCCTTACGAGGTCCTATTTGGGACAAGAATGTGGGTACCTGATCTTGATTGTGAAGGCACAGTGGCGGATGAAAAACCATTTGATATCCATGATCGTTTGGCTGTTTTACATGATCTAAATGAATCCAGGACACAACAAAGCAACGCCCACTTAAAACAGACCGCCACTGAGGAAGTCAAGGCAGTAACGGCAAGACCTGTCTGGATCCCAAAAGTCGGGGATCTGGTCAGAGAAAAGATTGCAGACAAGAAAGAATTCGGACCATCCTACAGAACAGCTGTACCAGTCCTAGCAATCCAAGGCACAAGAACTGTACTTCTGCCGCCTCTTGCCGGGAAAAAGGAGAAAAGATTTGTCTCAATCGACTTAATCAAACCACACTATGTGGCCGATACTAAACAGTAGGCCACGTGGACTCCACAGTAGCAGACACCCTCCTCTCACTACAATCCAAGAAGTCCAAACAGAAAGACTCATCACGTTTGAAGAGCCACCTGTACGGAATGAAGGACTAAGCAACAATGCTATGGAACTCGCTCCACTTCAACAAGAAGAAAATCAACTTAACAACCAAGTTGCAATCAGACCGACTACAGACGCTCTACGTCAACATGCCTCGTCAAGAGCAAAATCCAACTTCAACAAATCCCGATGCAATTCCAACAATTGATCGAACTGCTTCTGGCTAATTCATGAACTTTGATACGTTTTCACTGGATCCAAGCGAGCCGGAACGACGCCAGGCAAAAAATCACTCAAACAGAAACTCATTGACTTTTTGAACTTTTTAGAAAGACTTACCTGGTGTCACCTTGGATAGAACTATGGTATATCACTGGGATTCTATTTTTTCTTTTCTGGCTAGGTTTAATTATAACTTTTAGTATGCTTATTAATGGACGATATCTCCAGCAGAGCTCTACAGCCCAAAGAGTCAATTTGATTTTAAAACCACACCAGTCTTCACATCGTGAACCAAGAGACTTGTCTTCAGTGAACATCACAGCAGTTCCTATACCGGACGGTATAGTATGGGACAAGATTGATTTTGATATATTCGGTCTGACTGAACTTTTAAAGCTTAAACATGTATTTAAAATTTCTTTAAGTGATATCATTACCTCCAGTACATTTTCTGATGATTGGGACACTGAAACTGTGAATAATATGATGTCGGATTTAGAAAAACTGCAGCATTTCCGAACAATGAAATGTTAGAAGGTACTTCAGACTATGATATATTGTACTGTTACCAACACTATGGTCATCATTTCTTGCACAAATCCATATCACCTAGAAATGTATTTGAATACCACCAGTGGGAACACTGCCCAACTCCTCCAAAAGGTAGTTCGCAAACTTTTGCACAGAAATTCACATACTTTTCAGGGTTCAACACATCTGACCCAAAGTCATTTTATTACAAAGTGGCAACAACATCAGCACAGAAAATTATGTTGACTAACACCAAACAGATTTACTCTGCTTCCTTTATGGCCCAGTTGTCTACACAGGGTTTCGACCTATGGAAGGACACTATAGATTTAAAATCAATCTGGGGTTCGAGGGACTGGCAGGTAGAGGGAACAGAAGCGCTTTTTAGAGCATGCCTCATTCCACAGCAGATGATATTTCTAAATGACACTGTGCAACAGACATCCTGTCTTGGATTAGCCAAGAACAAGGAAATGAACTCGCCTGGGTTTCCAGCACCATCACAGATAGGTGGGGGGCAGAATTCAACTACATATGGGGTAGGATTAGATGAAATTCTCCAGTACAACAGGTCAGATCCCAATTGGACAGCATGGCTGATTTGGCCCATTTACACAAACACATGTCAACAGAGATTCCTAGGTATAACCGAGGGGTTTAGTATCAGTAGGCCAGATACACGCTATGTACAAAGACAACACCCAGGGGTAGTGACATCCTATAGTGTTGGGAAGTTGTGCCTTGATTGGCTAGAGACCTCAACACTCACAGAAGTACAACATCACTTGACTTTACTCACACCTGATGTGGACCTTAGGGATTTCTTGTCAGGCCCAAGGAAAACACGTCGGAAACGTTTCATATATGCTGGCATTTATTTATTTAGTGTTTTATAGAGCGCGAACCAGACCCGCAAGGGTATCAGAGCGTTTTACAGGAATGACAAGTAGTATACAAGGGACTTAGAAGGGGTGGATACATTTGGGATAACATAGACGGAAACAGTTAGGATAAAACAGGTAGATACATTTTGCAAGAGACAGGCGGTCTCAGATCCAGGGTGGGATGTCCAGAGGTGCCAGGTGGGTGTCATCCAGACATCGTGAGAGCCAACAGGAGGCTATGCCTATTATAATGAAAACTGGAAAATATCCCAACAAGAGGCTGCAGAAAGGATACGGGAAATAGACCGTATTAACCTAGAGAAGGCATTAGCTGTAGTGGATAATGGGTTAACAACTTTGACCTCCAGGATGTACTCCTTAGGCAACATTGTGTCTTCGGCAACCGACATATTAGAACAAGATCTGGCCTTGTTACAACACAAGCAATCCCAATTACGTTCTATTATGATGCTAAGCTGGAAGCTGCAATCTTTTCATGCAGGCTATGTGCCCTGGTGTTTTATAAACACCACGTCTCTGTTTTCAGAATACAATCTAACTGATAAACAGACAGAAATGGCACAAAGGGGAGCCAAATATACAATGCTGCGTATTGAGAAACTGGAAAGGTTACCATTCACTGTAGCCGAATTACCATCAACTGAATGGCTAATTCATGGCCAAATCACTTTGCCGGTCACTACGTTTCAGTTTCAATATTGCCTTGAGCAAAGGCAGGCAGGCAGGCAAATATGAAAAAATGGGTAAGGGTTACATTAAGGACACTAGGGAGTTACCCTATAGATACCGATGCCGGAATGGGGATCGAGAAGTGTATCTGAGTGGTACAAACTGCAAGAACGCTTTAAGCGGTTCTCTCATGTGTCAAGATATTTCTCTGCACGGAGCATGTAGTGGTTCGGTAGCGAATTTATCTTGCCACATGTCTGGGACCCCAGCGGTCATGATCACGCCGGTTTTCCAGCTGTTCTCGAATGGGAGTTACTTGATGCTAAATGATCAAGGTTGCTGTGGGATGCTTCCGGGCGTCGCCTATCTGGTCACTGTTAACTCCAGGGTTACTTGCTGTATGCAAGTATTGTTTCCGCCACTGAACACAGTCAGGGAGGCGCCGTTATGGCCTTCATTGAATGTTTCCTTCATACAATTTGATACTTTGAGCAGACTGATAGCCATGCTTTTACAGCAACCCGTGCCCTTAACCTCCGCTCGAGAAACCTTTGAACTTCAAGTTGCAAGGACCTCAACTGAGATACAGGCGCTTATACATACGAACTGCCCCTTTCATTTAGCAGAAATGGTGGGTCGTATCTTTAACATGTCTGATACGAGCGGTATTGTACACCTATTTAAGACCATAGGGTCAGGACTATTAAGCACCTTTCAGACAGTCCTCGGAGTAATCCCAAATTTTATACACTCCGTATTGGGAAGCGTGTTTGGAGGTCTCCCGCTGATCCTGTTCCTAATTGCAGGAGTCCTGATTGTAATCTTACTGCTGCGCAATGGACGGCCCAATTTCCGAGGAAATGGCGAACATACTCATGGAGCGGAAATACCATGAACGCATGGTGCAGCTTCTGGGTATACCTTGCCTAAGAGAACTGAACGCCTCTTGGTTTCTATCGTTTAGACCAGTCTGGGTGGACTGCATCTTACCTGTTCTTCGATGCCTGTTTTGCGGAGAAGAATGCACGTTGGATCTCTGTCTAACGTTTCCATCAGATACGCCTTCGGACATGGATGCTATGCTGGACCCCCTAAAGGCCCATGCTCTGCGTTGTCCCCAGCGTCTTCCAATTCTGTTGAATGCATTCCTTGAGAATTCACAGGTGCCGTTTGCTCCTGCTGGGTTAGGTGGTTCTCAGGCTCTCAGGTAACAACTACCGCACAAGCTGCCGCAGCACCGACTGTTGGCAGTGCTGAATTACATCTATGTGCGATTGACGTTCTCTGTGAGGCGTTGGATTTGTCGTCTGCAGTAGCTAACACCGATAATGCTGTATCGCCCAGCCAGGACACTTAATCTTGAATTGGCTCATCGCGTCCTGGGAAAGAATTCGGCTTCTCCACTTCGTTTCATAAATAAACGAACTAAATTTGGAACACTTCCTAAATTGACACTTTCACTTGAGAAAGAATGGCCTTCTTCTGCTTATAGTAATGCAACTTTTATGAGTGAGACAGAATTGACTTTTTCAAGTGGCAACAAAAGAATAGCTGACTTTTAACATTTTTAATCATTTTTAAATGTCTTTTTAAGACCATGTTTTTAGCTGTTTTTAAGAGAATTTTTAAAAATTGTCCAGATTTTAAGTATGGTCATTGTCATCCAATTCGAAAGTGGAGTGGGTGTTATGTTTCATATAGAGGCCCTAATATAGACGCGTTCATATATGCCGTATATGGTCATATTCGCATATGCTCTATTATGGTCATAAGCGTATATGCCCTATTTTGGTCATAATCTCCTATGCCCTAATATAGGCATGATCTCTCACCTACATTAGTTCCCTACAGTACACAACGAGCTCTGAGGGTTGAACGTTATCTAGTCTGTGGTTAGAACACTGCAGGGTTTTTCCCGAACACAGGCCTACAATGTACTCATAAATTATGCATGAGCATTCACCAGCTACATCTCCCGCATAATATATATGTACAAAGTTCACCCCTGACGTCTTCCTCATGTCTAACAAAGACCAATACAAACCATACTGAGGGACGAGACACTTTACGGTATAAATACACTACATCTTGCCTCGGTAAGATAGAGGGAACCGAGACTTCCATGCTGACACACTGACCATAGACGCTGAGGCTCCTGCATGCAGTCGCTCCAGCTGACAGCGGTCTAACACAGCCCTTGCGGGGTGTCCAACTCGAGACCAGGACGGGGTCCCACACTCTCTCTATTCAGGTATGGGGGTTCGAATAAATCCTAGAAGGATTCTTGGCTCTTAGGCTTTTAGACCAACACATATGCTAGGTACACTCAGGTACATCTAGTTAGGCATCGTAGGAGTACGCGCACTTTTCATAATGCTTTTATATTCATGTATGTATCCATGATTATTGCAATATGGTAGAACTGTTCTATCCCTTCACTTTTATCGTACTGCTGATAATATAATTTTGCTATTGTCTGCTGGTTACTGCAGCACATATATTTTACACTAGAATAACAACTGTTCAATAAATACTTATTGAAACGCCCAGACTGTTTATTCTGTGTAACTCTCTGAGACAAACCGAATAAGTAAGCACGAGTGACTGAGCGAAAAGTAGTACATTGTTTCCACGATTCTGAGGGATCAGGGTTGTCATGATCTAAGGTTGCCAGAAACTAATCTCTCCCCGATAAGAGGAGATTCTAGTGGCACTGTGAACTAGCTAATGCAAATCCGGCTAACATACGCGGTGGGGGTGCACAGAGTCAGTCAGTCACCAAGCCCACGGTTTATGTTATCCAAACCCGCAGGTCCTGCAGGGGTACTATAGGAACTACACGACACTGGGCTTAGAATGTCTACATTGGTTGTGTCTGGTTGTCTGAGTGAGCCACATTGAGGAACCTAATTCCTGAGTAGTGGTAGGGGCTGCAGTCTCTTTGCGTCTGGTGGGTAGGGGTAGGGGGCTGCAGTCTCTTTGTACCTAGTGGGGTGTCCATATGCTGGTGCTGCTTGATTTGGCGTACTCTCTGCCTGAGGCTGAGACGATAGTGACACAGCAGCCAGATAGAATAGCTAAAATGTTCTTTTGGTGCTTTGTGAATGGGACGGTCTGCTAGTGATAAAAACACATGCCCTGCAAAAGGAAGCAGAGCATGGACAAGAAAAGCAACAGCACGATCTACAACTGGACTCGTGTGCACTACTCTGTGGAGAGATTTTAAAAATGCGACTCACCAGTGCATGCCCCACCACTCTAGTTCTACATGTGGCGGCAAATCGGTTATAACTCTCAGCCATGACATCATACTCAATACATGGAGGTAAACAGACTGTGGAAGCATGTCAGTGATTCACATCATCTCCTTTTAGTAATCTGCTTTCTACATCTAATCATTATTTCCCACTGCCACTACAGACAGGGACCAACCACAGGCAATAAGCTTAGTCATGCCTCAGTAAAAACAAACCAGCCTGAACCGTTTACCCCCATTCCCGTATGAATTGAAAAATAAACAGCCACAAAGTTTAGCTTTTAAAAGCTGTAGTCCTATAGCTCACTGAGCTCAGGGACCCAACAGACTTAGGGCATGTCACGGAGAAAAACAAAAATGTGGCAGGAGGAAAGCTTGAAATAAACTGAGCCATTGGTGATCACCATGGGCTACATTCCATTACATCTTTTTGACTTCACAGTTTCTCTACAGACAGATAACAACTGTTAGAAATGGGGGTCTCTAGTTGGCAGAGGTAGGTACCTTTGTCCAAATAGGGACCCTTGCTTCTAGTCAGGGTAAGGGGGATGCACACTTTAGATAACCTATGCTCACCCCCTTGGTAGCTTCGCACGAGCAGACAGGCTTATCCCAAAGGCAATGTGTAAAGTATTTGTACCAACACTCACAGTAACACAGTGAAAACACCACAAAAGGACACCACACCAGTTTAGAAAAATAAAGTATCTTTATCTAAACTAAACAAGACCAAAACGACAAAAATCCAACATACACAGTTAAAAATATGACTTTTAAAAAGGTTTCAAGAACTTGTACCATAGAAAACTATGGATGCGTGACTTTTCACCAAAGTACCTGTAGTTGCGTCCAAGTTCACCAAGCCAAACAGCTGCAGCGTCGGAAAACAAAGAGAAGCGACACTCCTGAGACCCTGAGGAGGCGATGCGACAGTCCTGCTGCACGCAGAGGAAGGGTTGCGTCGATTCCGGTCTGTATGGGGAGTGATGCCTCGATTCTTCATGCCGGTTCCGGTCCGCAGGTGATGCGTCGGAAAAGCGTGTCACACAGGTACGATGCGTGGATCTTCGGGATGCGTCAGCGATCGATGCGGCGGCGTTGCGCGGTGCTGCGTCGGTCCTCTTCAGCTGCGATCCCTCGATGCGTCGATTCTTGCCGCGAGGACAGGCACTGCGACGGTTTTCGCAGCGGCACGGCGATGCGCGGAAATTCTTCTCGCGCTGTGGCGATGTGTCGGGAAAACATCCGCAAGAAGAGCGATACATCGATTTCTGTAGTCCTTTGAGTTTCTTCTCTCTTCCAGCTCCCAAACAGCAGCAACAACCTCCAGAGGCCCAAAATTGGCACAGGCACCTCAAGGCAGGTCAGAACTCACAGCAGCAGAGTTCAGGGGAGCTGGGGGTGAAGTCTTTGTGTCCCTGAGACTTCTTAACAGGAGGTTAGCTCACTTCAGGCCCTTGGAGATCTCCTTCAAGCAGGGGACACAGCACACAGCAAAGTCCTTCTCCTTTCCTTGGCAGAAACAGCAACTGCAGGCCAACCCCAGACACACAGCAAGGGCAGTACTTCTCCTCAGTCTCTCCAGCTCTTCTACTTGGCAAAGGTTCCTCTTGAATTCCAGGAATGATCTAAAGTCGGGGGTTTTGGGTCTGATACTTAAACCCCAAAATGTCTTTGTTCTCTTTGTGCAAGGGGCTCTGAGCCCAGTTCAAACCAGTTCTGGGGGGCACTCTGCAAGTGCACAACAACATCCATTGTCAGTGTGAGCCTTGGCTCCAGACACACCACAGGGGGGCGGAGCCAGCATTGTGGCAGGCAGGGCACAGCCCTATTCAGGTGCAGGTGCTACTCCTCTCACCACTCCAAATGCAGATCAGGCCTATTCAGCCTAGTTCTGACTCATCCAGACTCCTGGAGCCATTGCAAATCCCCAGCCCCTGTCACTCAATAGCCAGACAGTCAATCCACAAACAGGCAGAGGCACACAGGAAGGTTGAACAAGAAAATAGCCACTTTCGAAAAGTGGTATTTTCAAACGCACAATTTAAAAACCATCTTTACTAAAAGATGTGTTATTAAATTCTGAGTTCAGGGGTACTAAACTCCATTTTTCCATCGTATCCCTATGGGAAGATATGCTTGTAAAATGTTACAAAGCATTCCCCATTCTGTCCTGTGGGCAAGATAGCCTTTCAATAGTGAAAACGAAATTGGCAGTATTTCACTATCAGGACATGTTACACACACCAGTACATGTCCTACCTTTCACATACACTGCACCCTGCCCTGGGGGTACCTTGGGCCTACCATAGGGGTGTCCTATGTGTAAGAAAAGTGAAGAGTAAGGCCTGGCAAGTGGGTGCACTGGCCAGGTCGACATAGCAGTTAACAAACTGCGCGCAGGCTCTGCGGTGGCAGGCCTGAGACATCTTTTCAGGGCTACTCATGTGGGTGGCACAATCAGTGCTGTAAGCCCACTAGTAGCATTTGATTTACCCGCCCTGGCACATTTAGTGCACTTTACTAGGGACCTACTGGTAAAACAAATATGCCAATCAGGGAGAACCAATCACAATATCAATTTACACAGGGAGCACTTGCACTTTGACACTGATCAGCAGTGGCAAAGTGCCCAAAGCATCTAAGCCAGCGAAATCTAAATCCAGCACAGCATCAAAACCACAGGAGGTAGAGGCAAAAAGTCAGGGAAAACCACGCCAAGAATGCCAGGTCTAACAACAACCAAATGTTCTACCCCAATGGGTAGATCAGGCCGGAAAAACTAGTCCACATCCCTTATGAATGGGAAAACAGGCAACCCCAGAAAGGTTTCAACCATCCTGAGCCGCTTTAGTGATGTGCCACTTTAGCTCTTTGCCAACAGAGTAATGGCACTGCATCAGAGTTTTCACGTCACACTTAATGCGCCTCACTGAAAAATTAAAGCAATATTCACTCTGAACGGAACACACGCAGCCGCAGACTGCTTTCTGACTTATTGGTCCTCATCAATGAGGTGCTGTATGTGTATAGCATAACCAGCCGAGGGACCTTCGTCTGTAGGCACCCATCACACTTAGGGCATCATGTGGAGAATAACAACAAAATGATGGGTGGAATGTTGAATTAGTCTCAGCTCCTATTAACTGCAGTACGGCAAATTCTAATTCACTGTTTTTGTGCATGCTGTGCCATTACACACAGCGACCAACCTTCAGTTAATATATAATCAGCATATACGTATGAAAATCGGAATAGCACAAAAACCGTACCTAGTGATGTGGTCTAAAAAGGCAACACATGTCTGGGTTTGCTTTAGTTTCCTTGCAGAATTGGGGGGAAGGGGCTGTCAAGACCAATTTGCTTCAAGTTGGAGCATGTTGAGTGGCAGAGTAAGCAGAAAATGTGTTCTGCAATGCAGCCAATGCAACCAACAGTAGCTCAGAGTGATACAGGCTTTCCATCCATTCATTTTTTTGTTTTTCCAGGTGAGTCTCGCTGAGGATGATGGTTATGATTATACGTAGATATCATAGCTCACTCTATCATACCATATAAACTGCATCTCACTGTTAAGTCCAAACAAAGCAAAATAGTCAGTGTGGCTTGTGCTCCCACTCAGAGGAGGCGTGGCGTTACAGTTTGAGCTAAAAAAAAAATCCCTTTTGGGGTGGGGCCAAGACTGATTTGAAAATTTGGGCTCATGTCTATAGTGGCACCAGGACCAAAGGCAAAGAAGGACTGGAACAAAACTGAACAGTCACCAAAGACTAAGATTGCTACAAGCATTCTATCCACCACCTTACGTTTTTAGACTTCCATTCTCACTTAATCTCTAGCATAATGCAATTATTATACTGATTTTCTTTATTATCATTTTATTCTGTTTACCTGTCCAGCACGCCATCCACAAATACGTTGGCTGCAAAATACATGTAAACTGGGGGACAAATTTTAAGCTCCCGGATGGCCAGAGTTTCAGCACATGTACATCTACAGTTTCAGTTCCGACAACTCTAGATATGATGGACAACAGCACCTTAAACTTCAAGCTCATAGAATCCCAAATTTAATGCTTTGATCTTCAAGAAGCCCAGGGGCCGTATTACAATAAGTGCACCGGGGCGCAACGGGCATTTGCGCCCGCTTTGCGCGCCACCGGGGCACTTTGGTATTACATAAGGGGGCGCAGACGCTTGTGCGTCCCCTTCAGTAATACCGATAGCACTGGCGCACTTAATGCGCCAGCGCTACCATCAGGGGGCGTTCCCTCATCTGCATAGGGGAGTGCCCTATGAAAATGAGGGAATTTCTTTGCCTCTGCGCCCGTGCCATATTACAGACGTGGGCGCAGAGGCAAAGAAGATCTCAGGGGCGCACTCGCAGTGCGCCACCTTCAAGGTGGTGCACTGTGAGTGCGCCCCCTGAGAACAGCCCTCTAGAGGGGAGAAAGGGGGTCCTATGGACCCCTCAGACATCCCCTTTCAGGTGGGTGTAGTCACTGACTGCACCCGCCTGCAAGGGGATCTCTAATCCCCTTTAAAAGTGCACGCGGGTTGCCGACTGCACTGTGAAAACACGGGCTGGCAGCCGCTCCGTGTTTTCACATGAATGTCTTGCCCCCAGGGCAGCGCGAGTTCACAGCTGCCCTGGGGGCAGCACATTCACCATAATGGGGCTCATTGTCATTGTTTGCGCCCGACGCTCCTTTTGAAAGGTGCACCGCGCACAAACAATGACAATGTGTAATACGGCTCCAGATGTCTAAAATCTAACTACAGGCACGTTTAAACTCCCATAAGCCTGATTTGCAAAGCATGAATACCTGCTGCATCACGCTGCAAGAACCGTTGCTTCAGCAAAATAAAAGTGAATTGCTTTTTAACTCTCCCTTTAATGCCATGTCAATTATCGTTATGCTGCGGCATTCACTTCAAAACTAACCAACAGCAAAACCGTGTTTGGGTGCTTAAAATATTGGCAAGTATATGTAGAAGTGCAAATAACTGACAGCTTCCACTGTATTTAGATCTCTGGCAAGTGGATGTGGCAGTAGCTGTGTGCACCGGTTGACTGGCTAGTTGTGCCCCCCTTCATCCTTACCAGTTGTGTAGAAGTGGTCCAATAAGGGGCACACATGGTCATACAAACCTGTATATATTTATGAATGAATGGTTGTTTTTTATATAGTGCACGGGTACTGGGCATGAGGGATCTGACGTCGAGATCAGAAGAGGACTGTGGAATTAAAGTTTCCTATTTCTCAAAAATCACCTCACCCGTTTTGGATCGGAGTAAGAGCGGCATCTGATTCCAGATCTTCGCAGTCAGATCCTCAAAGGACGCCCCCGTCGTTTTCTTCGAAAGAGGGGACAGTTATCAGGCGTGCATTACTTGTGCGCAACGCCCTACCTGGACTGTACTCGAGAATCCTCTCGTTCAAGTATATGGACCATGAGCTGTGAAAGGCTTGATGAGCTATTGTTAAAGCCTAAAACATGATTCTCGTATGGACCGGCAGCCAGCGTGACTGCTCCTTAAAATGGGACACAGAAGACTGTCTAGGCAACTTGTACAGTATTCTATATCACCTGGAGATGTTGTAATAGATAGTCCGGAATTCCCAGTTCAATACATTGACAAAATCCAGCCTAGAGAGAATCAGCACCCTCATCACTGTTATCTGAGCATCACCTGGAAGAAAGTCCAGGAATTTATTGAGCATTCTTAAAATCCAGACGCAGGATTTCACCACCACCACAATCTGGGCTTTGAAGGAGAGCTGAGTGTCAAACATTATATCCAAATTTTCCGCCCCCTCCGTCGGAGAGGGCGATGGAGTGTTGCTGCTAGGCCATGCCCCTAGCAGCAACACAACACCCTTTGTATATCATTTACAAATGGACTACAATCTAATTTCCGCCAGTTGTGGAGTTCCCAATCTGTCCGCTAAAGGGGTACCACAAGATGCGAGTGTAGCAGTTGCTATTAGTGTTAAGATTGAGATGACACCTAAAGAGGACCATTTTTAGGCCATTTATGATCCTCAAATATTTTAAATCCACTAGCCACAGACATTGGAAATATCATTTTAGGATATGTTTGACTATAGTGCCTTGTAAGAACAGTGTTAGAAATGGAAAGAAGCACGCCTTATGTCACCATAGTGATACAACGGGCAGGGCTACATGGTCAAGGTGACCCACCGCTTATAAGCAGCCAAGGTGACATGCACTCCTATGATTTCACTACTACATTAGTAATGACCAATCGCAATAGGGCTGCTATTCTCAAAGTTACATTATGAAAATCTCTGAGAAGCCGTAAAGTATACTAGTAACGGGCAGTTCGATCACCCAATCGCATGGACCATGGGGATCTGAAAAACTGTTTCTAATCAAATTTCAAAAATATTTAGTTTCTGTAGTAAAAAGTGGTTTGCCATAGTCTTGTGTCACTTTTTTCAACCAAACGTGTACCTCATATGAAAAAGTTATGCGATATACTAGTAGGAGACTGGTTTGCACAGAAAATGTCTCTCAGTGCAACGGTTTCTGTGCAAATCAATCTCCTACTAGTCTTGGGTGAAACTTTTTATGTGAGGGTTTAGTTCAGGTACATTTCTACGGAATTGCATAATATGAAATGCTGAGAATTTTTGTGAATTTCATGCAGCGCGAAAATCAGCAACTTTGCGAATTCAATTTGCAAAATTTAAGTTTTGTACATTCCTAAAAGGACTGCTGCATAGTCTTGCACAGTACCAACGCTTCTCAGCAGAGCTGCTCTAATATGCAATCATGGTACCAACTCTTTGTGGGGCTGCTATATGAGCAATGAGGCAGTACTAGTACTTCTCAGCAAAGCTGTTATGTTCTTAGAGGGACAGTGCCAGAAATTCTCCGCAGCACCAAAACCTGTAATTGGGCAGCACTCGTTCTACTCTGGAGTGATGCACACTTTTAGCAGGACACATTTTAAATGGAGCAGTACCTGTACTACACTACATATATTAAGTAACGAGGTCACTGTATTAATTTTGCAACTCAATTATTCAAACAAACACAAATGGTATAATTGTGTCAATAAGATAAGATTAACACTGTAAACAACTTCCTTTTCAATCCAATGTGCTTCATACTTGAAATTCTTCATGAAACGACAGAATACAAAAACTAACAACCCTACCCACCACAGTGTGTTATAGCAATCCCCAGCACACGTTACTCAAAATCAGAAAAATGACAGCAGTATCATATGTAGGTCAATCAAATTACAGAGCAAACATAGCAACAAGGTTTCTTCGTTTCTTTTATTCTTTTCCTTTGTTCCTTTTTTATATTTTTCATACAAGTTCTTAGCCAGCCTTCAAGGCTCCAATGTCACTAATCCTAATCTGTTTTGAATGTGGTGATAATTCCAACCCACAGGGTAGGCCGGCAAGAATATTCGTCCTAAGCGTAGTTGTCTTCCAATATTTGTTCACAGACACCGGTATTACAGTCCGTCGTCGTGTGTCCTATAGCCAAGTTCGTAGGTGCGTACAGGTTTAGGTTCCTCGAGTGCTTGACTGTCTTTCAGACCACCTAACCCTCTGCACACAGGATCAGAACCCCTTCTAGGATGTCAGCAGAGGCACTACTGCCACAGTGGAAGCCTCATCTCCCACATAAGAACAGCGATATCTCCACTACCTGCCACTGTAAATGCCTGCGCTGGGCACACTGCCGGGGCAGTACTGGTTTGACTGAAAGCTGGTCGGGATTGACACTCCAGTAAGCTGAACACTGCCAGAATGAATACCTTGAGAGTTCTATCCAATCCCAGCTCTGTATCTTAAAAATAAAAGTGATTTACATACTATCCTGATTGAGATGTGGCCAACGGGTGCCAAGTTTTACTAACATTACCTTTATAGGAAGAAAAGAGCTGGCGGGCTCCCCACAATGAGACATGTGACGTTTGAGGTGTGGGAGGTGTTAGAGAGGATGCTAGTTTGGAGGGATAGGTTGACTAGAATGACCCTCTAGTGCATGGGTACTCTCAAACTTTCTCTCTGGGGCCAAATTTACAGTGTGGTTTGTGGCCGAGGGCCGCACCGGTGGGGGCGGGGTCAGTCGGGGAGGGGGCGGGGCTAGAGCAACAAAAAAAAACCTGTTACCATGAGGTTGAACACAGGCCCCTGCAGCGGACGCATTCGTCCACTGAGCCACCAGACCCGGCATACACACATCTATCTATCTATCTCTATCTCTCTCTCTCTCTCTAGCTATCTCTATCTCTTTCTATCTCTCTCTCTCTATCTCTCTATCTATCTCTCTCTCTATCGCTCTCTCTCTATCGTTCTCTCTCTCTCTCTATCTATCTCTCTCTATCTCTCTATATCTCTCTACATCTCTCTCTATGTCTCTCTATCTTCTATCTCTCTCTATCTATCTCTCGCTATCTGTCTCTGTCTATGTCTCCATCTATCTCCGTCTATGTCTCCATCTATCTCTGTCTCTATCTGCCTTGGTCTCTATCTGTCTCTGTCTCCATCTGTCTCTGTCTCCATCTGTCTCTTTCTCGATCTGTTTCTATCTGCCTTTGGCTCTATCTGCCTTGGTCTCTATCTGTCTCCATCTGTCTCTGTCTCCATCTGTCTCTGTCTCATTCTCGATCTGTTTCTATCTGCATTTGTCTCTATCTGTCTCTATCTGTCTCTATCTGTCCCTGTCTCTATCACTGTCGCTATCTCTATCTGTCTCTGCCTCTATCTGTCTCTGTCCAAACAGGAAGCTTCCCAAAAGGCCCTTTTCAAAGTCAGCTGTGAAAGCGCTTACAGCTGACTTTTAAAGGGTATTTTGGGAAGCTTTCCGAAGGTTCCCTGACGTCACAGAGGCCGGCAGTAAACACAGAAGATGGCCGCAGGAGCATACGTAGTGAATACCTATTTAATACGTATTCACTACAAATGCTCCTGTGGTCATCTTCTGTGTTTACTGCCAGCTGTGGAAACTGCAAAGCAAGGTCCGTGGGCCGCCAATGAAGGCCTGCCGGGACGCTGGCGGCCCGCAGGCCATACTATGAGTACCATGGCTCTAGTGGGTTCCTAGGGGTTACCCCTTTTTTTTGCTTACTATTTCTAGTGGGTGGGCAAAGACTTTGTGAGGTATCCAGGAAGGAGACTTAAAAAAATGAGACCTAACTGGTATTTCTGCAGGAGGTGACGTGACAGGTGGGGCAGGGATTGGAGCCCTTTGAAGACCTTCCAGCAGAAGTTGATCTCTGAGCAAACGAGATCTAAAAATACACTCAGGGTCTATGAGGTGAACAGGAAGAATGTTATCAACTCTTCCCCTTTGGAGTGGGGAGTCCTAGCAGAGACACTTGGTAAAAAAGAGATTTCTGAAGAGTATAAGATCTCAAGAAATTATATGCCAACACCCCCCCACCCCGGGAAACTTGAGGGGGCAACGGGAGAGACGCATGAGAGTGATGGAAGACACAGATTGGGATGCTGTGTTGATGCATCCTCAAGGTATGGAAGCTTGCAAAATATTCAAATAAAATTTTGCAGCGGGCATACTAGAATCGCACTAGGGTGTTTACCATGGGAACAGTAATTGATACTATGTTTAGACACACAAGGTGGAGGAGGCAATGTTCTTGCACTGAATAAAACCTGTGCGCGTGACAGCGCCAACAGATTGTTAACGGAGGGCCTGTTGCATGGTGAGACCTCATCTATCATGTCTCCTCAGACTGGACAGTGTTGATGATTTGAGTGCTTGGGGTTTAGGATGTATAACCGCTGTTGACTTCTGTTACACTGACCTTGTACTTTGTGAATATCCCACCAACAAGCCTGGAAGAATTCTTCTTGCTCTGTGTTTTTTTTTTTTGGGACAACCAAAAGGTAAATATAACAAATTAAAAAAGCTCTTTACCTTAATTTCGAGAGGAGGTTGTCCAAGGGACACATGTTTCCGCACCAGCAGTTTTCCTCCATTCTTCACCTCACACACAGCTGCCACCTCAACCATGTTGTCACTTGTCAAGTCGTGTTCATAGTCTGATGAAGAGATGAGAACTGGAATGCGTTCCTCTGAAGATCACAATTAAAAAGAGTAGACAATTGTTAGTACAAAATTAAGTTATTTCTAAGTGACTCCAAGGGACAACAATTGCGAGAATGTTACAATAAATAAAGCTTTCCACTTTTGATAGCATACACTGCTCTGCTGAATTACATTTTGTCAGTCTGGAGGACAAAGACCTCCAGGCATGGACAGAACTGATGTTGCAATAACTGACTTCATGTTCTACACCCTGATGGGCGTATAAATAACGAGCTGAAATGTAGACCAATAGATATAGAAGCGGGAGTACTAATATACCCCACGGGCATCCATCTTTTGTTTTTATTTTCGCCAATAGACCCTCCAAATACAATTTAGAAAACTGGGTATTCTTTTAGACAATTTTAATGGAATAGCATCACCGATCCTGTGTCAAGAACGGTATCCAAAGAGCTACCTCTTCTACAGAGGTTCAGCCCGCCCCGATTTGTTTAGTCTCTGGACAAGGACTCAACGATGAAGCATGCCACAGAGTTTTTTTGTCGGAAGTACAATGTTCATGTTGAAAAAGAGGATACTTGAGCATGTAAGTGCGGTAAAGAATAAAGACACAACATATGCCACGGCTAAACACATGATAGCATGTCAAAACGGTGATTGGAAATCAATGAGTTTCTTCGGCATCCACACAATACTGAATAACAAGCGAGGTGGAGACAGAATTCGGAAACTTCGTCAGATGGAGTCAAGATATATAATTAGATTAAGAACAAATACCCCGCTTGGGATCAACATCGACGAAGAATTGTATGTACATTTAGAATAACAAAAAATGTTGACAAAGGGAAATCTGACAGCTGCAAAAGCGAGGATTGAAACAACTTGTATAAAATGTACGCAGAAAGAAGAGCTATAGAACCACCTGTTTAACTTATAATGTATACTGTGGGCACTAAGCCCAACAAAAGAGCAAAAGAAGAAATACAAAGAAGAAAAACCATGTTTATGGAGTTATAAAATAACATGGGCCAATTCTGAGGCTGCAGCCAGAAAGACATTGGGAAAAACATACTAATGGACATAAAAGAAAGATGACGTAAAAAAGTATACTCACTGAGAGTAAAGCTGACTATCAAAACATTAGATTTGTAATTGTGGTCAAAAACTCCATGTAGTTCTGCAACAAGATACACCATGAACAGTCTAAAAGCAACATATATAAATATTGTAATATATGAATTAACGAAAATGAGCACTACATCACCCACAATGCCGCATTGTAGGCTAATGTGAATTGTATAAATTGTGCTGGAAGAAAGACTCACCTACCGTGATTAAGGCCTAGGAGGGCTGAAATGTGTTGGTGGAATCGATATAGAAATAAAATTCTGATTAATCGGAGTTCTCAGAGTGCAGCATATCCTTGTACAAAAATTAAATGCCAGGGCATGGATTCAGCCCATCACGCTAGCACACGTTGGTGAGCGCGCTGCATACCAGGATCCTATTGTATGACAATATATATATATATTACGAATTGCATTTGTGCTGTAAAGAAATAGCACATTCAATGCGTCTGACCCGTTTGTTGTCCTTGTGCTCAAAGGGTATGCTTCCATTGCATATCCTACACTGAACAGCTCTCACTTGCCTCTGTACCAGGGTACGGTGCAGTGCGTGATACATGGCACCAACTTTCGCAACGATGCAGGGGTTGTCACCAGCAACTTGTCAATCTTAGTAGATATGGTTCTGCATTGTTTTCACATTTGTGCAATGCTGCCAAACTCATGTGCATACTGCGCTGCATGAAAAATTATTAACTCTGTTGCAAAGTATTAAGCATCTGATGAACCCAGGATGGTTTGCAATGGCACAACATTTTCTGAAAGGATATTACGTGTGGAGAAACCGTAACTTTACATGATGGCTGCATCATATCCCAGGGCAAACAAAATTAGTCTGAGGTTACTTCCTGTAGCACTCTATCTTTTTGACATGAATGATCTTATGGTATGTATGGTATGTATTTTATTTGTGACATATTGAGTATGCCAGACATTGCCTCGATAACCTACCAGTAACCTTTGTTATGATGAGTCCAAATCTTCCCTGTCAGAGTCCTCAAATCGAAACTGAACCCAATTTGACACACATATTCTAATGGTAGTATACCACTAAGGACTCAGTCACTTGAGAACGAAATACACTGAAGATCGTTGGCATTTCTACCCCTTTGTGACACTGATATCCAATATGATCTTCCTAAGGGCCAGAAATGGTAGCACCCTATCGGTAGCTCAAACAGCCCTCCAGTATTAGTGGAAATAGACACGGCAAGGAGCAGGGCCCAGCCTTTTAGATTCACAGAAGCAGTTGATATGTTCTATCCTTGTTGTTATCTGCAGCCGCATTACTGCCAACGGCTATATGCCCTCAACTCTCTTTGAGCTACCCATAAAGGGTTACCCATTTATGGGCCCTTCGAAGACCCTGTTGGAAATCAATACCAGAAAGAGGCTGAAACATCAAAGCTCTTTAGTGGTTTTGGTTCTCAAGAGACTTTAAGTCATAAGTGCCCCTCTATGTAGGAAAATCTCCTCTGTCCCACTAATTTCTTCTGACTTTAAAAGCAGTTTTGTGATATATGGTTCAAATGTTGTGCACTGTTTTATTACTTTCACTTGGCATTGTCACTGCGTTGTTTGTTTACTAGGAAGACCCTTGGACAAACTTGTTCTTTGGATTACTGTGGATACATGAATAACATCCGCTGCACTCGGTTGAGCCTGGTATTCCAACTACATGCAATGTGCACCCACTTTCTTGGGAAAGTTACACATAGATCACTCAAGTATCTGTTGGCAGAATGTACCTTATATCAGAAACATATCAATAAGTTATGCTTCAGCACAATACCTTATACTTTCAGATAGCTGCACTGGAGAGATCTATGCTGCAGCTTCCACTTAACCCTTCTGGGGTGTGCCTTGTGGTATAAATGCATCAATTTCAGCAAAGCCTCTTGGCTTTCCCGCTGTTATGCATTCAGAGCAGCATCGTCCATGCACCAATATGGAGAGCTGTGCCTCTGTGCACCTACTCCCTCGTGTGTCCAGGGCCCCAACATTCATGTGGTATGTCATTAGAGCGCCTGCTACTGCATCAGGTTTTACTTCACCTTCCAGCCATCTTAAGACATTGTGCTGCGAAAGATCCTCACAGAACCTCATTAAGCTCAACCCACCTTTATAAAGAATGCTCCATAAGACAAGTGGAAGCGTTTCGAGCTGCAAAACCTTTAATCACAGTAGGAGCATAAAAGTATGATGGACACTTACCTGTCCTCAGGCAGATAAAAAAAACTGGAACTAGTGGGAGAGGGGTGCTAATAAATGTAACTTGCTCTTTGGAAGTAATTTGTAAAGTTTGAATTTCGAGGAGTCAGACCTTAATGATATATGGACTTGGACAAGGGAGAAGGGCGATGTGTAAATGCCTGTATTGGTCAGGAGACCTACTTCAGTTACTTAATAAGCATTAACCACCATTGCACCTGGGAATGTTTGCTTAATTTGCTCTGGATTGCCGTTGCTTATGGCCCCCCCCCCCCGCCTCCCCCTTTCACGAGTTCTGAATATTATATCTTTCCAATTTTTACTCTGACCCTGCAGTCATTTTCAAACTTACCACTGTGGGGTTTCACAGTAACATCATGTGAGTCTCTAAATATCTCGGCTGTTGGTTGTCCAGTATACTTGACAGTCGAAGAGCTGATGTTCATATGAATAGTCTTGCGGCTCGAAGTTGGGTTTTTGAGAATTAATGCCACGTTGATGTCCTCACTGATCAAAGGGCGCTCAGATAACTTGAACTTCCCTGATATTTGTGGATTTTTTGCTTTTTTTCGGCGGCCATTTTCATCTTCAGACATCCTGCCGAAATTCCTTATTCTTTCTCTTCTTGAACTGCCAATACTGCCCTTTCTTTTGTCTCTTTTTTCCATTACATGCATTTTGAGTAACTTCTCCCGAGCCTTTAAAAAAACTGCTCTTTCCTCTTCAGATCCTAATCGAGCAGGGAAAAAGAGAAATAAATGTCAGGTATGTTTCTTATTTCAAGATCAATGCAGCACCACAGACTGTTCTATCTTGGCTCACTTGAGATCCCGAACACAACTGTGATATCAGTCGAAGTTATGGAACGCACAGCCAAAAAAGACCCCTACAAACAGTCATAAACATTACTGAATCTGAGAAGGTATGCTGTATCCAATGATAATGAAGCAAGTGAACATTGAGTAAATCTTTCCATCCCCATAAATTCATCCTTCTGGATATCAGGTATTGGACAAACTGTATTTTCACATCTTACCACCAATACCTATTAAGTGGTTTACTTATCTCATTTTCAAGGATGTAAATTTACATAACCGTAACTTTTAAACAACTTAAAAAATCAACTTAATTATAAGACAGTCAACAGATATCTCTATCTGCAGAAACTGAAGAAGTGTTTTTTTTTATAAAGTGCCTCCCTATTCTGATTAATATTATTCAGAATATAACACCAAAGGGGTTGACCGTGTGATTAACTAGCAACACAAAAAGAGAAGATCAATTTTCTCCTATTTCCATCCCAAATTATTTCCTGATTATATAAGTGGTGCTTACACTGAGGATGTATGAGAATAATAAATGCTAAGGCTATATTGGGTGACTTTCGGTGCCATTACTAGACCCAGGATCAAGAGCAATCCTTGATTTTATTCTGTTGAATTTATTCATGCCAATGCTGACATTTGTGAATCAATTTCCCTCTGCAACTTTGGCTGGCGACTTGTTTTGTTCTCTCCAAGTATTTTGATTCTGAAAGGCATCTTGCTTCACTCAATGTTTCTTTCCCTTCTTTGCTGACTTACACTCAGACTTGAAGCTCTGCCGAAAAGACTCCTGAATTTGAGGAGGCATCTTCAGAAGTGAGGAGGTTGCTTATTCTACTGCATCTGCATTCATAGAACATGGAGAGAACCATCTTAGTAAATGCAAAGAAGAAGGTTTGAGTGGGTTCAGTGTTGGAAAAGCGAGCATGATGCTATACTGTGCGTCTATCCCACCTGATACTGGGCATCTGGCTTGACAAAAAACTCTCCTTCGATGCCCAGATCACTGCCCTTGCAGGGAAATGTTTTGGGATGTTGAGATTCTTGAAGAAATTCCTCGATCTCCTACATGAATCCGCCCATAAAATGGTAATCCAGGCTCTGGTGATATCCAGGCTGGACTACTACAATGTCCTCTACTTGGGTGTATCCCAGTCCCATCTGAACAGGCTTCAATGGGTCCAGATCCCTGCAGTTCTGGAACGGCTCAAGCTACACAAGAGGCCCTCTATCAGTCCTACACTAAAAAAGTTGCACTGGCTGCTGGTGAGGCAAAGAGTCATCTTTAATGCAATCGGTTACTGTTATAAGGCTCTTTCTTCTCAAGGCCCACACTATCTTCAGTTGATTGTGAAACCTTATGCACCATATAGCAACCTATGATCGGCTGAATCAAAACAAGCCATCACTCCAAAATTTAAAAGAGCCAAAATAGGAAGCTGTTCCTTTGGCCTTCTCACGCCCAAAATCTGGAACTCTCTATCTGTGATAATTCAGCAAGCCCTATCCGAAACCCTTTTCAGAAAACAACGAAAAACCTGGCTTTTTGGATCGAGGTGAGATATATCCTGTGGGATGGGCAACATTATTCTCAGGAGTCAGCATCGTAGTGCTGGGACACTTCATAAAAAGTAGCTATGAGCTTTATATTTCACATTATTATTATTAGTGGTAATGGAACAGGGAGAGTTTGCACAGGTTGTATGTCGGAACCACGCAAACCCCAACCACGCATGCCTGAACAACGCGGTCTCAACAATGACCACGTCTTAACCACGCATGCTTTTACCAGGCATGCCTTTACAAAGAATTTAGTTGTATTGGCATAATTGGTAAAGGCATATGCGTAGTTAAGGTTACACTCTAGCCCCCGCCCTGAGCCCTAATCCCCAGTCCCCTGCCCCGAGTACGACCCTGACCCCTGTCCTAAAAACACCTCAGCCCCCCTCCTTGATTCCTAAAAGCGACCTGCAGCCCCAAAAATGATCCCCAGCTCTAAAAACACCCCAGTCCCCACCCTGAGCGCCCTAAAACCCGGCCTTCAGCCTTTAAAACGACCTTGAACCCCTGACTGAGCCATAAAACCTGGACCACAGCCCTAAAAAAAAACCAGTCCCCCGCCCTGAGCCCTAAAACCGCCCCCCATCCCTAAAATGTACCCTGACCCACCCCCGTCCTGAAGCCCTAAAACACAGCCCTGCACACTACCCAGCCCCCCGTCATAAGCCCTAAAACCAGCCTTCCCGCCCTATAAAGTACCCTGACCACCCACCCTGAGCCCTAAAACTATAAAAACGTCCCCAACCGGCCGACCCCAAGACTCCCAGAAAACGTACTCACAAAGCCGTTCCTCATCTGGGCAGGAAGCCCCTCCTAGTCTGCAACATCTACCACACCCCGCCCATTCGCTTTAAGTCTAGTTGGCGAACTACTATAAACCTCTAAACCACGCATATGCGTGGTTCAGACGTGTGCGGTTCCGCTTGCGTTGTTTGGCCATGCATAGTTTAGGCTGCGTGGTTAAAGCCGTTTCCCGTTGGCACAATGAGGAGGGTGGAAGTGCGGAAACGTGGTGCCAATACAGAAGATACAGTTAAGGGATATGTTTCTATACTGAACTAACTAGATCCCATTTTCTACATTTGGAGTTTGGCTGACCATAGAAAACTGGGGTTTTATTATAGAATTTGGAGGCGATCATAGGAGAAAGTAGCTCAGTTTCGAAAGTGAGACCGGCTAGCAATCTTTAAGTCTTCCACCAAGAGACTCCTTTGACATATTATACCGTGTTTGGAGAAAGAAGTGTGATATGAAAGTGTACATCACTCACTAATGTGGTCTCCTATTCACTCACTCATCTAATCAATAAATTAGATTTATTTCAAATTTAAAAACTATTCCATGACTTCGCAGACGAAAAACATCAATAAACCTATATGAATTAATTATTACAAATGGTAACATTCAGTATACGTGATTGAGAATGAACAGCAATACCTGTAAACAAATAATGATTTAAGATGTTTATCACTTGCCAGACATCCAACTAGTAAGTAATACATCTTTATTGCTCATTTAGTTAAAAGCATTACAAGCCAAAACGTAAAATAATATTTTCAAAACAGGTATACACAGTCAGTCTCACAACGTAAGAATTATAACAGAATGAAGAAAAGTATTTTACATTGCAGTCAAAGACTATTGTTCCTAGAATTTGAGCCTCTCAATACGCAGAGGTTGACATAAGGGCAGACTTAAAGGACGAAGAAATTTGAACATCCACTCAAGTAACAGGAAAAACTATTTTATTAGGCTTGGGATAAATTCTCACCTTCTGGATATTTGTAAGCATCAGTGATGTCCACACGTTCATCTGATCCTAGAGCCTTTGTGCTAATTTTCTGGCCAACAGATTTGCTATCAGTGTGAACTGGCTCCATTAACTCTTCATCATCATCATAAGAGATCCAGGTGACACGGTCAGCATTCACCTCCGCGAACACAAATGGGCTGTCATAGTCCAGGTCCACATCACCTTGTTTGACAGCCTGGACAGATGCAGGGCCACACCGATAAAGATCTACAAACCAAGAAAGGCAAATGACTTCGGGTCAGACGCATTTCAGCACTGTTTATATGTACTTTATTAGAGAATTGTCTTTTTTATTATTACCATACAGAAGCAAATGGCGATGGGACAACACACAAATAGTCATCACAACAGAGTCAAATGGAATGCACGATACTGTAAAAAGGTAACTGTATACACAAACTGTGGGCAGCTGAACGAGGACGTATACCACACAGTTTTCATCTATGTGCATCTGAAAACTGCCTTTTGTTTTCTCTATTTTGATGTTTGCTGTAATGTTGTCAGGCTGGTGTACATATTGAGTGAATGCACTTTGTTAGGGTATTCTAAGGGGTTTGCCTGTGTGTGTTTGCCAAGAAATTTTATTCGTGCTGTTTTTATTATTATTTTTTTTTACACATACAGTCATCCAGTTCTTTGCTTGATTGCTCTAGGTGTCTTTTAGGAGTCACAGTTTTGGTTTAGCAAACATTAGATTCGCAACAGTAGAAAGGCTCAGAAGTAATTTTTTGTCTTTCTCCTTCAAGCTGACACGTTGAAAGCCAACAATCATCCATTGTGTCCATGGATCAGATGGTGGGAGAAAAGGCAAATAAGTCCAATCTAGCTGATCATTTCCTTCATTAGGTAGATGGTAGGGGCAAATGCAATTAGTCAGATCCAACTGGTCATTGCATCCAAAGGTTTGAATATGGGGGCAAAGGTAATTAGTCTGATCCAACCGGTCATTGCATCCATAGGTTAGATTGTGGTGGCAAAGGTGTTTAGTCTGATTCACTTCATTTATTTCTTTTCGTTGTGACTTTTCTAGGACACAACAACCGGGTGGGTAAATTAGAAAAGCTGCTGTTCAGGTTCCTGTATTTTACTGCATCACATCGGCTATTGATATTTTTCCAGTCATCTGAACAAGCTATGATGCAGTACAGCACGTGTTGATTTAGGGCTGCAATTTCTGCAGGTCCAAAGCACAAGCAAACTCTTCCTTTCTAACTTACACAGACCTGATTCTTTGGCTAACACCCCCTCATCAAATTTCCAATTTGCCATTATTCATTCAGTTGCCACCAGCTAAACAGAGACTTTATCCTACATTGTGGGTATATGTTTGGACTACATAATGCTTCTTGATTTTGAGACTTAGAAGGAGCAGTGTGATTGCAATGGCTTCCAATAATCTTCTTACATTCAAAGTACCACCATTAGATGTTAGATTGGTCTTCTGTTATCAGTATGACAGAAGATGTACCCTATGCCATCATTTGCCACACTGTTTATATAATAGCCTGCTATCCCCAAGAATTATGATGCCTGACTCTGTGTTAGAGGATGAGGGGACTCCATGAAGGCTTATCTTAGCCTGAATGGACTCAGACATCCCTATCACACAACACTGTATAAATGTGTTACCTACCCTATAGCAATATGATTTTATTATCATTAAGGATCATTGTGTTAAAAGCTAGTCAATGTATACTTTAAAAGATTACAGAACATCAAGGAGGAATTATTTTTATTGAAGCGCTCGACGAACAACTAATACAGAAGATGCAGCAGCAGAAGGGAAGCCCAGACTTGTAGCAATTTGGAGTAATTGGAAGTTAGACTCCAAGTTGTTTCAGTACAAACTGATGGTCTACTTAATGTTGAATTCCTTCCCGGTAAATGAATGCTCAAACCTGGCAATTTTACATCTGGAGACAGAGTCCATTAAGACCTATCAACCAGTACTTTCTTTTTGGATTAGTCATAGCATCCCAATTCTGCATTTTCAATGATGCTTCACAGATTTCTCATCCAGTTACAGTGAGGATTACTGAATACAATCATACCAAGTCCAACAGCCAACACATCTTGAGTTCTCCATGAATGTTCCAGATCATGTTTCATTATTTTGGTTCTACAGTCTCTCCTTACCAATGCCTAAATACGTGGCACAATTCAGCTATTTCACTCACTTCCTTCTGTACATCCATCTATGCTGAATGGAGTATTGGAGCAATATTATGTGATAAGACCAAGTCCACCATCCGGGGTTGCACTAGAGTCATCCAATGCACACACAAAGATGAGAAATTTTAACTGGAGGATACAACAGATGAAGCTTATGATTTGAGGGTCGAACTTACAATCATTTAGGTCCGGCTCTTGGTAGGCCCTGAATGCTCAAAGAAGTGTTATCTGCCTTCCTCAATATCAATGCTATTGTGGAGGAGATCTGAGCCCTGGTAAGGGGCAAAACAAAACAAGCAACTTGGTCAATTAACCTCAGTCATCCAAGCCATATCCATCTCAGAAAACACATGGGAAACAGAGCCAATAAACAGTTTACACCTGGTCATCGGTAAGACAACTGAGTACTTTTTAAAATCCTGTAGGAAAACAGGCAAATGATTTCCTCTCTGTTCATTGTTTTTGTCTCTTCGTATATTACATAGAGCTAGAACTCTTAAGTAAAATGGTCACAAACGAAACAACTGTTGCATGACTGCTTGTGATGGGTCTTAGGTGTCATAGCTTCTCGTAGGTGCTCCTCCTCACTCTCATCCACCTCTGGCCCTGGGCATTATTGGCCACGTCACAAGCGAAATAACTGTTGCATGACTGCTTGTGATGGGTCTTAGGTGTCATGGCTTCTCGTAGGTGCTCCTCTTCACTCTCATCCGTCTCTTGCCCTGGTCTTATTGACCACATCACAAGCAAAATAACTGTTGCATGACTGCTTGTGACAGGTCGTACGTGTCATGGCTTCTCGTAGGTGCTCCTCCTCACTCCCATCCACCTCTGGTCCTGGGCTTTATTGGCCACGTCACAAACAGAACAACTGTTGCAAGACTGTTTGTGACAGGTCTTAGGTGTCATGGCTTGTCATAGGTGGTCCTCTCCACTTCCATCCACCTCTAGTCCGGGACATTATTGGCCACACCTTATTGCCACTCAGTACACTGTCTGCACCGTGTGATGGCAGTCATGCCACCAAGAATTGTGGTTGTCACATGTGTGCTGCCCAGAAGTTAGCCTCCAATCACCAGCACAGTTAATTTAGGCTCCATGCAGCACTGCAAAAGCAGTAACTGTATACCCCATGTGAGTGGCATGCCATAGAGGATTCCGAAATCACCCGCAAAATTTGAGGACCCCAGTTATTCAGTGTTTGAGAATTTATTGCAGGAGTCAAGGATCCTACAGCCCAAAAATGCCACACCAATTGCAATGCAAGGTGGTTGGCTTTTCTACCTTTTGATGCTTGGGATCTGCCCATTTGCTTAGGCTCGGCACTTCACGTATGTTCCTGGCTCTCCAGATGAGATTATTTTCAAGTTCGACATGAACAACATCTTCTCAGCAGTTTTCTGATGGTGGTTCATCTTGAAATTCTTTCTTGAGTGTCACCTCAAAGACTTTCCTTGAACACTTGAAATTAATCAACCTCTCTCAGCACTGTCCTGAGAGGCCTCAGGTTAGTAGTAGCTAAGGAGAGTTAGACAGTAGTTGTTTGGATTGTGGGACTCCAGTTGGGCCACTGAACTGTCCCCTGCAACTAAATACTGGGATTCTGTCACACCCTCAAAGTTGGGCTGTTACAACTGTCTCTAGCACATCTACACTGTTACATTCAGACCCTGTGTGAACCTGCGTTTCTGATCAGTGACACAAACTGTGAAGCATTAAAAACTGCTATAGGACATTAGAACACGATCAGTCTCATGACATTTCTTTTGGATATAGCAAGATAAATGTAATGTGCCATTGATATGATGAATATTTGCCAGAGAACATTAGTTACTTTATTACATTTTGTGTATGCTGCATTTCCTGTAGAATGTTACCATTCATGAGAAGTCCATGTAAAAGAAAAACAGGGTGTATTCTAAGTTGATGTAAAAGCAGAGAGGAACTGAGTGACTACAAACCGCCAACATCTCTTGTGTGGCTTTCTTACATCCTTATTCTCCATCCCAACTCTTCTCTATCAACGCCGAGCAGTTTTGAAAGTGTTTTGCTCTTTCTACAGTGAAGGCGATTGGTGGGTTCCACATCATGATAGTAGCAACATTTGGATATATAGGTTAGTGCTGACTTCATTCTGTCATTAGGTCACTATTAAAGGTAAGTGTTGTGAAGAAAGAACTACATCCTGAGGACAAAGCACAGGATTCAGTTCCTACTCTATTCTGTTAACTCTTGATCTAGCACTTCCTCCACAATCGGAGGATTTACACTAATCATCAGTCTCTACAATAGGCCAGAAATGCTACAAGAGACTCTACTGTATCAGAAACTTTGCACATATTGGTTGAATTAAGTTAATTCCTTTTTTATTGTCACTCCCTAGATATTCCTGGTAAAGTTATTTTGCAGGATCGTCAACCTTGGCTGATAAAAAAAAAAAAAAGTAAAGAAAAAAAGGCAAAACCAACCTAGTGTTAACTACAATTGAGAGCTTCCTTAGTGAAATTTAAGAACAATTGCATTGCTTGGGTAGGAAAGGACAAGTTACTTCCGTCAGTAACAATTTTTCTGGTAGAGACTCTGTCTAACTGCATATTCCTCAACTTAGAATGTTCCACAGGTGTCAGATTGGAGCCGGAAAACTTTGAGGAGTACCTCTGTGCACCAATAGGTGGCATCAATCGGCTTGTGTTGGTGTCATTGAAGTGATGTCCCGGTGCCCATATAAGCGCCACCACAGGTCAATGACATCAGTTTCTTTTGTGACTTTTACCACGCCAAAAACACAGAGCCACCCAAAAACCAATATATGACCAGTGAGCAGATTCTAAAGGGATCTTTACAGTAAAGTGCTCAGTATGCAGAGCGGGAAAAATGGGAGGGTTGGTGAGGAATCTGCAGTTAGATAGAGTCTCTACCAGAAAAAGCATTACCAAAGGTAAGTAACTTGTACTTCTGCTAGAGACTTCTAACTGCAGATTTCTCACCTTAGAATAGATACCCAAGCAATATCTCCCAGGAGGTGGGTCTGCAAACAGACTTAAACCAAAAAGTCCTGGAGGACTGAACAGGCAAAATGCCTCTCTCACCAAACCTTTCTGTGCAAGCAGTAGTACTTCATGAACGTGTGGAGTGACACCCATGTAGCGGCTTGACAGAAGCCCAGCACAGGTATCTCACATGCCAACGCAGTAGTATCAGTCTTGGCCGTGGTAGAATGGGCCTGCAAACCCTTAGGGGGTTATTTTTAGCTAGTGATTAGCAGATCTTAATGCAGAGGAGAAGACATTGAGAGGGGGTCCACTTCTGAACAACCTTGCCCTTTTTCCTCCAGTGAACCTTACAAAGAGCTGGTCATCCACCTGATGGTCTTGGGTATGATTATTGTAAAACAAAAGAGCTCTGTTTGGATACAGGAGATGGAGTCTCTCCTCTTCCTTGGAAGAATGGGCAGTACAAAAAAGGTAGACAGAGTGATACTATGGCCGACATGAAAGAGGGTGACAACCTTCGGTAGGAAGGAACCATGCAACCGAAGGACCAGTTTGTCTGGAAAAAAGCTGGTGTAATTAGGGAGAACTTACAGAGCTTAAAGCTAGCTGGCCCTCCTGGCCATTGTAATGGTCACTAAAAAGACAGTTTTGAAAATCAAGAGCTGGAGAGGACAGCTTTGTAGAGGCTCAAAGACAGAACGCATCATTATTGTGAGGACCAGATTTAGGTCATATTGGGGTATCACAAAATGGGTAGAAGGAAACAGGTGCTGTAAACCTTTCAGGAACCGAATCACAACCGGTGACTTGAACTGAGACGGCTTGTCCAGCAACTGCAGGAAAGCCGAAAATAGCTGACAAGTAACCCTTAAAGCCCAGGGAAAGACCAGCCAGGCTAGAGATAAAACAAACAGCAACACCTCCAACAGTGGTGCAGAAAGAGTGTACAAGTGACGCAAGAGGCACCAGGTCACAAACATATCTCAACAGGAGGCATATTCAGTTTTAGTGTAGGGAGACCTGGTTGTCAAGATGACATCACAGACCTCGGAAGGATAGATTTAAAACTATCATCTGCCACCGCTAAATATACATGCATGAAGGTGAAGCATGCATAGCTTAGGGTGCAGGACACTGCCCTGCTGCTACTACAGGAGATCCTCCAGTAGGGGCAGTCTGATGGGAGGACTGATACTCATGATCAGGAGTTCGGAATACCATAAAGCCCAATCTAGAGCTATTAGGATGACTGGAGCCCGGTTGATCCTGATCTTCCCGATAACTTGGGGCGGGAGTGGTATAGGTGGAAAGGTGTACAGAAGTTCTGAGTTCCATCCTAAATGGAATGCATCTCCGAGCGAGATCCGCTTTGGAAACTTCAACACGCTATTGCACGTTCTCACAGTGGCAAACAGATTCAGCCATTGTTCTCTTCATTCTTGGAAGAGTCCTCGCACCACCTTGGGATGTAGTCTCCATTAGTGATCCACAAGGCATCAATGGCTGAGTTTGTCGGCCCTGGGGTACAAGGAGCCTGCCAGGTGCTGTACCGCCAGGAAAATGTCCTGACATTCCAGCCAAGTAAAGAGATTCAGAGCCTCCTGGCACAAGTCCACGACCCGACCCTTCCCTGTTTGTTACAGTACCATATGGCAGTGATGCTGTTCATGAATACCTGAACCAGCCTCTCTTTTTTTTTACACCAAATTTTATTAGGTTTTCACAAGAAATCTTCATCATACATGAGGCATAGTCACGTTAATCATGGTACATCTATGAGACTTAGCCGTTCATTGGTATCTTAAACAAACTCCCTTGTAACTTAACTTCCCCCCTCCCCCCCCTTGAGTTGCATGCGGAGTGATGTGAGAGTATCGCTGGGTTCTACTAGGTCATAAGAGGTCGTGCCTTTTATTCCGGTGCGCTGGAAGACTGACTAATCCTGACCCACCTGCTCGTCCCCCCCCCCCCCTCCTGGTCCTGTATTATCGATTGTGTAGAGCCTGCCCCGCTGTATCCCTGCCCGTCAGTTATTAATTCACCTACCAGGCGTTCCCATACCCTTGCTCGATCTATTTTACCTATTCCTCGTCTGGCTTCTCTGAGTACGAGTCTACCTTCTGCTCCCGCCCATTTTTCCAGCTCTTTTTTCCATGCGCCTATCCGTGGTCCTCCGGCGCTTTCCAATTCTTAGCTATTTCCCTATTAGCCAGAACATAGGCAAGGTCTTGGAATTTCCCAGTCATTTTGTTTTTGGCCGTGTGCTGGAACCACCCTAATAGATAGCGGTCAGGGGCTTGTGGAAGGTCCTTGTTGATAAGGTCGCCTACCGTGCGTCATATCTCGTCCCAGAACACTTGTACTGTGGGGCAGTCCCAGAACATGTGCATTATATGGGCTTCCCTCTCTCCACATCTCGGGCATGCTGCTGTCTCTGTCCCAAAGAAACGCCGAATGAGGGACGGGGTGAGGTATGCTCTGTGGGGTATGTAAAAGTTTATTAATTTGAAGCGCATATTTCTAGATGCCTTCGGCGTGTGTTCTAGTATTGTGTCCCAGTCTTTCTCCAGGATCTGTTTCCCCAGGTCCTCCTCCCACTGCAGTCGCAGGCTCTCCAGTGGCTTTTGTATGTCCTGTCTGATCGCCCTGTAAAGACAGGAGACCGTTTTGATCATCCCTGTGGACATTACGACATATCTGCATCCTGCAAGCGCCCGAGGTTCCTCGTAGCCCGCTCCCCAGTGTTCCCTGATCCTCCTAGTGAGCGCTCTATGCTTCAGAAATTGACCCCCCGGCAGGTTATATGCAGCTTGCAGTTCTTCGAAGGGGAGCATTGCTGAGTCTTGGTACAGGTCCCCCATTACTTTTAGGCCTGCCTCATCCCAATCCTCTAGCCCCGTCCAATACTCTCCCTGCGGTAGGTTGTGAAGCATGGTTATGGGAAAGTCCAGGGAGTAAGGGATCTTAGTGCCCGCTCGTAGCAGTTATCTGGCCCAACAGCGCACCACCACTCTGGTCTCCGCCTTGTCTTGAACCAGCCTCTCTTTGATCAATGGAAGGAAGGCTTTCAATGCCAATCGATCGGATCACTCTCAGCTCCAGAAAATTGATATGAAGCTGAGATTCCGCTAGAGACCAGAGTCCTCTGATCTCTACCCATCCCAGATGATCCCCACAACCCTGGAGGGATGCTTCGGTCATCACTGCCACCTCAGGGTGGGGAAGAGAGAGGGGTCTGCCTCTGATCCAATCACAGTTAGTCAGCCGCCACTGAAGATCTTTTACAGTCTCCTTTGAAATCTGGACCAGCTCAAAAAGGTTTTGCTGGTGCTGCGTCCACTTGGCCTTCAGATCCCACTACAGAGGTGCACATGAAATCTGGCATGCTAGGCCAGTAGGATGCAGGAGGCCAAGTCAGTCTCACCAAAATCCAGGATTAAGGCTGAAACATAGGGATCATTGCTCGAATATCCTGGACTCTACGCTCCAGCAGATATGTGCGGAACTGCACTGTATTCAGAATGGTTATGATGAAAGGGAGCGTTGGATAAGGATTCAGGTACGACTCGGCATGTTGATACCGAACCCCAGCAAGTGCAAAAGGTTCCCCGTAGTCTGGAGGTGGGTGACAACTGCCTGGGGTGAGCCCACCTTCAGCACCTAATCATCGAGGTAGGGGAAGACTGAAACCGCCGCCCTTCAAAGATGAGCTACAACCACCACCATAACTTCCATGAGCACACAAGGGGCGTTAGTGAGGCAGAAGGGAGCACAGCGAACAGAAAATACTCGTGGCCCACTGTGAGCTGCAGGTAACGACTGTGGGCTTGCAGGATGGGTATCTGAAAATAAGGGTCCTGCAAATCCAACGCTACCATCCAGGCTCCAAGCTCCATTGCAGACCAGACCTGAGCCATGGTGAGCATTTTGAATTTCTATTACTTCAGAAAAGCATTAAGAGGGCACAGATCTAGGATAGGACAAAGTCCTCTGTGCTCCGAGCACAGCAAACTGAAAATGCTTGTGGCCCACCGTGAACCACAGGTAACAAATGTGGGCGCACAGGATAGGGATGTGAAAATACGGGTCCTGCAAATTCAATGCTACCATCCAGTCTCCAAGCTCCACTGCCGACCAGACCCGAGCCAGGGTGAGCATTTTCAATTTCTATTACTGCAGAAAAAGCATTAAGAGGGCACAGATCTAGGATAAGATGAAGTCCTCCGTGCTTTTTCGGCAACAGAATGTAGCAGGAATTGCAACCATAACCTACTTCTGGCGCAGGCACCCTCTTGATGGCTTCTTTAACTAATAGAGCCTGCACTTCCTGATGGAGCAAGGAGTGGTGGTGCGCCATCAGATGTTCTTGGGATGGTGACAAAGGCAGAGGGGTTTCCTCAAATGGGATGGCGTACCCCTCCTACACAATCACCCACTTGTCAGAGGTAATTGCAGACCACTGGGGCAGGTGGTGTCTGATCCTGCCACCAATGGAATTGCTGTGCTGGATGGCGGGTGTCCTAAAGGGGCTTAGAGGCTGCGGCTGCAGGAGGACTGGAGACTGGACAGCTCGCTGGACCTGGCTCCCACGTCCTATGTGGGATCTACCACCCTATCCGCATGAGGACTCAGCAGGTTGCTGTACGAGCAGATATGGCTGGTATAGCAGTTGTCCTAACCACGTCTGTGTTAGGAGTGAAAGAGCTGCTGCTGAGAGTGGGCAGACAGAGAAAGCCCGAGAGATCTAGTGTTGGCCTAGCTCTCTCTAAAGTGCTTGAGCGCCATGTCAGTTTTATCACCAAACAGGCAGGAGCATTCAAAAGGCATATCCATCAGGGACGCCTGGACATTTTCCGAAAACCCAGTGGACCGCAACCAGGCATGACAATGCAGCACCACCATAGAGGCCATGGGTCTACCGAGGAGTCTGTCATGTCCAGCCCGCACCTGATGGCAAACTTTGCTGTATCCCGACCATCCAGGAGTGCCTTCGGGAAGCAGCAGTGCTATTGAGTCCCACAATGCATGGGAGTAATGGCCCATGAGATATGCCGTGTTTACCGTCTGCAAGGCTATGATGGTGGAAGAAAAAATGTGCTTAACAAATGAGTCCAGCCTCTTGGGTTCCCTGCTCGATGGGGTGGAAGGAAATGCATTTGGATTGACTTTAGATGTTGAGTCCTGCACTACCAGGCTCTCAGGGGAGAGGTACTAGGAGAAAAGGGCTGGGTCTCCTGTGTCAGGACGATGGAGTTGGGCAAGTATGCCGTCCACAGAAGCCCCTGTTCAAGGTTTGGCACAGGCACCCAAGAGAACGGCGGTGAAGGCTTCATTAAAGGGGAGCAAGGGTTCAGCTGAACCCTCTCTTGGGTGAAGCACCTCAGTCAAGAGCTTGGTCTTCTCCTCGACTGCCAGCAGCTGTAGGTGAAGGACCTCCACTGCCCAGCGCAACACAATGGCAAAAGATGAGCCTTTCTTTGAAACCAGGCCTGGAGGGGAAAGCATGCCACAATTTGGGCAGGTGTCCAAACCACTGGCCTCACCAAGCACCTTGTACCAGTTTTCAGCTGGATCAGGGTCCGCCTCCATGGGACTAAACCCTTTCTATTCAGCTCCCCCCTCATGGAGGTAGGAACTATCTACTGGCGGGAAGTTCACGGGTTGGTAGGGCCTGGAGGGCACCGGTGTCGAACTTTGCCTAGGTGGAGTCGGCTTAGATTTGGAGGTGAGGAAAGGCTCATTGTCGAGCAGTGCCGGTGGCGCCGGGGAAGGCATTGGAGGGGGCAGCGTAGGTGTTGAAGAAGGCACTAGGGTTGGCGTCAGTCTGGATCTGGGGGCGGAGCCAGAGGGCCTAACTGGGGTTGTGGGAGGACCAGCCAACAGTAACCCAGCCGGGGTACCTCGTGACTCTGTGCGCCCCAGATGCATGCCAGAGGGAGTCAGTGGCCAGATGATGGCGCACATGGCATCGCAAAATTCTTTTAACCGGGCGGGTGTCGCTCTGGGAAACTTGGGGTAGCGCCGAGAGGCCCTGATGCCGGCTTCACAGTTGGAGTGCAGGAGTGGGGCATAGAAGCATGGTATTCAGACAGACAATCCCAAGAACATTTCAACTTCTTTTTCTTGTGTTTCTTGGACTTACCCGACTTGGAGGAAGAGATCTTAGAGCGCGAAGAAGATGTCCATGGGACCAGCTCGAAAACAGTCCGAAGATATCCCCAGGGAACAAGACAGAGAACGGCACAGAGCCTTCTTATGCTACGCTGCCAAGACCTTTATCGCCCACTTAGGATTTGCCTTGTGGTGCATCGACTTGCACTCGGCACAGGCCTTGGAGTCGTGACCCAACCGCAGGCATCAGAGACAAACCAAGTGAGGATCAGGCACAAACATCTGCATGCGACATTCCCCACAAGATTTAAACCCCGTAGGTTTTGTAGGGGCATGCTGCTAGCACACTGGGAGCATTAGTTAAAAAAATAGGCGACAAAAAAGTAGCAAAAGATGGTCAAAAAATGACAGAGTTATCTTAATGATCCGCGGACTTGGCACAGAGAGAAAAGAACTGATGTCAGTGCTCTGAGATGGCGCTTATATGGGCATCACATTACTGCCAAGGCGGATCTGATCGACGTCACCTACCAATGCGTAGAGGTACTGCTCAAGATTTTCCGCATCAGTCTGACACCTGGGGAATATTCTAAAGGGAGAAATATGTGTTTATACGTCTCTAGTAGAATAAAATGCACATTGGTTTACAATGCAGAGGCTGAGATCAAGAACACACCGATGATTTAATGTGCAGCATATGCTATCCAACTAAAAGAAACAACAAGAATATGAATTAGCGCCTCATCCCACACAGAAAAGGCTTTATCCATCTGTACTGCGTGTGATGATGTGGTTAGTTACAGTAAAGTAAAAAGGGTGCTAGAGTGGGGAGATGAGGGAGTGATATTAGGACATTGAATGTATCATAGACAAGAGGTGAGACTGATAGTAATGTATAACTACAGACGGTATCAAAAAAGGGATGTCTGTTTCATTCCAATGCATAGAGCTGTCGCATACTGGTACCAAATCTAAATGAATATGTATTCAAAGCAAAACAGTCAAGGCCAAAGAATGTCTAATTTTCAATTTGTAAACATCTAAGAAAACCGAATATTGACTTGCATAATATGGCAGCGAGCCCCACATCTGAATCCTTACCAAAAATACCTTGCTTCCAAAAGCAGTTTCCTAGACATTAGTAACAAAGGCTTACTAACTGAAGCTTAGTTAATACTGTTCTCTTCTTCCCAGATTAATGCATTCATAATAACTTTCAAGACCTGTCACAATTTACCCTAACTCACAGTAATACACCTTTGTGGATGATTCATGTCTTACCTGAACTTTTCTCCTGAGGAGTTGAGTCTAGAACTTGCCAACCACTGTATGAGGATTCAGAATCTAGATCATGTCTGGCAAGCCAGGATTCATCCCAGACATGGAAATTCCTGCAGAAGAAGGAGACCAGAAGTAGTGTGGATGGGAACCATGCTATCAGATTTTGTCATATCCCATTATTTATGTATAGGATGTCTAACCGCATTCTAGCTACATACGATAATATAACAACCTTAAGTCTTATCACCGAAGATGCACACAGCTCAAGAAAGACGGCTCAGCTGAAACAATAGGTTCATGAGAGGATTTTGATTTTAATGGGAATCTGGTTCCAACATTTCAGCCCTACCATGGAAAACATGCAGAACCTGTGGCTTATGGTATATATACCCCCACTACCTCAATGGTATTCCATCAATGGGTCTCTACATCGGTATCAATGCATTAATTAACAACAAAAGAGATGTCCACTACATTGTTCTAGATAAGGACAATAACATTTAATTTAGGCTAATTAATTTCATTTAGGTTAAGAGTTTATTCAATAGTATTCATTAACATAAATAGACTGAGGGTTAAATACTTAAAAATGAATACACTTACTTGAATTAAGGGCTAGGGAAATGTTTTATTATTATTTATTTTAAATCAATTTAAATTAGTTATAGATATAGATAGCATAAGGTGTATGTTAAAAGTAATTATTCAGTGAACACACGTAATTTAAAGTAATTTATGGTTAGAAACGGTGTTAGAGTTAGGATAAGTACAACTTTGTGTTTACATTTATTTTTATTAAACATTAAATATTCAAGTATTAGAGTTGTAGTTAGTATTAGACCTATGCTAAGGATAATTATTTTAATGATATTAAATGTAATTTAGGGTAAGAATTGGTACGGGCAATGACTGAATTTGTATTGAATTTAAATTCATAAAAATAAATTAAGGGGTAGGCTAGTGGTAAGGTTAGGCAGATGATAATTATTTCACTGTCATTTCATTCAATGTAATTGAATTCAATTGGAGTTTGAGTATGACAGGGTTACACCACAGGACATAATTTAACTTAAATTAGTGTAAACTAATTGAAGGTTAGAATTAGGGTTATTATTTGGTTAAGTCACGGATAACTATTTATTGAAATATAAATTAATTAAGGATTAGTAATAATGTTAGGGTTAGGAGAATTATTACATTACATCCACTTTAATTTAAATGAATTAAGAACTAGGGTATATGCCAATTAAGGTGTGGTTAACTGAATACTAATTAATTATGGAATTATTTAAACAATGTTACATTAATTAAAATATGCCTAAAGAATTTTAGGGTATTCTAGATAATTGGTGCAGATAGTGGTAAAATAAACGTAAACCGTACCCTGGGGATGCTGAAGCTGCCAATGCACTGGTATAGTGGCTCTTAATCTGGGGAGGACTTGAAGAGAAGATTGCGTATGTTTGTTTTTTCCAGTGTGAAGTGTAGTATGTATTTGTTATGTCCATAGGGAGATAGCAGAAAGCATACGCCCTGTCAATGGCAGGAGGAAACATACGCCCTGTAATGGCAGCAGGAAACATATGCCCTGTACTGGCAGCAGGAAACATACGCCCTGTCAATGGGCTGTCCGGTGAATCTGGACACTGTTGGGGCAGCAGGGCGCAAAGTCCTTGAGTGGGTTCTTTTGTAAGTATAATCTTGAATGAAAGTTCCTTAGAAGTAGCTTGAAGTAAGTCCTCACGTGTAGTTTTTTTCCATTTATCCTCTGTGGGGTGCAGTCCACCTAGATCACTTTTCCTTTATATGCTGAACTTCAGGTCATACTTGGTACTCAAACAACGTGTTTTGCTGTCTCCTTTTGGCTCCCATAACCGGAGTTTTTACTATTATGCATTTTTCTGCTTCTTCTGGCACCTGCATTTTCTTTCCATTTTTATTCTTGCCATTTCACTTATGCTATTTAACGGTTCTCTAATGATACAATGCGTTGATGCTCATTTATTTCGTGTAGTACTGCCATTATATTCTTATGTCTTGAATTTTATGTTGTTTTATTTTCTGGTTTGCTTTATTTATTATAGTGTGTTTTTAATACATTGACATTTACATGCGACAGTGCTGTTAACATGTATCTTTCCTGGCATGCAGGTTTTCTTTCGTTTTCCTTCTCTTTGGTTGTCAGTGGGTATTCTCTTTAATCTTTTCTTCTTTTCATGATTTCCATTTGCTGCGCTTTCATTTTCTCTTGTGTACATCTGGTTGTACCTGTATTTTTCTTCGTTTACTCTCCTGTGGTCTCATTTCTCAGGTGTGTCTGCACCATTTATCCTCTGTGGGGTGCAGTCCACCTAGATCACTTTTCCTTGCGTGCTGTTTGGAGACTCCATTACTTCTGTGGGGTGTAGATCTCCCCTTTTCTTTGCTTTATTGCTTGGTGTCACCGATGGTGTGTTGGGTGCTATTCACCCGTTTCATGCTTCCTGTTTGGGTGCTAGTCACCCGTTGCTTACTTTCTGGTTGGGTGTATGTCACCCGTTGCTTGCATTCTGTTTGGGTGTTATCCACCCGTTGCTCGCTTTCTTGTTGGGTGTCAGTCACCTGTTTCTTGCTTTCTGTTTGAGTGCCAGTCACCCCTTGCTTACTTTCTGGTTGGGTGTAAGCCACCCTTTGCTTGCTTTCTGGTTGGGTGTATACTCACCCGTTGTTTGCGTTCTGTTTGGGTGTTATCTACCCGTTGCTCGCTTTCTTGCTGGGTGTCAGTCACCTGTTGCTTGCTTTCTATTTGGGTGGCAGTCACCCCTTGCTTACTTTCTGGTTGGGTGTAAGCCACCCTTTGCTTGCTTTCTGGTTCGGTGTATTCTCACCCGTTGCTTATTTTCTGGTTCAGTTGTTTTCGCCATGGTTTTTCTTTTGGAGTTCTGTCTGTATTTTGTCATGGGAGTAATTTTTTTTTCTGGTTGTGTCTTATCCTTTTTTTCTGGTTTCACGTGGTATCCTTTTCTTCTTCTTATGCTGTGCTCCGTGTTCCCCATTTTCTTCGCCGGCCTGGCCAGGCGGTGTGGTTGTGGTGGTAATTTGAAGCACTCTTTTCTTGTTTGTTTTCGTGGAATACTTTTCTTATTTATGTATGTCTCTTTCTCCTATTTTTTGGCGATTTTGGACAGCATCCTTCCTTGTTTGAAATTTCTTGTTTCATGTTGCTCTGCTAAGGAAGGAGATGTGTGTCTTACCTGGTTTACGCATTCTACCTTTCTATTTTTCGTGTTTTACTCAGTTATGCTTCTTTTATGTAGCTCATTTCCTATTAAATATTTCTGTATGTTTATGCTTAGTCTGACATTTAGTTTGTTGTTTTCCTATTGCAATGCTGTATACATTTTGCTACAAAGTTACTTTTAGTGCTTTGTGTTCTTATGTATTGTTGTTTATTATTTGCATTTGCAATTCTTTCTCTTGCAAGTTTCTTTTGTATTACTGTGATGTTCCTACTTATATTCGCTTATGTTTTGTGCATTCTATAAAGGGGGCAGGTGTGTTATATCCTGGGTATCACACCATGCATCTTCCCTGTTTCTCTGCCTCTGCTGCTCAGCCAGTGAGAATGTGTGAGGTAGAATGTTGGTGTGGATGTCATGGAATGTGTGGATTGCTGTGAGGTGGACTGTCAGTTGGATCCTGGGCTGAGCAGCAGGCAGGCTGCTCCTGGTGGGTCTATTTACATCTTTACTGGAAAACCTACTTAACATCTAAGAACAATAAACTTATTCATCTTTAACCTAACCACATCTACTGGAACTCCTTACCACGATACAACAGTATTCTTCCCCAAAGATGGTCGAAGATCCTACCCAACAGATATTTCCATGTACAGCATGGCAAATGGGAGTGAATTTAAGGTTGACATGAATTGACAGCAAGAAGAGTATTCTTTGCGCAGCTGCACAAAACTGACCCATGCACAATTGCAATACAACATATTAGCAAGCTCATCTCTCTCTTAAAAGCTTTACTTGATTGGCCACTTTCACATCCTTTTCAGTGGCAATCTACTTTTTGTGCAGCTTTGCATCTCCTCCTCTACTGTTGTAACAGAAATGTTCTCTTCCTGTAGAGAAGGCAGACACATAATAGTATACTCTTCTGTCTATGTTTTGGCAAGATGCATTAGGGCCCTATTCACAAACAAAAATGTAAAAGTACTGGTGGAGATTTAGATGTCCACCTGAACGTACTTTTACTATTTATTTTTGAATTTACAAACATTGGGCCCGATTCACAGAACTAACTTAAGACAAAATCCTAAACTTACTACCATTTTAGTATTCACAGAAGGCACTTACTCATTTTGGTATTCACAGAAGGCACTTACTCATTGGGCCCTTCGACAGTAGTATGCCTGGAAAACGATGCCAGGACCAGGTCTCATGCCAGGACCAGGTCTCAAGGAGTACTTCTGGGAATGTTATGGGGCTTTCCTAAAGGCGGCTCTTATCCCGAAAAGACACTTCATGTGCAAATGCACATTTTACTATCTACAGTAAAATATTTTTTCACATGCAGAAATACCGTCCCATCAATCCCCAGCACATCTGGAGGAATCCATAACTCCTCTCATCCTTGAAGGGGAGCTGCTCCAGCCCTTGGCTGTAGTAAATCTCTAGATGATTTCATGTGTGGAGAGGGTGACAGAGGAGTTCGTTAAAGTCCTCAAATGTATGTTTGTGGGAATTGAACAACATCCAAGGCAAACCTGCCTTAGCACACCCCCTTCCAGCTCCTTCAGTAAGATTTACTATTGTGGATTTCTCAGCAATCATTGCATTTACATCCGCCAAAAATCCCTTTGTGAATTTATTTGTGTCAGGCGTATAAAAGGAACATTTAGTTGTTTAGGACCGAATATACCTTTGTAAATAAGACCCAGTGTCTCTATTCAGTGAATTACCTGCAGTATCCACCGTTTTGCTGCTAGAGGATGAAAATTGGGAAGCTAAATCTATGCAAGTGAATAACTGCATCAGTAGATATATTTAGGCCAGAAAGCAACAAATAAAACACTGAGCAAAATGCCATTGGCCATACCATATGCTGTCACCATCGTCATCCAAGATATGTCCGGAAACGTCAAAACACTGGTCAAGGCATAGATTCTGATTTTTGTCATGCGCAGATTGGAAATTGGTGACTACACGGGTCGGAATCCCCAAACACCTGAGAACTAGGAGTAAAAATAATTCAGAAATTAAAATCTCAAAGTCTCAGAGGATGAAATTCCAGGACAATTTAATGCATCACTGCTCTAGATAAAGACACTGGTGGTTTTAATATGCTCATATTTCTTAGAAGTATTATATAAATGTACATTCCTACTCTACACTTCTTGCGGTGACAACTTTTAGTTTATGTTTAATAAAGCACTGATACACTGTTCGCAACTTTAATACACTCTATAAATGCTAAAAGAAGAAAAATAATTCAATAAAATACATTGATACCATTATAACATGTGCTGTGTAACCTTTTTCGCTCCTTGAATTTCTGTAAAGGGGCCATGGGGTGAATGATGCCCCAATACATCTTAAAACCCCACCTGACGTCATCAAACAAAGTAGCAATCTAGAATGGCCAGTGTTGGGGACTGTTTGAGATGCAGGACTGGCAAAGAGAATTGTTATTTCTGTAAACTGGACTGCCTGTTTATGGCACACATGCTTAGAGCACTGCACTTATGATGGACACTCGATTCTGTATTTCCCAAATCAATGTCGTACAGTCTAGCAAAGTTCACAGTGATATTCATGACATTTCCAGTATCTGGGTGTTCACATTACGTCATTAATTTCATTGGATGGAATTCAAATTGTTTTTGTGCTGCAACTTTAAATTAGTGTAACAAGGGAGACAGCGGCAGGCAAATAGATGTGCGGGTAGGTTTTATTTCAAGAAAAGTAATAGTAAATAAGGTGGCTGTTCACACACACCCGACCCTCCGTACGACCCCAACTGCTGACCGCTCGTTCCACCTTGCTTTCATGGAAAGCTAAAATAAACATCCCATGAAAGCACAGATATCACGAGCCTGCACAGCACAACACGGCAGGATATGACACACCCTCCTTTTTTCCCCACCCCATTATAAGAAAGATACAGCGAAACTTAAACATTTGAGTAAGCTGCACATATATATATATATAAAAAATAAGAGGACAGAAAGAAAACAAGCATTTGCAATGCAATCAGTCTCGCCTTTGGGATCTTATATGTATTTAGCGATGCAGCACATTAGCCTGGGTGCTGAAACATTTACTGTCCTTTAACATGGAGGGAAAGTAAGCACCAAACTGCGTGACACGCCAGGTATGGGAACACATGGAGAGAAATATTGCCTTTCAGCGGGAAAATGTATAGTCAAAAGCTCTGTTTTTAATATAAAATCAGGGCCTTCGGTGGTCATATCACTGAAAATACACGGTTTGAAAAAAATATTATTGTCTACCGGTGCTCGTGGAAGACAATTTCTATGGACTGGAATCTAGAGAATGCCAAAGTGATTCTTGTATTTTACTGACCTCTGCTGGTCGTTTTCTATCAAAACTTAAATAGAGGCATTTGCCAGAAAAATTTAAAAAAGAAAGTCCCTCAGCAGAAAGCAATTCTGGTATTTTACTGACCTCTACTGGTCGTTTTCTATCAAGACAGTTAAATCGAGGCAGTTGAACAGAAAAAAAGTCCCCAAGCGGAAGCAGACAAGTCCTAGGGCTGATCTCGAGAGCCCACAAAGTACATCCACATATAAGTATATACTAAAGTATATACAAGAGGTCTCGAATGCTCGACCTAAAAAACAGTATCTTATGAAATGAAATACCAGCATTTGTAAAGCGCACAGCTACCTCCGGAGAGGTGTCCCGGCGCTGGGGGCCCTCGGGAAGATTAAGTGAGCTATTGCCCAGAGTCATATGGTGCTGGGCTAACCTGCCGCCGGCACCGGGGATCGAACCATGAACCCTGTGGTCTGGAATCAGGCACCCTGGCCGCTGCGCCACACCTCTTCCGTAGAATACTCTACGGAAACAGGTAACAACATCGAGAGCTCGTACAAAGGTAAACAGCACATGTAATACAGATAACGAAATGATTCCACATGCACTTCCAGTAAAGAAAGACAACCCAAATTCAAGACAGAATAAAGTCTTTGAATCTCCCAGGCATGTTACAAAAACGTTTTCCTGATGAATCAAATTAATTTGTTTTATCCCCAACAGGCTCAGCATGTGCGTTTTCAGGCCCCTGCACTTTCACCAACCGTGCACAATTCCACCATTGCCCATTCAGAAATTTCACCGCACACCCATCTCTGCCTACCTCCTCCACCTGACAGGGCAAACCAAATCTTACTCTTTAGAACACCTAGACTCAGGTAGTTTCACACGCAACCAATCACCTTCATAAAAGGTACACTTTTGGTTCCTTTAATTACATCATACCTCTCTTTACTTCTTTTCTGATTTTCACAGATTTTATTCCGAATCTCTCCAATGTCATGATCAAATCCACCACGGGACTTGGCCCTCGATAAATTATTCAACCAAGCCGGCCTCACAAGGTCTTCTGTGACCCTACCCCTCAAAGCCACAAAAGGAGAGAAATTCTCGCCACTCTGTGAGGCGTGTTACGATATGACTACAGCATAGCAAGAACAGCATCCACCTCAACATCAACACTATCAATCACTGCCCCTCCGACACAATCACTGACCATTCTGCTGGCTCTCCCAATTTGAGCACTGCCCTGGGAATGATAGAGGATGCACCCTTTTGTGCCTGATGCCCGCTCTGTTAAAAAAAACCTCCATCTCTGACTAAACAAATTGCACACCATTATCAGACACTAATTCAGAAGGAGACCCTTCTCTGGCAAACACATCAATGAGAAACGTGATTGCATTGCTGGTATTCGGCTCCTGAATGAATTTTACCTCAAGCCACTTTGGCAGATGATTGATAAGAACAATGGCAAAACATCGAGCATGAGGTAAAACATAAAAAGCCCCCAAGAAATCTATACTAACTATTTTCCATACTCTCTGAGGACACTCAGGAATAACCATAGGCAAGTTTGCACATTTCAAACCTTTGTCATTGCTCGCACAATTCACACATTATCAACCCAATTCTCCCCATCCCTGTCCATTAGAAAATTTCCCTCAATCTTTTTTTTGTCATAGTCATGCCTAAATAACCCTCATGACGTATACTCAGAAGTCTGTCTCTGAACTTCCTTGGAGGAATCAACTTGTCCGTCCTGAACAACAATCTAGTTTCCATTGATAATTCCGCTTGCACCTTTTTATTTGCTTGAAGTTCCACAGAAAGATTACCTTCTACTGTCCAACCCTTCCTTACATACTCCACAACTTTAATCAACACAAGATCTTGGTTGAGGGCACACTTTCACTCCTCTTCACTGACATACTTGATATCTAACTAAAACACATTGGCAACTAAACACTCCACATCTTGTTGGTCATCAACCTCCTCATTATTGTCTTCTCCCGAGACTGGCAATCTAGATAGACAATCAGCTTTCTTGTTTCTTCCACTTGGTATATACTCAACAGGGAAATCATATTCAAGCAGCTTCACACTTAGTGTTACTAGTGGCTTTGGGAGAATGAACATTGCTTCCACTCAAAAAAGGTATTAGCGGTTTGTGGTCTGACTGCAATATACAATTTGTACTCCAAACATAAGCTTTAAGGCACTCCACAATCCAGACACATGCAAGCATCTCGTGCTCAATGACAGAATGCGGTCTCTCCAATGGTCTAAGAGTACAAGAGGAGAACGCAATAGTGCCTTCATCACCCCCTCTGCCTTTGGATAGCACGGCCCCCAGTCCCACAATACTTGCATTCACTGTCACTGTTGGGCATTCACCAGGTGTGTACGGACTGAGCAGGTGTGCATTCGACAATCCTTCCTTGATCTCGTTAAAGGCCAGCTTTTGAGCCCCACTCCACTCAAACTTAAACTCGTTTTTCAACAAGGCAAATAGTGGCTCAGCTTTTGTAACAAAATGTTGGCGAAACTTATCGTAATATTCACACATTCCCAATGACCTTGCCAGAAACCACATGAAAATGACGCTTGTCTCTTCAGAGTTTCAATACTTTCTCCTTCAAGGCAGCCAAATCATCATCCAACCTAGCCAAGTGCTCATCATGATCTTTACTGTAGACTAAAATGTCGTCCTGGAAGACAAGCACACGCTTTAGCCCTTTCACTACTTCGCACATCACCCTTTGGAACACTGCGGTAGCGGAAGCAAGTCCAAAGGGCATTCTACAAAATTGTTAAACACCACTGGATGTGACAAAAGCGGTAAGGTGTCTAGATTCTTTCGTTGACACCACTTGATGATACGCAGATCCTAAGTCAAAATTGGGAAATACGCTTGCTCCTGCTAGAACACACATCATCTATTCTATTTTTATCCACCCAAATGCCTTGATTTAAACTCCTGAGTTGATTATTCTTTTTGTGAGCTACAACTATAGATGACAACCACAGGAATGATTCAATAGGCTCGATCACACCCTCCTTGCACAGAATATTGCTAGCAGCTGTATGCCTGGTTTGAGAAGGTATGTTGCAGCTCTTTCCTAGAGAACTTGCAATCATAGCAAACCACTGACTTTGCTCTAAACCATGGTGCCTCTCACGCTTGGTGTTCCTAGGGTTCCTCACTTCTCACCACTGTGAAAGAATTGTTGTATTCCTCTTAGGGTGTCCGTATATAGGTTTTCCTGTATCATGTCCTTATATAGGCACAATTCGCCCTGCCCTTATATAGGCATAAAATCCCAGTCCTTATTTAGGCATTAAACCGTGCACTCCAAATACAGGCATAGTCTCCGACATACGTCCACCCTAATGTCACAACGAGTTCTTGAAGAACAGACCCTTAGGCTTCGGGAGTTTCTCTAGTACAGGACTATTGATTTCTTAAAGGACTCATTTATTATGCATGAACCGTTATACCTTAGGGGTTCATTCATGACATCTTCCGCTGTCCGATCCACGTCAATGCTAACATTCTAAGGTACCTCTCAGGTATAAATATACCTTCCCTAGTCCCTGTAAATCAGAGGAGACCTCAACTTCAGAGGAGCCCGTTTCCCGGCCTGACGCACTGAGAAGACGCTGTCATCCCTGCACGCAGAGAGTCCAGCTTCCAGTGATCTGACTTCCCTCGCGGGGTGTTGGAGCTCGAGTCTGGCAAGAGATTCCCACCTCTCTCATTCTCAAGGTATGGAGCTGACTAGAAACCTAGAGGGACTCTTGGCATACTAGACTTAACATACTCTTAGTATACCATAGTAAGGAATACTCCACCTACTTCATACCTCTCCCTACACCTAGGTTAGGTTAGGTACATTGGGGTAGAACTAGCTTAGCAACGCATCGTATGAGTACTCGCATTTTTAGTCTTTGTTATTTATGTAAATGAATATCTGCTAAAGATCATGCTAGCGCAGTATTATTTATTTCTACTGCGTACGCTGTACATTATTTATCTTGCATACTGTCTTGTGATCATAACAGCACATATTACTTACACGAGAAACAAGACTGTTCAATAAATCTTTTATTGAAACGCCCGTCTATTCTTTCTGTGTAACTTTGAGGAAAACTAAGTATGCACGATTGAGCTGAGTGAAATAGTTATCTATTGTTTCCACGACTCTGGGACACGTTCTGATTCTAAAGGGAAACAAAGTGGTCATGTTTTGCGGCTGCCAGAAACTACTCCCTTCTTGTTTGACAAGGAGTTTCTAGTGGCCTCTGAGCTAGCTGGCACAAGTAATTAAGTTTAATATACTCGATAGGGACATACTGACCTTAGTCCTATGTCAAACCTATAGGGGATATTATTCCAATGCGCAGAGCCTACTAGGGAAATAGGAGCTACACTACAGAATGACTGCCAGGCTGATTCAATGGCTCAACATGGAGATCTAAGTTTGCACATGCTGCAGCAAAGGTACCTAAACATATTGTGCAAAATATTTACTCACTATACTCATGGACTAGGCTGTCGCAAACAACCACCTGCTGGTCTTTCAGACGGGCTTTAGTCCCGGCTGTGCAGCAATTGATAGCATTATGGCATTAATTCTCCTGATCCGCAAGCCATTACATCAAGGCAAATCTATTAACGCCTGCTTTGTGGATTACTCTGCTTATTTTGATAAGATAAATTGAAATCTACTTTTTTTAAACGTTCGGCATAGACAATTCACTTTTTCATCTGATTATGTCTCTCCACTCCAACACTTGGCTTCGAGTAAAGCTACCAGGAAAGTCAGCAATATCTTCCAGAGCAAACACTGACAATGGTCTCAAACAAGGCTGCATCTTAGCCCCTCTACTCTTTTGCCTTTATATATCGGATATAGGCTCCTATATTCCTAATCATGAGTTCCTTCCTCCGAGACTAGGTGACAGCTTGATTAGTTATCTAGCATACAGATCCCAAAAGGTCTACAGAAACAACTCTCAGCTCTTCATAATTTCAACCAGGCTAACAGCCTTTCAGTCAACATCTCCAAGACCAAAATTCTCTCCTCTGGGAAGCGGCCTCGGACATTCCACTGGAAACTCAGCAGAGAGTTTGTCGAGACAAGAGGCCACCTACGAGTACCTGTACTTGACGTTGGACAAGATACTGTTGTCCTCAAAACAACTGGAGAAATTAAAATCTATATCTGCAATGGTAACTAAATCCCTGAAAAGATTTGCTCATCTATATGGGGGCAGGGCGTTAGGTCCTACAGTTAGAGCAATAAGCGCTTAACTGACTCTGGTTCTTTCATACGTTGCACTAGTACTCAAAGAGAAGAAAATTGACAAATGTTTTAAAAAAAAATTGCTAAGTGCGTGCATGATCTCTATTTCATCTCTGAGCGTCAACCCCTCATGCTATGATTTGTCTTGAACTAAATCTTACTTCAGTAACATACACCTAAGTATCCCAAAAAATCAATGACTTTAGTGAGGGCGCAAACTCCAGCAACGGCTCCATGGGGATTTGATTTTCCAAGAACTGAAGGTAAATCGTTTGTCAGCCTCTTTTCTCTTGCTTTGCTAACTGAAAATAACCTGCCGCCCATTGACAAACTGCTGAGTATGTTTAAACTTACCCACAAAAAGACCATCAGAAAGGGTCTGCAGACCTCAATCCAGACAACTTACCTACTGAGGTCATCAAGTTACCAACACACATACTACCTAATCAAATCATACCTCTCACCCAGGCAATACTATATTGATTCCAACTTGGAGTCAGCAAAAAAACCAAAGTCCTACGGTTTCGACTTCTCTACATCCTGGTGAAGCAGTCCGAGGCCTCTTGAAATTTCTGCCATTACGCCCATTCCTGCAGGCTGTGAAACTATCACGACGAAACTTTAGAGCACTTCCTATGTAATTGCCTGAAGTTAAGGGATATCCAAAGCAAGTCTTTATTACAAATCTTTATAGAATTCTCTCTACGAATTATGAAAAAAGCAACCAGGCTATACTTTTCGCTACACTCTAATGGCCCGATTGGGAAACTGATGTAATTTCTGGACATTATGTACCACAGATTTAAAAAGGCAGATAGACCAAGTTAGATGATTACTGCAGCGCCAAATTAGTGTTCGACATTTTATTTCTATGAGTAATCTTATCCATGATGCTTGCAATTTTTAAATTCATTTAGATTCTCTTGATGGCACCAGTTGTTCACTTTTATTCTAACTCTTTTTATTTAACCTGCTTTTATTTGAATAAATATAAATTTACACAATGCAGTCTTACACAGACACATAAATAGATAGTGCTCTGTAAATATTTTTTTTAGTCTGTGGAACACCTGGTTAGAATCCACCATTTTTGAGGGATCATGTTCTGCCTGCAAGGGACTACAAAGCCAGAAGACAAGACAAATAACGGTGCAGCCACTATCCTTTCAATGCGCCATGGTTCCTCCAGGAAAGATGTGGATCTCTGCACCTTCGTCTTAAACCCACCTTCTCCAAAGATTTTAAATGTAATGGGTAAATGAGTGGTCAAAGGAAGAGGAAGAGGAAAACGGGGCTTTTGACCTCCACTGTAGGGGTGAAAACTTCAAAAGCTCCCAACTGGCAATTCATCACTTGATCTTTCATGCTTATTTTTACAGCTCTAGTCAAATAATCAATATATGTATTCTCATGTGGAGCCTCTAATGAGGATAAGTTATTCGATTCTTAGAGAAATTGACATGGCTTCTTTCTCTCTTTTGATGTTACAAGACTTTTTTTATCTTGTCTTTTTTGCGCTGGTGCTCTCAGATAGTTTTCAGTCAAACTAAACTTAGTACTTAAAATGTCTCAAAACTACCTTTTCTTTTTGTTAACTGTCCTTTATTCCAGCGTTGTCATGTCACCTAAAGGCACAGGGCATAGGTAACCATTGTTCTACTAACTGCTAACCTCTCAAAATTCACCTAAAAAAGTACGTTTTGCAAAGGTACAATAATGCTCGAGATCTTTAGTAGGAAAGTGCACAACAAAGAATCCAAGGGTAATATCTATATTACTTTTTCCTTAAGATAATTACTCAGGGTTTATCTCCTAGATTTTGCAATAAACATCTCGTATTTAAGTTTCCAAAGAATATGCAAATAAGAATCCTCGAAATTATGTACATTTTGTTGTTCGTTTTACAGTCCTATGATTACTAATATTATGTTTAATTGGTCTTCTTTCTTCGGGGTCTCGTAAGGATTGTGGCCTTCCCAGGAATGTCATGACTCATCACTGTCAAAGAACTGCACCTCAAGATGGCCTTCAGAGCTGCGCAAACGCCCAATATCTATGGAGTGGGATATCATACTGGAGAGTTTTAAAGCAATAGACCTCAATCCACATCACGCAACCCCAGACCCACAGTAACTAGTAAATAGAACCACAATGGACAGCGTTGTTAGAGGCTGCAGGGAGGATACACATACCCGCACAAAGCAAAATGGAACACTAAGCAATACTCAAAGTATGTAATTGTTGTGCCAGTTAACAGACATGATGGGCCAGAACGTGGGTGGGGGAGGGGGAAAGTGGGTAGTTGTTACTAGTTATTTTGATAGCCCTATTCCAAATAATGTATCTTTCTACTTATAGCATCATATGGAAAGTTACCGTAATAAAGTGAAAACATGTTGTAATTGTATGTACGTACCGCAATAATCTCGCTAAAATATGTCAGCTATATAACGACAAGAAACATCAAAGAAAAATATTTGTAACGATTGAATAAGACATTATGGCAATGAATAAAATTTGTTTTAATAAAAAAGATGGCCTTCAGAGTTTCTCCGCAGGAACCACCAGCCGGTAAGTCATTGCATTAGCCAATCTCAAGGCAAAGTACTCCCAAGATGGCTGCTTAGATCTGTGTTCTCACAAGTTCCCGTAGAAGGCATGATCTCACAAGAATTCAGAGCAGAATCACTTGAGACCGCCTGTGGGAATGCATTGCCACGCGGAGAGGGCTCCACTATAACCCTGCTACTCTCCTCATGGCTACTCTCGTAAAAAACCATTGGGTGACTTTTCGGTTGTGGGAGAGAAGGCAAGAAGGGGGAAAGATTTAGTGGGTCTCTGACAGTGAGCTGCAAGATGGCCATAACGTGCAAGTTGTGGGAATTCCCCAAAATTTGAGAAAGGGCTGTTCTGAATGCTACCAGCAGCCAATCAGAAATGCACTATCACAGGCCTATTGTGAGTGGTTTGAAGGAACTTCTAATCATATATCTGAAACAACAAAAATCTGATTGGCTGCCAATATAAATGTAGCACAAGGTTCACAGAAGAAACAAGCAATAACATCAAATGAATCCCTTGATCTAAAGAAAGAGGATTCTAAAACTTCTCTGGACCTATTTGGCCTTTCTTACTCTGAGGTGACATGTTTCTTCAGAATAAAATGATACCTCAACAGTTACAGCAAGTAGAATTTTTAGAGACCTCTAAAGACCTTATTTAGAAGTGCGTGGAGGAAAGTTCCGCTTTGTTCTTCATATCACCTTGGACTCCAAAAATTACAGAAGCTTTACTAAATATAACACTGTACTGTGTTGAAACTAAATTGGCCAGTAGATGATGAGAAACTATATAAATGCCATACATTTACCATTTATAATTGGAAAGTCAGATTACCCACAAAGCACTATGAACATCTAAATAGTTTATGGTAAATGTTTTAGTACTCATAATAGGAATGCAAATAAGCACAAATATTAGACAATGGACATAGTTTTCTTAACAGATTGGCTGTAAAAAAATATCTTTTAACCTTATTAGCTATATTGTACTGAGAAACATGGTAAATAAACTTAAGGATGTTTGAATAAAGATATTATTTGAAGCCTTACCAGTACAGCAGGAATCACTAGGTAGCCTTTGATAGTAGTAGAATTTCCAGTATGATTTATTGTGCACATGCAAGCTCTTTAACCTCCAAATACATTTCTTCTGAAGGAGGGTTATTGTGCATGGGAAAGTAACCCTTTTAGGGATTCCCAAACTTGAATTAGGAGGAGTTAGGATCTGATTTAGAACTTGGCGGGACTTCTACAGCTGTCGCTTTCGGCGGTCTTCCTGCCCATCAGCTTGGCAGACTGCCCGATCTACTTAGATATTGGCCAGTCCTTGGAGGGAAGACTGTCGCAGTCCCACCACCTCTGCCATAATTTTTCTCCTGTGTCAGAGGCAGAAGCGGCTGTTGGAAGGAGTCCAGCCAAGATTCCCAACGTCCCGATTGCGATGTGTCTTTCCGTCGAAGCAACTGTGGTGAGGAAACCGCCAAGCTCAGGTTGGCAGACACGTCGTAAAAGAGGCGAAAACACCTTTTTTTTGGGCTCCCACTTCCGTTTCCATTTTGACCCCATCGTCCAGGTCCTTCCTATGCTGCTAACACTTCACCACTGACTTCATCTGCAGCCGCTGAGAGTGCCCATGGACGGGAAGCACTCAGGAACTCTGAACGCTTCACACCTGCCAGTTCAGGTAAGACAGGTTTTAGGCTTGTCAGCCTCAGGGGGAACTTTCTGCTAAACTAGCGCAGTAGCATTGGAACAATATTGACTTTAAGTTACAGCCATAGTGGACTCTTGAGACTCAGACTACTAGTGGGGTCACTCTGGATGTTACCAGTAGTGAACAGGGAATAATCACGATCACAAAACGCAAGGGCCGAATGGGACAGGGAATCGCCAAAGAAACACTAGAGCCACGACCTCAGCGGAGGACTGTGTAATTGTTTGAGAATGTCAGTTTTTTGCCTTGTGTGGTAAGCAGTAGAAATAATATACTTCTCTTCATAAAGTGAGTGTTTGGCTGGACAAGGATCTATTACTGCTGATGTGAACATTCTGAGTTGTGAGCCCGTGTTCACAATCCTGTATCCACTTCCCCACCGAGGGAGCCTTGGACTGCTCCGACCACGCTATCCTGAGAGTTAATTGCAGAGAGTTCTTTGCCCAATTTTTTAGGATCCACTGTAGCTGAATCATATGAATCATATGATTTAATATGATTTAATGATGCAGTTTCTGATATTTGCTTCAGTCTCATCATGGCTGTCTTGACTTCGCTCACACGTCACATATCAATTTAGAGGAATGCTGAAATTGTTAATGTGTGGCGAGTGTATGGCAATACATCATAAACAACCCTATGGCTTGTTGAACATTTAGAACAGCAGCAAATCTCCAGAAGAAAACCAAGTAATTCATTAAAGATGAGCTTGACTGTAAGAAGTGGGCAAGTTTAATGTGCTAGAAGCTAATGACATTATCTCAGAAGCGGAGGTGTAAAGTTATAAGAAAGGGGCGTGACCAACATGGCGACGGTGTAGAAGCATTTCTTCTTCACTCCGCACCTAGCCTCCCGTTGCTGGAGCCGTCGCCTCCTTCTGTTTCGGCACCTATGTTTTGGATGCCAAGGTTTTCGGATCTGAAGATGTTTTCGGCGTCAAAGGGGGTTGGGCTGAACCTGACTTTGATCCCGAAGGTTTCGGCTCGGTGCCCGATTTCGAACGACTCAGTTCGTAGCCGGAAGGCTTTGGGGTGTGTTTTGGTGCCGAGCGGAGGGCAGGGCGTTAGAACACATATTCTCGGTGCCGACCGTGGCCCTCAGGCGGAGGTTGGACCGGAGCATTCTTCTTAGTCTTAGATGGACTTTGGGGCAAGGGAGGATCAGTACTCACAGTACGCTGCCCTTGCGGGATGTCTTCGTCCTCATCGGAGCCAGATTCCGAGACGGAGATGGGATCCTGTTCTTCCTCGGCTCCTATGGCTTCTCTGGTTTCCTGTTCCGAATCTTCTCCGAAGAGGTCCGGAAGGTAACCTGTGTGCTGGCTTTGCATGTCGCGACGTCGAGCCCGACAATCGTGAAGCGTCTTCTTCGATCGGAAAGCCTTACACGCTGCGCAGTCCTGTTCTTTGTGCTCCGGTGACAACCACAAGTTGCACACTTCGTGTGAGTCGGTGCGCGGGAACTTCACGTGGCACCGAGGGCAGAATTTAAATGGAGTCTGTTCCATCTATTGCGAGGCAGGCCGACGCGGGTAGGCCCGATGGCCTTCCACAAGCTACCCGATCGAAAGAGGGATTTTGAGTAAATACGATACGCGGAGAATGAAGATACGAATCGTAAACAATACAGTCGAGGGTGAGTGTATTGTGCACCGAGGGAACTCGAGAAACGGTGTTGAACCGGAGCACAGCAATTCCGATGGCGGAAAAAAACAATCTAACAATGGAGTCGATGCCCATGCGCACTATCACTGAAAGGAGGAGTCACCTACCTCGTGACTGGAAAGACTTCTTCGAAGAAAAACAACTTGCAAACATCCGGACCCAACACTAGATGGCAGGAGTATGCAAAGCATGTGATCTACAGCTCACATGCCTTGAACATATATATTACTGGTGAGAGGAAACGGCACAAGAAACATCATCATCTCTAACATGTACAGTCTCTTACCCTTTCCATGCACTGCCATCAGGTCATAACTGTAATCTCAATCTCTTTTAACATACAGAGTAATATAGAGAAAGCTGTACCTGTGCAAGTGACTCCTCCAAAGACCCAGCACTGCCCATATTTAACAGATTTGTACCCTCCTTTCTTCCAACGCTTGAGAATATCAACACTTCCAACCCACGCCCCAGGGTCCACACCTCCGCGAAAGGATCCTTTCCACTTGCCCATCAATACGCCCTTATCATCAAAATGGTTGATCTGTGGGATGAATAATCAAAGCATTACTTTGAAAAGCATTTGACCTATGAAGAAGAAACTGACAAAATAGTAAGCAACAGGCATGTCACATCATTTACACTTCAGAACTAGCCACTTGTGAACATTCTTTGAAAAATAAACCTGCAAACTGTTAAACCTCTGCTCATCTATTCTTTCATTTCTTACTTAATCTGAACAGATTTAACCATTTTCAAAGAATACAACACCTGCCAGCATATCGCCATGCAGCACACTAAGCAATGTACCTAGCAAAAGCCCTGTTAGGGTAGTAAAAACTGATATGAAGTCGTATTTATTAAACCATGCATGTGCAGTGTCTAATGTTTCATAAGAAACTGTAGAGAAGGAACAATATATGAAATATGAGTAATACCTGGAGTGGATGGTTGGGGAAAAGAGGTCAGGGGAAAAGGAAAGAAGTGAATCTCAGAAGGGAAAAGCAAAGTAATTCTTTCCTGGATGAATCAGCACATTCTTTTTTTATGATTTTAATTTTATCTCCCAGAATACAATAAGGCAGTAACCAGTAACTAGAATTTAACTCTGATATAATAGAGCTCGGAAAAGTTAGTTGTAGTGAGGTGGCATTGATTCAATCTAGCAATGCATTAATCAAATAAAGAATACATTTGAGACTCAACATTGTTCTGATTTTCCTTCAATAACAACAAAATATCTTCCACTCTATCACAACCTGCCATCTGCTACATTGTGCAATCCCAATATAATTCTTTTCCCAGTAAGCTATGGAAATTGACACTGAATCCTTGGTTTTGCAGTCCTTGGACTTGAGCAGAGGAGAGGTAGGTGAGACACACTAAAGGAAGTCCTTGCATACAGAGCGGTACACACACCGCAGATCGGTCGACTTTAAAGTGAAAGCTGATTGATGCCCATACTTGGAGGCGGGGAAGCTGCAATTCCCTTCAACTATCCTCTCGGCATGGGGGAGTGGCCAAGCAAGATGGGTGACAGGACGCACTAGTGAGGAGCTCCCCAGTTCCCTGTTTGAATCCTCTATAATCCTGCTATTTCTGCTATTTCCCCACCTGCCGGCTCTAAACAAAGCTACCCCAGAATGGTGCGCACACAGCGACCCTGTCAGTGGATGCAGATGGAGAGCTGAAAGGTTGTTAAACGTGGCCAGCCTAGTGGTGCCGTCTGAGGGCCTTGGCGGTGCTCGAGACTAAGAGCACCACTGGGGCGGCATCAGACCCTCCGGGCTGCAAGCTGTAGCAGACACCAAGGGCACCACCTGACAGCTGGGCGGCAAACGCAGATCCCCAGAGGGCTGGACTGAATTGGCTTGACGCATCACATCGTGGATTCCGCTGAGTCGTGATAGAGTCCTATGACCATGGGCTTCGGGAGGCCAGGAGGTGAGCCTGTGGGGTGTACCCAACACACCACTGCACTTATCCACGATCAACAGTAGGACCTTTCTCCTGCCGCCACTGTCTCTTCTCCTGCAACAGCAAAGCCCCCGCGCAAGCAACCACCACCACGCCTAACACAACTGCATCAGAACAACTCCACTGCCTCCTACTCAACACCCAATCACTCTGCAAGCATGCCACAGAGATCTGGGACACCATCACTTCCCTCACCCCGACGTTGTCTTCCTCATCGAGACCTGGCTCAACACTGCATCAGCGCCTGACATCGCCTCCGCTACGCCCATCGGCTACAAGGTAGCACAAAAGGACCACATCAACAAACACTTAGGTGGAATCGCCATCATCCACAAAGAAATCATCCACTGCACAACACCTCAATTTTAATCTCAATGACCTTAATGACGGCAACACAGCCAACCTCCTCGAAAGCATGAACATCGGCCTCACCCAACTAGTCACCAACCCCACAAAAAACGCAGAGCACACGCTCAACCCCATTTTCACAGCCAGTGACAGAGTAAAGTACAGCCATGTCACTGAGCTCAACTGGACAGACCACTTCATCGTCCACTTCACCATCACAGTATCACCCAGCACTGCCACCAAGCCGCCAAGTACCTCACACTGCAACTGGAACAAAGTATCTGAGAGCCAATGGACCGACGCCCTCAACATCTCCCACCCTGACACCACAACCAATCTTGAACAGGCTGTCAAGAACTTCTCCGCCTGGTTCACCGATTGCGCTGACAGAGTTTCCCCTGTCAAACCCAAGAGATGCACCAAGCAGGCCAGCTGGTAAACCACGGAACTTAGAACAATAAAGCGCAAAGGCAAGTGACTAGAAAGGAAATGGTGCACCAGCAAGGAGCCCACAGACCGCGCCACCTTCAAGACATCCCTCAGCCACTACCACAAACGCCTGAAAGATCTGAAAAGGAACACCCAAGCCTACCGCATCGAAACCAGCACCAACCACAGCAAAGTACTCTTAAGCATAGTCAGGGAGTTCTCCAATCCCTCAGCCACTGAAAACATCATCACCCCTTCTCAAGAATTCTGCGACACCCTGGCAGACTTCTTCCATGAAGTTCTTCCATGACAAGATCTCCACAGTCTACAAACGCTTCCAACCACAACCTGCCACCTACGACATACTCAGCCTCCCTGCTCCCACACACACAAACTCCGACCACCGGATTATCGCTTGGGACCAGCTCACCACACAGAGCACCACAGCCATCAAGCAATCTGTCTGCTCAGGAGCAACCACAGAACCCTGTCCTCACCACATATTTGACCTCAGAAGCAGGTTGATCAGAAACAATCTCACCACCATCTTCAACACATCACTCACCACGGCCAACTTCCCAGATAAATGGAAACACGCTGAATTCAAACCTCTCCAAAAGAAACCGCTGCTGACCCCAACAAGCTCAAGAACTACAGCCCCATCTCTCTGCTGCCTTTCCCCTCTAAAGTCCTTGAAAAGGCCATCAACCGCCAACTTACGGAATACCTGGAGAACAACGATCTTCTGGACTCATTCCAATCCGGGTTCCGCACTGACTATAGACCGAAACCGTCCTGATCGCTGCCACAGACGACATCAGAACCCTCCTGGACAGGTCTTTTTTATGGGCAATTTTAAGGGATAGAGGAATAGGAGAGAAATATGTTACGGCTTTAAAATCTATGTATCACAGCCCGACGGCCCGTATCTCTATCATGGGAGAAATGTCGGATCCAATTCTCATTAGTAGAGGTACTCGGCAGGGGTGCCCCTGCTCACCTTTATTATTTGCGCTTTATATAGACCCGCTGGTTAGAAAAATAGAAGCTAATAATTTGATCGTTGGAGTACAGAATATCGGGGGAAATACAAAAATATTGGCTTACGCTGATGATCTTGCCATTATAACTTTAAACCCGTTGGTTGCCTTAAGGGAGATTGAGAAAGAAGCAGATCTCTTTGGGAAATATTCAGGCTACCGACTGAATCAAAATAAAACTCAGATATTGACCAGCAATGGTCTTCAAATAAATGATATACGTGTGGTGCAAAAAGCGGTTTATTTGTGGGTGGAAATCACGGCAGATGTTTCAAAAATTATGGATAATAATCTAAACCCCTTAAATGCTAAATTTAAAAATGAATTCACTCGTTTAGAGAATTTAAAACTTACGATGGTGGGCAGATGCAACATTATCAAAATGATTTTTTTGCCTAAGATTTTATATTTTTTAAGGGCCATATTTTTTAAGGGCCATACCTTTGCTTATTAGTAATACCTGGTTAGTATCGATGAATCAACTTTTCTCTAGATTTATTTGGGCAAACTGCCGCCCTCGTAGAGCTTTTAGATTACTAACTTTGCCTAGAGATAGAGGAGGCTGGGCTGTACCCAACCTCCAATTATATCACTGGGCAGCGCAATTACAGAATATGAAGATACTGCTTAATGAAAAAAATGATTTAATAAGGAATGACTCTTCTATCTCCAGTTTTGAATTGATTTTAGGAACCGACGCCAAGGGGTGCCTCTTACGACATATCGACTTTAATTATTATAAACGGGTGAAATTCAAAACTTTAATTTGCGCATTCAAGGTCTGGGCCTCGGTTCGTAAGAAGCTCGGACTTGGGCGCTTTAATGCATATACCCCTTTATATAATAATAACCTTTTTCCCTATATCTTTAATGATGGGTATATGAGGCAATGGTATGATAAAGGAATACGAATTATTGGAGATATCATAACCGGACCTGATTTGTTATTGTTTGATACCATAAGGGATAAGTTTGGGCTCGACAATCGTCAGTTTTTTAAATATCTCCAACTAAGAAACTTTTTAAGTAAAAAAATTGGGGGAACTTCTGGTTTTTCTAAGGTGCAAGTAATTGAAGAAGTGTTTAAAGACTCCAGTACGTTGGGGGGATTGTATAAAATGCTTATTGATTTAATACTTGATGATTTGACTAAACATATGGATCGGTGGCAAAAGCTGTTGGAGATTGATCCCGGGGACATCGAGGACTCTCTACATATGGCTCAGACTTCTCTTATGGCAACTAATTTACAAATCCAATGTTTTAAAACATGGTTCAATTTGTATATAACACCTGCCAAGATTGCTAAATGGGGTAGGGTAGCAGGCTCCACCTGCCCTCGCTGTCAGCATCCAGCAGCTGACATTGTCCATATGTTTGCAACATGTCCTATACTTGAAACCTTGAAATGCAGTGTCAAAGATTTCTTAGTGAGCATGCTTGGCACGGAAATTGAGCTTAGCCCTCAATTGATTGTATTAGGGATAGGAGATTCCCTTTCTCGGAACCTAAATCATTCCTTTTTATTTGTTGCCCTTACAGTTTTTAGGTTATGCTTAGCCACTCATTGGCTTGATCCTATTCCCCCAACTGGCCAACAGTGGCTAGAAAGATTTTTTCAATATATAGATTTGAAAAAGCTGTCTACGCCAGAAAAGGTCGCAAATTGAAGGCTAAAGGTCTTGCTATTTGGGCCCCTTTGATGAATTGGACTATTCTGAATGATTAACAATGAATATATTGTATGTTTATTACTCTGCTTTTTATTTCTTACGGTTTTTTGTTTTGTATAACATGAAGTAAATATCTGACATCTAGACTATATGTATTTAGCCGTGGGTGGGGAGGGATAAGGGTGGGGGGAGGATGTGGCATATAAATTGGAATTTTTTCTGTGCCGTTTTATTGGATTTGGATTTAATTGTGATAAATATCAATAAAGATTTTTTAAAAAAAAGAAAAAAGCCTCCTGGACAGAGTAGATACGGCCGCCCTGATCCTCCTCCACCTCTCGGCAGCGTTTGACACCATATCCCACCACACCCTTATCAAGAGGCTCCATCAGATCAGAATCCAAAGGGACGCCCTCAAATGGATCACTTTCATCCTCACAAGAAAAATCCAGAGAATCGGCCAACCACCATTCAACTAGAGACCCAAGAACATTATCTGCGGAGTCCCTCAGGCTTCATACACTGTTCAATGCCTACATGACCCCCCTGGCCAACATTGTCAGAAACCACTGACTGAACATCATATCCTATGCTGACAATACCTAGCTCATCCTCTCTCTATCTGAAAACCCCTCCACCACAATGGCCAATTTCTGCCTGTGAATGACCAGCATTACAGACTGGATGCAAAACAACTGCCTCAAACTCAACACAGACTAAACAGGAGTACTGGTCTTCAGGAACAACACCTCCCCGTGGAATGACTCCTGGTGGCCCTCTGAGCTAGGACCCTCACCCCCCTTCAACTCACCACGCCCGCAACCTCTCCATCATCCTTAACAGCACGTTCACAATGAAAAAACAGATCAACTTTGTCTCCTCCGCCTGCTTCCTCACCCTTCGCATGCTCTGAAAGGTCTTTGAATGGCTCGCCATCAGCACCAGACCTACCGTCACCCAAGCCCTCGTCACCAGCCGATGGGACTATGGCAACGCACTCTATGTAGGAATTACCACACACCTCCTGAAGAAACTGCAGACCATACAGAACTCATACAGAACTCAGCGGTCAGACTCATCCTCGACCAGCCCAAGAAACTCCACTGGCTCCCTTGCAAAAGAGATGTCAAGTCAGGAGGTTGACCCACACATACAAAGCCTCGCACAATCAGGGACCAGCATAAATCAGCCACCAATGGAAATGGCAGCAGGGTTTTCAGGAGGATTGCACTGCCCAGTCTAGTCACTACACTTCTGGAATATTGCCCACCTCAGATGGCCAGCTGCCACTTGACCATAAAGTTAAACATTCATACAAGGGGTATGAGAGGCAACATGTATATACAGCAAATTACAAGGTCTATGTTTTGAAAAAATGAGTCCACGTTGCTGTTTGTAGCCTTGGTGTGTCTTTATTACAAAAGTGCTGGGTTTTCATAGATGCACAGTCAACGTGTTTCGCCCAAACATGGGCTTCTTCATGGCGATCAAAGGGTGCTGTACTCTCGCCAGAATTTCTGGTCCGTGTCAGGACGTAGAATATAAAAAAGTTCCCTCAAAGTCAAGGTAACTAATGGTCCATAAAGTCAGCGACCAAGGTTCTCTGTCTCTGCCGCGAAGGTCCGTGTCAGAGGCAAGGGGTGGTTGTAAAGGCGATTAAAGCGCGATCCGTGTTCGGTGGCGTCAGGTTCTGACTTTGAGGGAACTTTTTTATATTCTACGTCCTGACACGGACCAGAAATTCTGCGGATCTTACATTTTTACCCTGGCGAGAGTACAGCACCCTTTGATCGCCATGAAGAAGCCCATGGTTGGGCGAAACGCGTTGACTGTGCATCTATGAAAACCCAGCACTTTTGTAATAAAGACACACCAAGGCTACAAACAGCAACGTGGACTCATTTTTTCAAAACATAGACCTTGTAATTTGCTGTATATACATGTTGCCTCTCATACCCCTTGTATAAATCAACCACCGCCTGAGCTTCCACCAACCCTCCACACACCTGTGCTCCACCTCCCTCTCCCTCGCTCACACCCCTCTGCATCCATCAGAAGGTACAGTTGAGGACGCTCCTCATCCTACTTTGGTGAAAAGTTCTGAAACAGACTCCATCTCCACCTCTGGACTTCACCCTCTCTTCAGAAATTCAGAAAGGGACTAAAGAACTGGCTGTGCAACTAATTCCACCAACTACAGCAAGGCTCTCAGTGCTTGGATACCCTCGTTGGTGACTAGCAGCACTTTATAAATCCGGTTTGAATGATTGACAAATCTTCCCAGGCTACACACACAGGATCCAGGCCCAAAGAAAATTGATTAACCTCTGATACATGCTCCTGTTTCCGGCCAAGTTGAGGGTAGTGAAGGGGTAGTGGAGGGGGCCGCTCCCACGACTCTGTGGAGGAGGTCTGGGACTGGCTGGACCTGAGGCACGGGTCCAGAGCGAGCCAGGGCTTGAACAGGAGCCTGCACACAACTGCCGCCAGGGGTAGACACAGTGGATTTACCAAGCAACAGAGATGGGGAATGGCTCACCGAGCAGAGATGCAGCGCATAGAAGTGCTGTAGAACTTGGCCCTTTTTGGCAAAAGTTCCCTAAACTTTTTGCTTTCCCCCTAGACCTTTTTTCTGACATTGTGTTGCCAACTTAGATGCTTTGGACACTTTGCCACTGCTAAACAGTGTCAATGTGCAAGTGCTCCCTGTGTAAAATGTAATGGTAATTGGTTGTCCATGATTGGTATGTTTGCCTTACTAGTAAAGTCCCTAGTAAAGTGCACTATGTGTGCCAGGGCTGGTAATGCAAATGCTACTAGTGGGCCTGCAGCACGAATTGTGCCACCCACACAAGTAGCTTTAAAAAGGGAACTCAGGCCTGCCATTGCAGGGCCTGCATGCAGTTTGTTAAGCTGCCATGTTGTCTGACAAGTGCACCGACTTGCCAGACCTTACCCTTCCCTTTCTATGCGCATCAGACACCCCTATGGTAGGTCCAAGGTACCCCCTGGGCAGTGTGCAGTGCATGTGAAAGGTAGGACATGTACTAAGGTGTGTACCATGTCCTGACAGTGAAATAATCTCCATTTCGTTTTTCACTGTTGAAAGGCCATCTTGCCCATAGGACAGAATGGGGAGGCTGTGTAATATGTTTTCCAGCCTATCTTCCCAAAGGCTTAAGATGGAAAGGTGAAGTTTAGTATGCCTGAACTCACATTGTCATAACACATCTTTTTATGAAGGTGGTTTTTGCATTGTGTGTTTAGAAGCCACTCTTTTAGAAGTGGCTGAGTTTTTGTGCTCTAACATTTCTGTGTGTCTCTGCCTGGCTGTGGATTGACTGTCTGGATTTGAAAGCGATAGGATCTGGGGAATGTCTTGACCCAGGGGAGGAGGCGAGACAGCAACAGGCTGACCTGCATCTGGAGTGTAGGGGGAGGAGTAGCCCCTAGAGGTGAAGAGGCCTGGGTTGCTGCTATAAAAGAATTGTCCCATCTCCTGCTGAGTGATTGAGAATCCAAACCCCCACTAATCAAAGGATAAAGGTGTCACTGGCAGGGAGGCACCCAGAACTGGTTTGAACAGGGGTCAGTGCCCCCTGAACACAAAGACTTCAAAGCCATTGAGGGGTATAACTATGAGAGCTGAAGCCCCTGAACTTTGGAGAATGGCTTGATCATTTGTGAACAAGACTGGAGCTACTTTGTGGTCTAGAGGACCTTTGCCAAGGAAGAAACAACTGAAGAGACTGAAGGATAGGACTGACCCTTGCTGTGTGTTCTGTGGCTGGCCTGCAGTTTGCTGTTTTAACCAAGGAAAGGCTAAAGGGACTTTGCTGTGTGCTGTGTCCCCCTGCTTTAAATAACTTTGCTGTGTGCTGTGTCCTGAAGTAACTTATCCCCAAGGGCCCGAGGTGAGCTGGCTCCCTGTTGCGGAAACTCAGGAACACAAAAGTTTCCAGGAGAGTCTCAGCGACGCTGTGTGCGTGTGCTTCGTGCAGCCCGAGACCCTCGTAAGGTGTGCCCTGTGATCTTGGGCACCTGGAGTCCAAGCGAGGATCAGCGACGCTGTGTGCATGTGCTTTGTGCAGCCTTAACCTTTTGTGAGGATTGTCCAGTTATCTTGTGCACCGGAATCCAAGTGAGTCTCAACGATGCTGTGTGCGTGTGCTTTGTGCAGCGTGAGACCTCCGTGAGGATCGCCTTGTTATCGTGCACACCCGGAATCCAAGTGAGTCTCAACGACGCTGTGCGCGTGTGCTTTGTGCAGCGTGAGACCTTCGTGAGGATTGCCTTGTTATCGTGCACCGGAGTCTAAGTGAGTCTCAGCGGCGCTGTGTGCGTGTGCTTTGGGCAGCGTGAAACCTTCGTGAGGATTGCCTTGTTAACGTGCACCTGGAGTTAAAGTGAGTCTCAGCGACGCTGTGCGCGTGATCTTCGTGCAGCGTGAGACCTTCGTGTGGAGTGCCCGGTGATCGTGCACCCGAAGCTCAAGGGAGTCTCAGCGACGCTGTGTGCGTGTGCCCTGTGGCAGCCTGAGATCTTCGTAGCAGTAGCGGCCCGGACCGGCAGCCTCGGAGGAGCTGAGCCGCCGGCCCGAGCCCGCCGTTGCCAATTCACAAAGATTGCATCTGAGGCCCAAGTCGCTGGAAGAGGAGAGGAGAGTGGGTTCGCTCGGAAGAAGACGCTCTCGGCCTCTCTCTCATTTCAGCAGCGCAAGCCTCTGCTTCAGCTCGTATTGCGGCCCGTATTGCCAAGGGAGTGGCAGTACCGGGGCCGGAGTGCGGAGCTGCACTTTGTGTTACACCATACCCGCGTTGGGGGCAACTTGTCAAAGGCTACCTGTGAGTCAGAAGGAGTGGCAGAGAGACCGCCTGAGGCACCGTGAACGGTGCCGGAGTGTATTACGGATTACTCCATTTCTGCATAACGGAGTACCTGATTGTCGTATTACACATTGCATCATTTCTGCATAACGAAGTACCTGATTAGTGTATTACGCATTGCATCTTTCCTGCATAACAAACTACCTGATTAGTGTATGACGCATGGCATTGTTTCTGCATAACGAACTACCTGATTGTAGTATGACGCATTGCATTGTTTCTGCATAACGAACTACCTGATTAGTGTATTACGCATTGCATTACTCCTGCATAACGAACTACCTGATTAGTGTATTTCGCATTGCCTTACATCTGGATAACGACGTACCTGGTGGTTGTATTACGCATTGCATTATTTTTACATTGCAAAGTACCTGATTGTTGTGTTACGCATCACATTATTTTTACATCGCAAAGTGCCTGATTGTTGCGTACACATTGCATTATTTTCACATTGCAAAAGTGCCTGATTCTAGCATTATGATCTGCATAACATGGTGTTAGGATTACAGTCAAATGTTTAGAAGTGCTCATTAATATCGCCAGAACTTGCAAGGGGTGGCTGGCCTAACAACTGACCATGAGGAATATTACAAATACGCATATGCTGGATTTATATCGTGTGGTCTTATCGTATATCTTTTTATATAAAATTTATACTCGTTTTTACAAAACTCGTGTGGAGTCTATTTGTGGTGTCATCATTGGGTTGCTGTGAGCATGGCTGCAAATACTTTACACATTTACCTTGAAGATCAGCCTGGCTGCTCGTGCCAAGCTACCGAGGGGGTGAGCGGGGGCTATCTCAGAAGGTGACCTTCCTTTCCCTGACGTGGAACCGCGGGTCCCTATTTGGCCTAAGGTACCTACCTCAGCCAACCAGGGATCCCGGGTCTAACAAGGGCAACCTGGTGGCACGCTGGAAGCGGCTGAAGGCTGGGTTCAGGGCACTTTGGAGTCTTCAGAGGATACCCCAACAGACATTGTCGCAAGCCTCCAGCGCATGACAGTGTATTTTTAATAGGGGTTTTTTTGGGGGGGGGAGGGGGGGCTGCAAACTACTGGGAGCTCAGCTGACTCCCGCTGGTCTTGAGATCACCACCATGGGCTTGAAGGGGGGCTGAACCCGGGAGACCAGGGACATCCTGCTCTCAACTGCCTGTTTGGGAGATGCCTCAGTAAACTACCTGGGCTGTCCCTGCCGCTGCTTCCAATTCCAACCATCCAGACAGGAGCTGCCTTACACAGGGCCTGGACATGCAGCAGCAGGGAACCTCCACCAAACTTGTAAGCTGAATGGGTGAGAGCTGGGGCTGCCACGACACGGGCTCGGACCCTCGATAAAACAAAACTCTGCAGATTAAGGTACTACAGGAACCGCTGGGGGCGTCGGCCCTCTCCCACCTAGGTGCGCCCCTAAGGGGGGGAGCCATGGGGATGGGGTGCCAGGCCTCACCTGAAATTGCGCTTTTTCTTGAAAAATTTTAACAATCCTACAGGATCACAAATCTGTAGTTTTGGGATGCAGTATTAAAGCAGAAGAAGGAAAGAAGGTTTGACCGCTATATACATGGGGAAACATTACAGTTTTATGGTTCCAGGTGTTTACCCGGGGCAAGAGTACTGCATGGTATGAACAGGGAAGATATAGGAGAGGTTCTCGTGACCTCCGCCTTCAGGTGGACTGAACAGAGACGGCATGGATGACTACACGCATGGCAGGAGAAGTAAAAGTCATCTCCTGGAACATTAGGGGACTACAAGACTACACCTAGCATTATAGAGTACCCACCTACCTGAGACATCACAGGGTAGCAGGAAACCCACTTGGGCAACGAGGAAGCTGGCAAACTAAAGAAAAAATGGTGCGGCCAGTTGATTTCTCACAAACTCAACATACGCCAGGGAACTATTTATATGGATACCCCCGGGTGTACCGTTTCAATACTGGGAGCCCTGGCTGATGTGGAGGGGTGTTAAATCCTGATCTGTGGTTTGTTAGAGGTGAATGAGGTATGCACATATACTTCCAGTCAAGACGATAAGGTTTTCTTTCGGACGATACAGAACTTGCTGGCTCTATACATGGGTATCCCCCTCTTCAGGGCTGGCGATTTTAATTGTATTCTAAATGGTAAACTAGATCGGAAACCCTCACGGGGACTGTTGATACAGGGCATGGCAGGCACACTGACCGAGGTCACGGCACAAGTGGACTGCATGGATGTTTCCAGAACTTTACCCCTGACATCTATCACTCTGCTGTGCATCATATGCACAAAAGACTGGATAGGATTCTTGTCTCACAGTGCCTGTGGGACTGCACACAGTTGGTGAAACGCTTGGGTAGATTCTAGTCCGACCCCACACCTGTGCTCCTCACATACACATGGGCCAGCAATCGCCGAGCTATCCCCTCCACTTGGAGACTCCAACCAGAAACCCTGAAAGACACCACTTTTCGATCTGACATCAGCAAAGTGTTTTAATCACACCAAGTACTCCCTTGATACCTTAATCGTTTTCCACTAGATGGATCCTGATCAAACAGAAATGGGAAGTCCCTAAATGAAGCTAAAAGAAATACACCACAGGGAAGTGGGAAAGGAAGCAAGTCCTTTTTGTTTTATATACCCTCACACACCCTAGTGGTGTCATGCTTCATCATCGGGTCACCCTGACGCCTAAAAGTCAGGGTGGGCTCGACCGATATTTCAGGGAGCTCTTAGAGATGTGTTTGGCCAGGGGGAATAAAAATTAAAAATCACAGACAGATCCCAGTTTCCCTTTATTCTTGGATCTGTCCGGGATATTAAAATTTGAAAATAACAAATAGGGTCGTTTGGGATATTATGGTCCTAAGACCCTAGTGCCAACATGTTTCAGTCCACTGGAGCCCCTCACGGGTGCTGGACTTTCTTCAGGGCGATGATGCAAAACCCCCTGGAATAAATCGTGATAAGGGAATTTCCCTACACTATTTATAATAAGGGCAGATAGCGGCTCCTTTCACTATTGCCAGAGTTTTTTATTTCCGATCACTCCATCCCAATGTGGGAGAGGTTGCGCTCCATGTGGGACCTCACGTTTAATAGGTGGCAGCAACCGTTCTCTAGGGTCAGACGTGCAATGTCATTGGCTAAGTGGAGGATGTACGATTCCCGGGGACCTCTATCCAGAATTCAACTGCAACACCTATGAGGAAGCGCAACAGACATTTTGGGTGGTCCCAGGACAGTTTTTGCTATTTGCTGACTAACCAGAGTGGAAAGAGAGGCCCTAGAGATGCTGCTAGATACAGGGTCATCCAGACGACGGGTGCCTAATCTATACAGGGCCCTCAAGAATGATGGACCATAGGTTTCCTTTCCGGCACGGGTGGTTGGGAAGCAGACCTGCCAGAGCCCATATCTGATGCAGAATGGAACAAGACGTGCTCTAATTAAGGAGGTGTCTGGAAGCGCTCTGTTCAAATTTGCCCATTTTTATGTTTTTCACTCAGGATACCTGGCCAACGAAGCTTTGCAGGATATACTCAACCCACTCAGACAAATTACCAAGATGTAGGAAAGGCGGAGCAGGATTCAACCATATGACCTGGAGATGTAGCAAGATAGTATTGGTAAGAGGTGGTCTGTTGCCTGCAACGGACAACTAGAGTCCAACTCAAGGCTACTGATCAGCATTGCCTGCCCGGACTTATCCCGAGGCTCAAGGACAGGAAGGCACACTATAGATTCACACAGCTATTGTTGGACAAGCTCAGGGTTGCCATCTGGTGGATTACCCCTCTAGGACCCACATTACCAGCATGGTCTAAAGATCTGGCTGAATGGACCTGGGTAGAATTGGAGAATGGCTGTCGGGAATGGGAGTACATGTATGGAGTAGTGGAGGATCTAGGGGTCCCTCCCACTGCCAGGGGCCTGGATGAGGAGGCCCAAAGCCCTAGACAGGTGGGGTGGACACCTCCCGGGGTGGCAACGCATGGCTAGACACCAGTATCGATTACAGCCAAAAGCGCATTTAGCCAGTGAGGGAAGATGCAGAAACTAATAACTACCCAAAGAGCTACAGGTTCTGCTGAAAGGAGGCTGTGGGTTATAAGCGGAGTGGAGTGTGGGGGGGGGGGGGATGTCGAGAGACACACAGATATCGCAACTTGTCCCAGATGTCATGACTTGCTCAATAAAAGAGAACAATAATATGTACACAGACTCTGTTACTATGTACCATAAGCTTAATGCTCTACCACAACTGCATGTTACACGATGCTACGCTGGCAACAGCGGATGTATCAGTTATTGATTCCTCTGTTAGTTTTCTTTTTGCAAAGTGAAAATAAAATATATATTTTTTTAAACTTAAAAAAAACTCTCCTGGAGGCATACGAGGGGATACCACACTGTAGGAATTATCCTAACTCTATTACAAAAGGCACACTAAAGGCCAAGCTGATACTATGACTATGCTCTCCATCAAAAAGGTGAATCTGTTTAAGAAAAACTCGATTTAGCAACATCCACAAGCCACTTAAAATGGGGGTATTTGAAACAGTGAATACATGTAATAAGGCTATCCACTGGATCAATATAAAAGGCATGCCATTCAAATATCTGTGTGACAGTTATGATATTCCAATAGTCTTCATTTAAGTATTTTTAAGTATTTGAGCAATAAAGATTGCACTGAAATATCCTGTTGAGTTAAATACACGTTTGAGAATTTGTTGGCACTGGAGTGCCGCCCTGACCCATCCTCACTCTAACACATAGCTAAACCCATGGCAGTATTATACTCCTGGCAACTGCATTACCTCCCATCACTCGCCACCCTTCCTACATTTTAGACTGGTCCATCAAATAATAGTCTTTGTTTTCTAATTAGCAAATCAATTCTGATGAGAAGCTAGCTGGGAACAGCATTACTGGAACGATTCTAGCTCATTAAGTACTTTTATTGTGCCTTGTTACATTTAGAAGAGCTTTACAAATTAGCAGAGATTGTTGCAAAGTGGCCCACTACACACCAAACCTATAATATCATCTGTCTCTCAATCTCAGTATGCATTAAAAGTGACCAAACTGATTCAGCTGATGGCCAAATCAAATCAGGTGTGACAACAGATACTTTAGGCCTGATTTACAGTTTGGCAGATCGGTACTCCATCACAAACATGGCAGATATCATTCCCACCTTATTGCAATTATATTAAGATTCAATTCATTTGTAATGAGCCAGACAGGACATCTGTAGCTTTGGTGATGTAGTAACGGCCCACCAAACTCTTAGATCAGGCCCTTTGTCTGATATGAAAATGCTTGATTGATACTTTTTAGGTCCTCAGTATGAAGTCTATATTATGATGCAAGAATAAACAGAAATCTTGGGGAATTTAACAGACATTCTGTCAGAAACCAATATCAAAATACATGTTTTCAAGTAGCAGGGGCTATTGTCTTCATGCCTCCACAAAAGTATATAAAATTCTTTTTCCCAGATATCAAATCCAAGAAATGTCATTCCTATTGAGTCTAATGTAGGTATGATTTCCTTAGTAAATAAAGTGATGGAGCCATAATCAGGTATCAGTGGTCTTCAGTTAGAAATGTTGTCCCACAGTGTAGGTATTCAACCGGCTTTCAGTTAGAAATGTTGCCGTTAGAGAAGGGTCATTCTCCCATAACAGAAATTCCACAGCAGCAGTTGTGCTGGTGGCATGCGGACAGCGTGCCAAAATTTAACCTGTCTGCTGCCATCCACCCCATTGGCCAATTTCCAGTGGAGGTTAGCACCATCACGTTTTCCCATAACTGCAGCTTAACAGAAGGTCAGCTTTCAACCCTAAGGGCTGACAACTTATATCCCCATTTACCCTAAGTTTCTAGCCCTCGCTAAACTGTGAGATTTCACTAGAAGTTACGAAGATTAACACAGAGAGGACTTGATCTTATCACAGATCTGTCATCAGATTATCTTTTTGCAAACTATTTCTCAACAGATGAATTCTTTCAAATATCTAAGCTCAATTAATCAATGAATTATTCATAACATTAAAACAATAGTTATCTTTTTGCAAACTATTTCTCAACAGATGAACTCTTCCAAATGTCTAAGCTCAATTCATCAATGAATTATTCATAACATTAAAAAATATTCTAAGCTACTCCAAAACGCCTACACTTTGGTATTAAGGTTTTTCGAAATATTCTCACACCTGATGTCTTGGAGAAGAAAATATACACCATGAAGGAACAAACCGAAAAAAAGTGGAATTGAATGAAGCCTTGAAGGAAAGAAGGTTCAGATAATTGTACGAACACATCAGCCCATCTTCAAATGCTGAAAGAATGTCTTTCTTTCAAAAACCTAAAAATTAAATAGGCCCACAGCAGACTAGGAAGGAGAAAAAAAGTTATAACACATCGCAATAATAAATGATTTAGCCCCAAACGCTTGTTGGATACCTGCAGTCTGGAGCATCTTCAGGTGTCAGTCTTGATAAACTATCTCACTATTTTAATGGCAAAATATTCATATTCCGATTAGGAAATAAATGTGAAAATATTCTAGCCCTTCTGCCCCTTTCTGTGTAATGAAGGCATCTACTGCCCAACCTTTTCACAAAATAAACTACTGACAACCAAGTCATTGACCTTTTTGCAGCCCACCAGTTTATTTCAGCCAAAATTATGAAGCGAGTGATTCCTCTTCTGACAGGAGACTCTGGCTGTCGTAAATCTTTTGAAATGCGTGGTCTTACTTGAGATTAAATCATTATACATAAAACATAGATGAACTGCAGATTGAGGTCATAAATATAAAAAGAAAAAAGAAAATTATCACCAAAATTATTATTTTTTAATTTAGAGGGATCCCATGCCCTTTTTTTCTATTAATTGCTTTTCATTCGAAAATTTTACTACCAACAATATCCTGTTTGCACTAATCGGAGTCGTTTTCTTTAAAAGTCTCTTCCACCTATACTTTTTGACTGATTGGCTTAGTTTTTGTAGTTCCAGCCCTAGTTCCCTCCCCCATGTGTACCTCGTACAATTCAGCTGCCAAAACCTTTTCTGCACTTTTTGTTGATGAACTGAGACACTTTTTTTCATTAGAAAAATTAATAAGCGAAACCATTTTAACGATGTATTTCGGTTGTTATGCCATTTAAACAATTTCTCTTCAAGAATGTGAACATGTACCAAACAATTCACAAGGAAAAAGACTTTCACACAACTGGGTTTCGAGGGTTATGAGGCATTCCAGTGGTATGCCAGGATTACATTTCTGAAATTCAAAGTTTTGAGGCGTGAAGGAATTGTGCATTACCCCCAGGTCCCTCCAGTCCTCGTCCCCTTCATACTAAACAAGTGAGATAATCTATCTCATTGACAGAAAAAAGAAAAGAAGGAATGCTGGTACACCCATCCCCCTCCCCACTGGGAGTACATAAGCGTACCCTACCCAGCATTCCTCCTGTTCTTTTTTCTGTCTTCGACAGTATGAAGAGGTCCAGGAGCCGGGAGGCTCCTGGGGGACTTACCTGCTGCTGGGCTTCGGGTTTGTGCTGGTTTTTCCCGGGTCTCCCCCCCTGCCGGGCTTGGGGGGAGCCCTGTTGACGCCTCCAGTCGGTTCCTTCATGGACGAATATGGGGTTTCCTGCCGATGATGCCCCTAGTACTTCTGGGAGTTCCTTGCTTCGCCAGTTCCAGTGCTCTGCTGCTGTGGTTATGCCGGTTCATCCATGTGTCAAGGAGGTGCTTGACCGGGAATGGAAGGATCCGGATCGCATTCTGCTTCCTCGCTTCATGGCGAAACTCTACCCTCTTCAGGATATTGCCAGGGACTTGCCAGATTCTGTTCTTGTGGATTCTTTTGTGGCCAGTCTCGTGGGGCGCACTTCTTTGGCTGAGGATGCGGTTGTGCGTGATCCTGTGGACAAAAATGTGGACGCTTCCCTGCGTAAAGTTTATTCTGGTTCCCATCTGGCGCTCCGGGCAGGCATATATGGGACTTATGTGGCTCAGTCCCTGCTTTCTGCCCTGAAGTCACTGTATGGGTCTATGGATGATGCCACTGACTGTTCGGGGCTTCTGGCTCATGTTGAGAGGCAGGTTGAATTTCTGTCTGATATTTCCTTCGACGTGGTGCGTGCCTCGGCCCTCTCTGGGGGTGCTTGTGTGGCTGCTCGTCGTAACTTGGTCCTGAAAGACTGGAAGACGGATTCCGCCCAGAAATCTGCTGCGCTGCGGTTGCCCTTTCAGGGTTCTATGTTGTTTGGTGAGGAGTTGGGGGGCAAATTGCATCGTCTGTTTAAGGAGAACAAGCATTCTTCCTCTTTCAAGCAGTCTTCCTCGGTGCTGGCTTCTTCTAAGCCCAAGTCTTTCTTCCCTCCTCCTTCTCGCAGGCAGTTTGCCAGGGGCAGGGGTCGTTTTCAGTCTGGAAAGGGTCGTGACAGGAAAGCGAAGTCCCCTCCCGCAAAACCTCGTTCCTGACTATCTGGCGGCCAACGCCGGATCCTTGGTCGGAGGTCGGCTTCGGTTTTTTCTTCCAGCCTGGATGTCCTCCTGTTCAGACTTGTGGGTGCTGGACATTGTGCGGTTGGGGTACCTGATAGAATTTTCGGCTCCTCCTCCGGACTCGGGGGTCCGGCCGACTCCGTGGCCGTCTTGTCCGTCCAGACGGGCGGAACTGTCTCTGGGGATCCAGTCTCTGCTGAACAAGGGGGCGGTGCAGGAGGTTCCTCCCGGGGAGAGGGGTCAGGGATTTTATTCCATTATTTTTCTGGTTCCCAAAGAGACAGGGGGGTTTAGTCTTGTCCTGGATCTGAAGGCCCTGAACAAGTTTGTGCTGCGTGTCCCGTTCAAGATGGAGACTCTTCAGCGGATCATTCCCCTGGTTCTCCGAGGTCATTACATGTGCACTCTGGACCTTCAGGATGCCTATTATCACGTTCCGGTTCACCCCCTCTCTCGTCGTTTCCTGAGGTTTTGTCTTCGGGGTGTCCATTATCAGTTCCAGGTCCTCCCTTTCGGCCTGCGGTCAGCCCCCAGGGTGTTTACCAAGGTGGTGGCTCCCTTGGTGGCTTCCTTGCATCTTCAGGGGGTGTTGGTTTATCCTTATCTGGACGATTGGCTCCTTCATGCTCCCTCCGCAGTTCTGTTGTTGCAGGTTCAGGAGTTGGTGTGTTCGACCTTGGGGGCCCATGGGTTCCTGTTGAATCTCCCCAAGTGTCAGCTGCTGCCGTCCCAGGACTTGACTTTCATCGGGGCTCGTTTCCGCACGGATCTGAATCGGGTCTTCCTGCCGGTTGCTCGTGCAGTGACCTTGTGTTCCCTGGCTCAGCGGTTTCTGGTGGGTCGGTCCTTCCCGGTCCGTCTTTGGTTGCGCCTTCTGGGTCTGAAGGCGGCTACGGTGTTCACTGTGCCTTGGGCGCGTTTCCATCTTCGGCCTCTTTGGTCCTACCTGTTGGCTCGGTGGGATCCTTTGTCTCGGGATTTGTCTCTCTTGGTTCCGGTGTCTCTGCCAATCCTTTCTGCTCTGCGCTGGTGGACTTTGTCGGACAATCTGGCCAGAGGTTTGCCTCTGCAGTCCCCTCCTCCGGTGGTCCTTACGACGGACGCCAGTGCGTTGGGTTGGGGGGCAACTTTGGGGTCGGAGTTCCTTCAGGGTCGTTGGTCGCTGCTGGAGAGTCGGCGGTCTTCGAACTGGCGGGAGTTGTCTGCTGTGTTTCGGGCAGTCATGGGGTTTCGGGGTCTGCTGTTGCACCGCCATGTGTTGGTTCGGTCGGACAACACTGTAACCGTGGCCTACTTGAATCACCAGGGGGGTATCCGGTCCCAGGCCCTGAACGCGGTGGTGTCCCCGTTGTTTTGCTGGGCGGAGGGCCATCTCTTGTCTCTAGCGGCTGTTCATGTCCGGGGGGTGGACAATGGGGTGGCGGATGCCCTCAGTCGGTTTTTTCCCGCCTCCCTGGAGTTGGCTTTGACTCCGGTGGCCTTTCGTCTGGCGTGCGTGAGGTTTGGTCTTCCTTTTCTGGACCTATTTGCTTCCCGGCTCAATGCTCTGCTTCCCCGCTTCTATTCCCGGGTTCCTCAGGAGGGGTCTTGGGGGGTGGATGCCCTGACCCTCCCTTGGCCTTCTCGCCTGCTGTATGCCTTTCCTCCCCTTGCCCTGATCTCTCGGTTTCTGTCTCGGCTGGTGATGGAGGATCGGGAGGTGGTTGTGGTGGTGCCCTTCTGGCCCCGCCGGTCGTGGTTTCCCACTCTGAAGTTGTTGGCGGTTCAGGGTCCTTGGTTCTTCCCCTTCCCTCCATCTCCCTTGCGGTCCTCACCGATGTTGTCCCTCCGGCGGCTTCGGCTGTCGGTTTGGAGGTTGAAAGGCAGGGGTGGAGGAATCGGGGTATCCCCGAGCATTTAGCTTTGGCTATTCAGCAGTCCCGGAAGCCGTCTACTCTTCGGTCCTACGGTAGGCATTGGGGGAACTTCGAGCGTTGGTGTCTCGGTCTGGCGCTGTCTCCTTTGGTTTGTCCTTTGCCTGATGTTCTTCAGTTTCTTTGAGATGGGTTCGAGAAGGGTTTGTCTGTCTCAACTCTGCAGGCCCAGTGGGCTGCTGTTCGGGCTTTCCGTTCCCCTTGGGGGAATCTGACTGATGTGGATGACCTGGTTTCTCGTTTGTTGCGCAGTTTTTCTATTTCCCGTCCTGTGGTCCGGCCTTCATTTCCCCTTTGGGACCTCCCTTTGGTTTTGAGGGCTTTGGTGGCTGCGCCTTTTGAGCCTTTGGAGGAGGTTGATTTGAAGTTTGTCACTTTTAAGGTTGTTTTTTTGGTGGCTATTACTTCTGCTCGTCGCCTGGGTGAGCTGGGGGCTTTGATGGCTCGGGAGCCTTTTCTTTCCTTTTCTGCGGATGGAGTTGTTCTTCGTTTGGATTCCTCCTTTGTTCCAAAAGTTTCCTCCCAATTCCATCGCTCCCAGGAGCTGGTCTTGCCTGCTCTGTGTTCTGTTCAGGTGCATGAGGACGACCTTCCCTGGTCCTTGCTGGATGTTTGCCGTGCCTTGAGGGTCTATGTGGACCGTACTCGTTCCTTTAGGCGGTCTGACTCCCTGTTTGGTTCCTTTGGGGTGGTCTCCAGGGGTTGCCGGGCTTCCACTTCCTCCATTGGTCGTTGGTTGAAGCAAGTCATCATGTTGGCCTATTCCCTTTCGGGCTCCCCTCCTCCGGCTGGGGTTCAGGGGCGTTCTACGCGGGGGATGGCGGCTTCCTGGGCGGAGGTTCGTGGTGTGTCCCTTTCTGAGATTTGTAGGGCCGCTACTTGGACCTCTGCTAATACCTTTGTTAGGCATTACCGGATTCAGAATGTTCTGGGGGATGAGGCTAACTTTGGTTTGGGGGTGCTTCGGGCTGTGTGCTCCTGATTCCCCTTTTTTTCTTTGGTACTGTGCTGTTTTCAATAAATTGCTGGGTTTGCTATGGCTCTGTGTCCTGGTGGTTTGTTGTGTGATGATGGCCGGTTGCTGCTTGGGTATTCTCACTTGTTTAGTATGAAGGGGACGAGGACAGGAGGGACCTGGGGGTAATGTCCTATTACTTACCGGTAATCTTCATTACTCCGGGTCCCGTTGTCCTCGTCCCCTTCATAGCATCCCTCCCGGGCTTTCCGGCCCTCATCTGGGGCTTGGTAGTTCAGGAGGTATGCTGGGTAGGGTACGCTTATGTACTCCCAGTGGGGAGAGGGAGGGGTGTACCAGCATTCCTTCTTTTCTTTTTTCTGTCAATGAGATAGATTATCTCACTTGTTTAGTATGAAGGGGACGAGGACAACGGGACCCGGAGTAATGAAGATTACCGGTAAGTAATAGGACATTAGATGCTATCATTTGATTGTCACAAAAATAATTTAAATTTTGTATTAATTGGGTAACTGAAGAAAGTTTGGAAAATTGAACTGGTATGTAGTAATAATCAATAGCTTTGACGCACCTGTGAATGAATGACATTCTATTCAGAAACGCACTGACGCACATGGGAAAGAGTGACATTCTATTCAGAAACGCACTGACGCACATGGGAAAGAGTGACATTCTATTCAGTAAGGTATGATAAATGCCTAGCTTGAAAATGACAATGGGCCATTTAAAAGAAGTATGATGGGGTAGCGACTATGGAAAACTAAGACAGCAGCTACGAACCTTTGGTTTCTAGGTGAAATATGACGGGCAGAAGAAGTAATTCAAAACAGAAAAAAACATCCTTTAAAGATGTTGGATTTATCCAGCTAAAGTTGCACTCCCACAGTGAGCAAGTACATCTTCTAAAATATGAAATACAGAAAACGATGTACCGAAATTGATATAAAACAACTGAGGAGTTTGGGTGAGGAGTTTGGGATGGAAATGTGAACGAAGTAAACCAGTATACTCATGCAAAATGCAAGCGAATATGGGTGGAACAGCCTAGCCGATCTGTAAAGTATAGCTTGCGACCCCAAGAGATAGAAGAATATCTAAAGACCACAAAATAGATTGCAAATGGATATTTACACTGTGACTGCACAGGGATTAATGTGAGCTGATGTGACATCGAAAGTCTCATTCAAACGATAAAAACCAGTGAAACAAGGACGTGGAGCATATATGGCTTTAAAAAACAAGTTAAATTACATGACTATTGGGTGTACTAGACATCCAGAAGAGAACGGAAACGCTTTGTATTCAAGGACATTTTGCAAATCTACTAAGGTAAAAAAAAAAAATCTTATACATAAGTTAAAAAAAGGGTAAACAGGACTGTCCACCTCCCGAGAATTTTTTTACACTGAGCCATAGAACTAGATGGTGTTCAGACAAAATATCGGAGAAAAAATATCATGGGGACAAAATATTGTCAAGAATATCGTGGACAAAAATATTGTGATGGCAGGTTTCCATAGGTAAGCACAGTTTTACTACATATGACTCCACATCTATGTACCTTGAAGATATACATATATATATATTCACTGAAAAAACCATAGGTTTTAGGGACAGTTATAGTTAGTTGGACATTGCACTCGTACAAAACCCGTGAAATTCCCTCGTTATAGTTAGTTCGGCGAACTATAACTCGCGCCCCCGCAATGCACTGCTGATGACGTCACATATTACGTCACTTATGACATGGTCAGTGACATCACTGATGACATCACCGATGACATCACTGATGACATCACTGATGACATCACTGATGACTGTGTTTCTGTAATGTTTAAATATGTTTAATATATATAGGGAAAGGCGTATTGAAGAATGAGTGGGTGTATAAGTGTCTGTATGGATGATTTAGTAGGTGCGTGACTAACTCTATAAGTGAGTGATTAAACGTATCTTACTGAATGCATGGGTTAGTGACTAAACTGGGTGAATGTCTGTATCCGTCTGTCTGTTGCTGTGTAAGTGGCTGCATGGGTTTGTGAATAGCTACATGAGTGTCTATATGAGTTATTGATTGGTTGTCTGAGTATCTGTATGGGTGCCTGAGTGTTTGTGTGGGTGGGGTGTGTGCGACTCTGTGCATAGATGTGTGAGTGGGTGATTCACTGGGTGGATGGTTTCAAGAGTGCATCTGTGATAGGTATGGGTGGGTAAGTGTGTGTAAGAGTGTGTTAGTGAGTGAATGTATGTCCCAGTGGTACATGTGTGAGTAACTACATATGTGAAAGGCAGTATATATGTGTGTTGGAGTATATAAATAGCTATAAGCGAGAGTGTGTGATTGTGAGAGTGACTGTATGGATGAGTGTGTGCTTGTATCAGAGATTGTATAAGAGCGTAAGAATGTGCTAGTATTTGTATGAGTAAGTGAGCTGGTGTGTCTATAACTGTATAGGTGAGTAAATGGGTGTGTGCTTAATTTTTTGCATGACTGACTAGGTGTGTGAGTACCTCTATGGATGAGTGGCGGTGTGTGAGTGTTTATATAGGTGTATGAGTGCATATAATAGTCCTGTACTGAGTGACTATAAGTATGAGTGACTGTACGGGTGAGTGAGTAGATGTGTGTGTGTGTGTGTAGACCTAAGAATCAGTGAGTGTGTATATAGTAATTGGTGTTGGAGTGTCTATGGTTTTGACAATGGCAGTCTGTAATTTACAGTGGGTGTATCAAAAGTTATATTAGGGTGTGAGAAGATGCATCAAATTATCACATGGATGATGTCATCAGTGATGTCATCAGTGATGTCATCAGTGATGTCACTGACCATGTCATGAGTGATGTAATATGTGACGTCATAAGCAGTGCATTGCGGGGGCGCGAGTTATAGTTCGCCAAACTAACTGTAACGGGGGAATTTCACGGGTTTTGTACGAGTGCAATGTCCAACTCACTATAACTGTCCCTAAAACCTATGGTTTTTTCAGTGAATTTGTAAGGTTTTTTAAATGCTAATTTCTAACTATAACGTGCCTGAAACCTATGGTTATTCAGTGAATTTCAAAGGTTTTTTAAATGCTAATTCCTAACTATAACATGTCTGAAACCTATGGTTTTTTTCAGTGAATTTCAAAGGTTTTGTAAATGACAATTTTTAAAAGTATTAATTGTTATATTTATTTTTTTGATACTGATTTACTACATTTTTTTAAACTATTTATTTTTAGATATTTTATTTTTTAAATTACATTGTAATTACATTATACATTACATTACAAAATATACTTTCTCAGAATGAATTACTTTAGTTTAAATACTATGCAAATAGGCAATAGACTTTTAAGTACAGTAGTTACAGTTGTTGCATTGGGCAACACAATTTCAAACACAATGCAACATTGAGCTCAATGTGAATTTCTAGTTAAATGCAATTAGTTACTTTATGGATTACTTTTCTAACCACAGGACTGGATCCTAGATTCAGTCCTGGGACATCTCCTGTAAACAGTTGAGTAAAAGCGTTTTGGTTACAGTAGTGATTTTTAAGGAATATTATTGTATTTTAAAAGTTGACACTTAGAAACTTCTTCACATAGAATCACCAATGTTATCCTATGGGAGGAAATTCACTTAGCAGGTAAGTAGTGTTATCGTTACTTTTTCTTACTCAGTGGTGGATCCTGGATCCAGCACTGGTGCATCTCCTGTAAACAGTTGAAAGAATGCGTTTAAGTCATACAGGCGATTTTTAAGAAATATTTGTAGTTTGTGAAACTCGACACTTTGAAACTTTTCTGCTGAAAACCAGACAATGGATTCCTATGGAAGGAAATACAAGTTACTGGTAAATACGGTTAGAATTACTTTTCAGGGTCAGTGCTGGGCTAAAAGATGCAGCACTGGGTTCTCTCCTGATAACAGGTGAGTAAATCGGAATTCGTAGTTCGGCTGATTTTAGAGGAATATTATAAAGTTCCAAAACTCCACACTTAGAAGAATTTCCAAGTGAAACCAGTCAATGTTAGCCTATGGAAGGAAATTCAAGTTACTGGTAAGTACGGTTAAAATTACTTTTGAGGATCAGTACTGGGCTGAAAGATGCAGCACTGAGGTCTCTCCTGATAACAGGTGAGTAAATCGGAATTCGTAGTTCGGCTGATTTTAGAGGAATATTATAAAGTTCCAAAACTCCACACTTAGAAGAATTTCCAAGTGAAACCAGTCAATGTTAGCCTATGGAAGGAAATTCAAGTTACTGGTAAGTACGGTTAAAATTACTTTTCAGTATCAGTACTGGGCTCAAAGATGCAGCACTGAGGTCTCTCCTGATAACAGGTGAGTAAATTGGAATTCGTAGTTCGGCTGATTTTAGAGGAATATTTGCACAATGGTGAAGGGAGGGGGCGGGGCCAGAGGTGCCATCTGTGCAAACGCGCCCCGTGGCGCGTTTTAAGTTGGGGGATTAAGTCCCCTTGAATGAGGGTCCCTGGGGTCCAACTAGCCCACCCTGTACCTCCAGTATGCGCCAGGGAGCTGCGTTGCAGAGAGGTGTTCAGAGGCCACGCCCCTTTTTGCACCTCTCTGCAATGCAGCTCTGTGGCGCTTTCTGGACGTACCTGGTGGGCTAGTTGGCCCCCAGGGACCCTCAGAATTGAAGGGGATTTAATTCCCCATCTTAAAACGCGCCACGGGGCCTGTTTGCACACATGTCACCTGAAGCCCCGCCCCTCCCTTCACCACTGTGCAAACGCGCCCGTGGCGCGTTTTAAGTTGGGGGATTAAGTCCCCTTGAATCCTGAGGGTCCCTGGAGTCCAACTAGCCCACCATGTACCTCCAAAAGCGCCACAGAGCTGCGTTGCAGAGAGGTGTAAAAGGGGCGTGGCCTCTGTACACCTCTCTGCAACGCAGCCCCTGGCGCATACTGGAGGTTCCTGGTGGGCTAGTTGGCCCCCAGGGACCCCCAGTATTCAAGGGGAATTCGTTCCCCATCTGCAAACGCGCCAGGGGGCGCGTTTGCAGAGTGCTGACAAGGAGGGGGCGTGGCCTCCGGCGCAATGCCGGATTTTTTTTTTGTTGATTTTTTTTTTAAAAGGGGGCTGTGTGGCCCCCCTTTTTTGTAATTTTTTTGAGCCCTGGGGACCCCATCCCCCAGGGTCTGACCCCCTTTTATTTTTGTTTTAAAAAAGGACCGGGAAGGGGACCGCGTGGGCCCCCCTCCCGTGGCCAATTTTGACCCGGGGACCCCATCCCCCGGGCCATTGCCACCTTATTTTTTTTTTAAATTTTCATGGAGGGGGGCTGCGTGGCCCCCCTCCTAAGGCCTCCTTAGGCCCCGGGGACCCCATCCCCCGGGGCTGGCCCTATCCTTTGGGGTCCGTGGGGGGACCCCAACTCCCCCACGGACCATGCCGGCTCCCCGCGTCCTGCGGGAGCCGGCATTGCTTTTCCACATGGGGAGCTGCTAACATGCAGCTCCCCATGTGGAAAAGCAATCTGCTTTGAATTTTGGAAGCGAGAGCAGGTTTCCCTGCTCTCGCTTCCAAAATTCAAAGCAGTTTGCTATGACAGGACGGGAGCCGCGAGGCTCCCGTCCTGTCATAGCAAACTACAGTGTCCCGGGGGTAGGCACCCCGGGACACTGCAGGAGCCGGCCCTGGGGGGTGGCGGTCCCCAGGGCCATCACTGGCTCCAGGAGGGGGGCCGCGCGGCCCCCCTCCCCACTTCTGCAAAGCCCCGGGGAGGTGGTGGTCCCCGGGGCTTCGGGGGTCCGAAACGAACCCCCATTTTAAAATTTTTAGTGCCCCGGGGAGGTGGCAGTCCCCGGGGCGTGTGGGGGGGGCTGGAGCCCCCCCACACAGGTATTTAAAATTTTAAAAAAGAAGCCCCGGGGGTGGCGGTCCCCGGGGCTGCGGGAGGGCTCAGAGCCCTCCCACACCATTTTTATTAGAAAGCCCCGGGGCCCCCATTAACTATAAACCCACCCCCCGCATGCCCCCAGGACTTGGCCCACCCGGGGGCAAATTAGCATCGAAGCGCAGGAGACCGCGCTTCGATTATTTTTTTTTACGGTGGGATCCGCGCACCCTAAGCGCATCCCGCCGATTTAAAAAAAAAAAAAAGAAGCTTTTTTCTGCCCAGGGGGTCCTTGTGGGACCCCCTGAGCAGACCTAGGAGGTCAGGGTGTTTCTACCCTGCCCCCTTTGTGCATTTGCACACTTGTGATTTTTTTTTTCTCGGCGGGATTCGCGCACCCTAAGCGCATCCCGCCGATTTAAAAAAAAAATGCTTTTTCTGCCCAGGGGGTCCTTGTGGGACCCCCTGAGCAGACCTAGGGGGTCAGGGTGTTTTTACCCTGCCCCCTTTTTGCACTTTGCGCACTTGTTTCTGTCCCTCGGTTCTACCGAGAGTCAAAATGGCTGCCAATACTTCCTGATTTGGAGTGTTGACAGCCAATTAGCATGCAGCTCGTGATCGGGAGGGTACGCGGACCCTACTCGGCCATAGATATATATGTGATTTTATTTGTGATTTTCTCAGAAACTACTGAACGGATTTACACCATTTAAGCAAAAGGCACAACTCTGAACCAAGGGCTACCTCTTTGCCAAATTTGGTGTAATTCCGTTCAGCAGTTCGGGCTGTAGCCGCGATGAAAGGATCCTATGGAAAAATGAATGGGGAAAACGCGTTTTGGGACCCCCCTTTTTTCTCGGCCCCGCTTGACGAATCAACCCGAGACTTTCAGGGTAGGAGCGGAGCGCCCCAACAAGTTGGAAACTTCCGCGAAGATTCGTCAACCGGCGCAAGAGTTATTTCAAATAGAATGTTGCGGATTTCCTATGGAAAATAGGCCCTAACTATAACTATCTACTGGCGACCGCCAGTAGATAATATATGGATCTACATCTATGTACCTTGAAGATATATATATATGGATCTACATCTATGTACCTTGAAGATATATTATCTACTGGCGGTCGCCAGTAGATAGTTATAGTTAGGACCTATTTTCCATAGGAAATCCGCAACATTCTATTTGAAATAACTTTGGAGCCGGTTGACGAATCTTCGCGAAATTTAAAAAACTTGTGGGGCGCTCCGGGCCGCTCCTATCCGGAAAGTCTCGGGGTGATTCGTGAAGGGGGGGCCGAGAAAAAAGGGGGGTCCCAAAACGTGTTTTCCCCATGCAATTTTCCATAGGAACCTTTCATCGCAGCTACAGCCCGAACTGCTGAACGGAATTACACCACATTTGGCAAAAAGGTAGCCCTTGGTTCAGAGTCGTGCCTTTTGGTTAAATGGTGTAAATCCGTTCAGTAGTTCCTGAGAAATTTGAAAAAGAAAACACATATATATCTGGGCGGAGTCTAACCAAACATGTCATCGATTGGCTGTCAGCACTTCATCCTGGAATTGCTGGCAGCCATCTTGGGACCAATATAAATGATAGTACCCCATTGAAATGCATTGTAGTGATTCGAAGATTTTGAGGGTTACCAAAAGGAGAACTATAAAGGGTGATAACAGACTTTAGTTACATTAGAATTCATTTGTTGATGGTACCATACTAATTTCAGGAATTGTGGTGTGTTCTAAGGTGATTTTACCCTGTTGAAAACCTTCTGCTGGGATATCATGAATCATGTTTGAGAGAAAACTATTTTCACATGCTTATCCCATACAGTTTTGGAAGGTGCTCCAGAAGCTAAAATGAGAGCATATTTTCTGTAAATTCACATTATCTTTCTCAGTCATGTGAGAATGAAGTCTGACATTCTCAGTAAAACATGTACATCCAACAAGGGCAGAGACTGTCAGTTGATTCCTTTGTGTTCTACTGCAGCTTCCCAGAGTGTTCTAAAGAACAACTAGAGTGCTAACAGCCTTACTTATGACAAAAGTATGGCACACCTGAAGCCATCTTGATTGGAATAAACTGGTAACACTTAAAACATTTAATTTAAAAAGGAACAAAATGATGGGGTTCATTTTGTCATAGAAATTATGGTTAGTGCTGTAGAAAGAAAAAATAGGACATGTTTCAAGTGTGATCTCAAATATCTTCCTGTTATATTTCAACAGGAGCAGCCTGTCAGTTGATGCCTTTGTGTTCTACTGCAGCTTCCCAGAGTGTTCTAAAGAACAACTAGAGCGCTAACAGTCTTACTTATGACAAAATTATGGCACACCTGAAGCCATCTTGATTGGAATAAACTGGTAACTCTTAAAACATTTAATTTAAAAGGAACAAAATGAGGGGGTTCATTTTGTCATAGAAATTATGGTTAGTGCTGTAGAAAGAAAAATTAGGACATGTTTTAAGTGAGATCTCAAATATCTTCCTGTTATATTTCAACAGGAGCAGCCTGTCAGTTGATGCCTTTGTGTTCTACTGCAGCTTCCCAGAGTGTTCTAAAGAACAACTAGAGAGCTAACAGTCTTACTTATGACAAAAGTATGGCACACCTGAAGCCATCTTGATTGGAATAAACTGGTAACACTTAAAACATTGAATTTAAAAAGGAACAAAATGAGGGGGTTCATTTTGCCATAGAAATTATGGTTAGTGCTGTAGAAAGAAAAATTAGGACATGTTTTAAGTGAGATCTCAAATATCTTCCTGTTATATTTCAACAGGAGCAGCCTGTCAGTTGATGCCTTTGTGTTCTACTGCAGCTTCCCAGAGTGTTCTAAAGAACAACTAGAGTGCTAACAGCCTTACTTATGACAAAAGTATGGCACACTTGAAGCCATCTTGATTGGAATAAACTGGTAACACTTAAAACATTTAATTTAAAAAGGAACAAAATGAGGGGGTTCATTTTGTCATAGAAATTATGGTTAGTGCTGTAGAAAGAAAAATTAGGACATGTTTTAAGTGAGATCTCAAATATCTTCCTGTTATATTTCAACAGGAGCAGCCTGTCAGTTGATGCCTTTGTGTTCTACTGCAGCTTCCCAGAGTGTTCTAAAGAACAACTAGAGCGCTAACAGTCTTACTTATGACAAAAGTATGGCACACCTGAAGCCATCTTGATTGGAATAAACTGGTAACACTTAAAACATTTAATTTAAAAAGGAACAAAATGAGGGGGTTCATTTTGCCATAGAAATTTTGGTTAGTGCTGCAGAAAGAAAATTTAGGGCATGTTTTAAGTAAGATCTCAAATCCTCTTCTATTTCATTAGAAAATTCTGACATGCAGACTGAAACAATCACGTTCAATACCAGCAGTAGACTTCCAGTTAACTCCCTGGTGAGCAGTAGCTTTACTACAGTGATCTAATGAACAACTAGAGTGCTAACATTCTGAATTTATGGCAAATGTGTGACACATCTGAATGCCTTCTTGATGGAATCAAAGTAAAAAACTGAAAGCATTTCCTACTGAGGAGACTGCAGTAAATGACGAAATTAGGAAACTTCATAACAAATAAGTCTCCCAAGATGGCCACCAGAGAAAAAAAGAGCCCAAATGTAGCACAAATATCACCCAGATGTAGCCCACATATAGCCCAATGACAGAAGTGTGCAAAACACTTTTTATTTTTATTTTTTCTGCAGTTTTATATAGTGCAAACTGGTCAGGTATTGGAGCGTTACATCTTACTTGGACCCCTTATTGCGTATTTTGCACGAAGTACATGAGATTGATCTTGCGAAACATTGAACTTTAGGATTCTGTTAACCTGAAGTTGATCTGAACCGGGCTTTGTAACACCCGTTTTTACCTACTGGTTTTAATTAATTCTCACTGTATTGTATTAGGAAAGAGGATGTACTGTTTTTATGTACACTTTTATGATCTATGTTTCTAAATCAGATCAAATAAAGTTTAATGAATTCTATGGCAGGACGGAGGCGAGGATTATGCGTATCTTTCCTCACTTTATTTGCATAGCAGTTCAAAGAAAACGTAACACAACAATCATTAAACAAAAGACTACACAACCCATGAACCATTAGGGGGTAGTCTCCAAGGCAACTATAGTCCAATCATATCACAGTCCATCGTATATAATATCGTGACGTCCCTTCCGCTTCCTCTTTCTTCACTGCTCATCAGTTAAGTGCATTCCTTACATTCTTGGCTTAATCTGACGTTGTTGCTGTTTGTATAGCGGTTTCTTGTGCATGTTATTAGCATTATTGCCTTGGTATTGTTTCATATTCCCTGCGCAGCAGGCTCTTGCCCGAGCGCGTTCTCATCTTTGCAGTTTCTCCCGCTGTGTGCTCTGTGCGCGGTGAGATCCTGTCAGGCGCGTCTGGCCCGAGCGAGGCAGCTCCGTCGAGCGCTCCCGCTGGTCTTTACGCGCGTTTGGGAATCCGGTCACTCCTTTAGTGTCCGCTTGATTCCCGACCAACCCTCGCCTAATTTTGACACCGCTACGCGGTGATTTCCCCACACGGCCACGTTTGTGACCAGCGCCACCTGGTGGTGGTAATTGGTATTGCGCCTCAGTCTATTCTTATAACAGCTTCGGGGAAAGCCCAGCTGTTGGAGCACCGGCGAGGGGGCTGTCTTAAGGATTTTAAGGGCATTTGTTCTGTGCTCACACCCTCTGCTATCATGTCTTCTCCAGAAGACCATTTTTACTCCTCCTACCAGGAAGTGGAGGAGGAATGGCCCCCAACTTCTCCCTCCAGCAGTGGACCAAGCCCTCTCTCTGGCTATTTCTAGGGCGCTGGCTCCTCTTAGGGATCAGGTTGATAAGCTGGCGAAAAGCAACCCTGGGGTGTTCAGTGACCCAGATCTGGTGGTGGCGGGTCCAAGTAGCTCCCAGATGGGGAATAAAAGGGCCGTTAAGCATAACGCGGGGCACTTGGAAGGATTTGATAAACTTACGGAGACCTTCCTCAAGAGTGCGCGAACGCTAAAACATGCACCCTGCCGGGAGGAGGAGGGACCCGAAGAAAATTGCGACACTGTCACTACTATTGTAGACCCCGACGGCGGGTTTCCCTTAGAGGGAGAGGGTGTATCGGAGGACGATTTCTCCTCCGATGAGGATAAGGACTCGGGGCGTCCCTGGCGTCCAGAGTCCCACTCCTCTCAGTCCCCGGTTGGGGACGGGGTCCACTCGGACATGTTCGAGCCTACCCAAATTTACCATCCTAGGTCGGCAGAGTGGACACCCGACGCCAAAGTGGCAGAGTATGTGGTGGGGAAAATCCATCAACCCCTTGAAAGGGAGGTCAGGAATAGGATGAGGGAGAATGCCCCAGGCCCTCACTGAAGGGGAAGGTGGCACACACGCCTGAAATTGATGAGAAACGATGTACCTTTTTCTCCAAGTATATGAGGGATCCCAAGAAAGGAATTGATAGGTCTTGGACATGGTAGGGCCCTTGACCCAAACTATTCAATTGACGGAGCATTCTAAAGAGTCAGGATCCCCTTTGTCCACGGATATTGTGGCTGGTTGGGCGCACTACCCTAAACCCTAAAACACTACCCCCTCCACTACCCAAACACCACTGCACTACCCTAAACCCTAAAACACTACCCCCAGCACGACACCCTACACTACCCAAAAATAACTGCACTACCCTAAACCCTAAAACACTACCCCCAGCACGACTCCCTACACTACCCAAACACCACTGCACTACACTAAACCCTAAATATACCCCCAGCATGACCTCCCACACTACACAAACACCACTTCACTACCCTAAACCCTAAAACACTACCCCCAGCACGACCCCCTACACTACCTAAACACCACTGCACTACCCTATACCCTAAAACACGACCCCCTACACTACACAAACACGACTGCACTACCCTAAACCCTAAAACACTACCCACAGCATGACCCCCTTCACTACACAAACATCACTGCACTGCCCTAAACCCTAAAACACTACCCCAGCACTACCCCCTACACTACCTAAACACCACTGCACTAACATAAACCCAAAAACACTACCCCCAGCACAACCCCCTACACTACACAAACACCACTGCACTACCCTAAACCCTAAAACACTACCCCCAGCACGACTCCCTACACTACCCAAACACCACTGCACTACCCTAAACCCTAAATCTACCCCCAGCACGACCCCCTACACTACCCAAACCCCTCTGCACTACCCTAAACCATAAAACACTACCCCCAGCATGACCCCCTACACTACACAAACACCACTGCACTACCCTAAACCCTAAAACACTACCACCAGCATGACCCCCTACACTACCCATACACCACTGCACTACCCTAAACCCTAAAACACTACCCCCAGCACGACCCCCTACACTACTGCACTACCCTAAACCCTAAACCACTACCCCCAGCACGACCCCCTACACTACCCAAACACCACTGCACTACCCTAAACGCTAAAACACTACCCCCAGCACAACCCCCTACACCACCCAAACACCACTGCACTACCCTAAACCCTAAAAAAGAAACCCCCACCCCATGCCCAATCCCCCTTACCTCTCACTCCTCATGGTTCCTCTCTCCTCGTGGTTCCTGCTTCACGTCATCTCTGAGGGGCGGTGCACGTCGTTGTGAGGAAACGGAACAGCCTCTGTTTCCTTACAACGACATGGATCGTCTACATGTTTTTAGAACGCATGGTCATTTACCATACATACCTTTACAACAAAATTCGTTGTAAAGGCATGCGTGGTAAATGACCATGCGTTCTAAAAAAATGCGTAGTAATGACTTTGTGATGCCACGCATGCGTTGTAATGGTATCGCAAAGTAAAAAAGTCGTTGTAACGGCTGTTTACCGATCGAAGCTGGCCCCTGTTCTTCAGTGAGACGTTTATTTGATTAATTAGGAGGAAGGAATGTGTTTTTTTTACCGAAAAGTGCATTCCCGGCTGTTGTATTGTGAAAGTTTCCGCGTGGCCTGGTTTCACTTCCGGTGAGAGAGTGGAAGAGTCTGTTTGGATCTAAAGGAGTTCTGTTGTTGGACGTGGCCGGCGCCATGTCATCAGAAAACATAGCTAATGGAAAGCGTCCTCCCTGAAGTGTGGAGCAGTGCCATGAGAGGTCAACGAGTGTGCGTCCCACCGCAGTATGACCGTACCGCGTAACCCATGTGCCGCCTCCAGGGTACGGGAGGCAGAAGCGGCATCGCAGGTCCTCTTGAAGACCGTTGTAGCACTAATTCTACATATTGGTACTAGGGCATTTTAACTTCGTTGTTCCTGCCAGATACAAAGAGAAGATCCTGTGTTATTCAGTGCCCTCGTTACCTTTTTTGTGGGTTGTGGTGCTTGTCACTTCGCTGCCCCGCCGGTGCACACGACTGGGCACCCCACCTCGTGTGCCATCTGCAGGGCCTCTGCCCTCGGATCACTGGTTTCGGTTTCTGGAGTGGCAACATAAACAGTTGCTCCCAAAGGACTAGCCTGAACACTTAGGTCAATATCCCCTGCACCAGCATTCCACGGAAATTCTTTCCTAGCTCTCCCACGTCAACGAGCACGGCTCCGCTCGCGACACCGTATGACGTCATCGGAGCCATAAGAGGACCTCGTCGGCGTGCTGACGTCAGTTCCACCCATTTTTTCCGTGCCACCGAGGCAAACAGGGGGCGAGACATTTTCACATGTATACATAGTATAATAAATATATATTTATTCACTGAAAAAACCATAGGTTTCAGGCACGTTATAGTTAGAAATTAGCATTTAAAAAACCTTAGAAATTCACTGAAAAAACCTTAGGTTTCAGGCACGTTATAGTTAGAAATTAGCATTTAAAAAACCTTAGAAATTCACTGAAAAAAACCATAGGTTTCAGGGGCGTTATAGTTAGTTGGACATTTCACTCGTACAAAACCATAGAAATTCCCCCGTTATAGTTAGTTCAGCTAACTATAACTCGCGCGCCCGCAATGCACTGCTGATGACGTCACATATTACATCACTCATGACATGGTCAGTGACATCAATCATGACATCACTGATGACATCTCAAATGACATCACTGATGACATCACTGATGACATCATCCAGTGAATGTGTGTTTTTCTGAAAATTAAATATGTTTTATATATGTATATCTCAAGGTCGATGGAAGAATAAATGGGTATTTAAGTGTCTAAATGGATGATTTTTTTTTTTTAATTGATTGTATAACTGACTAAGTGTATCTTAGTGAATACATGGGTTAGTGAGTAATGTTTAAATATGAAAATATCTGTATCAGTCTCTCACTTTGTGTATAAGTGGCTGCCTGGGTTGGTGAGTAGCTACATGAGTGTCTATATGGGTTATTAGTTGGTTTTTTGAGTATCAGTGTCTGAGTGTCTGTATGGTTCGGTGGGGGGGTATTACTTAATGCATAGATGCATGAATGAGTGACTCACTGTATGTGTTGAAGACAGCATGTGTGCAGGACTGTATAGGTGGATGAGTATGTGTATGGGTGTGTTAGTGAGTGAATGACTGTCTCAATAGTGTCTTTATGAGTAACTACATATGTTTTAAACTAGTATATGTGAGTATTGGTGTATATAAGTGAGTATATGTGAGAGTGAGAGATTGGAAGAGTTCCTGTACAAATAAGTATGTGTTTCTATAAGTGATTGTTTAAGAGAGTAAGTATGTGTAAGTTTCTGTAGAAGTAAGTGTGGTAGTGTGTGGGTATAACTGTATATGCAAGTAAATGGATGTTTGATACTTTGTTTGCATGTGTGACTATGTGTGTGAGTAACTCTATGGATGAGTGGCGGTGTGTAACAGGATGTATAGGTGTATGAGTACATATGATGAGTGAGTACATGTATGAGTGACTGTATAGGGACTGTTGGTGAATGAGTGGATGTGTGTGTAGATCTTGGAATTACTGAATAGGTGTGTTGTAACTGGTATTGGTATGTCCATTGTTTTGAAAATGTTAGTTTGTATTTTTGAGTGTGTGTATCAAAGGTTATATTAGGGTGAGAGGAGGTCTGCCACTCTATCACAAGGATGATGTCATCAGTGATGTCATCAGTGATGTCATTTGAGATGTCATCAGTGATGTCATGAGTGATGTCACTGACCATGTCATGAGTGATGTAATATGTGACGTCATCAGCAGTGCATTGCGGGCGCACGAGTTATAGTTAGCTGAACTAACTATAACGGGGGAATTTCTATCGTTTTGTACGAGTGAAATGTCCAACTAACTATAACGCCCCTGAAACCTATGGTTTTTTCAGTGAATATATATATATATCTCTTCAGGGTACATAGATGTGGAGTTAAGAATAGTAAATCTATATTGACCTATTTGCACTTACCGTCTAGATATTTTGGTCTCGACACTTTTGGAATGATATTCTATCCACAAGATATTTGTGTTTCCGATATTCTGTCAGTGATCCGGGCTAGATACTAAAGAGATGAGCAAAACTCCGAGATGTGCTTTTGACAAAACTGTTCTTTGTCATCTTGAATAATGTGAGCAAGTAAGTATTATGTCAATTCAATTATTCAAAGATAGTCAGGACACAAATGGTTACTGTGGGGAGACATGGAGGACGCATGGCTAAGAGGATAGGTAAGTATTTTGATGTGGGGAAAAGAAGGAAAGGGAATGAGGAATAGCTAAACAACCTATCAAGTGGTCGGATGTCAGCTATAACAAGGACAGAATTAAGGTTGCCCATTGCGCCTCAAGAGAACTTTCTGTAATACAGCCCCTGGTATCAGTGGGGAGTGGTTCGGTCAATTTCAGAGGCAAATGGATCCTAAGATGCAGATTATTTTAGTGATCCAAGGCCTGCCAAAGATGGAGTGGACAGAACCTAACAGAAACTCAGTGCCTAGCTTCAGGCTAAGGCTGTATCCCATAGCCAACGGGGTGAGGGTCTTCTCCATCTTCTACGTAGTTCATTTAGTTATAGATCCTATATTGGCTAACTTCTTGGGGAAACCTTCGCTGTGGACAGCCGATATCATTATTTAAGAGCTAGTGGAAAAAAGGCAGTTGGTGCTTTAAAAAGGGCTTACACTGGGTTGAGTCTGTCCACGATGTCTGAGATATGCAATTTATGCCTTACAATCCTCTGAAAAGGAATTTTAGACTTTGTTTTCAAAGTTTCGAAGACTGTTCACAGCTGCTGGGCACTATGGAGGCTGAGGCTAAGTTACTCTCAGATGTCAGGTTTCATAATTTTGAAGCTTGGAAATTACTTCTTAAAAGCCGTAGTTGCTCAAAATAATTTGCAGTGCAGATGCTGGAAGGTTAAGGCATTAGAAAAGAATTGTCTCCTAAGAATGCCTTTTTCTGGAAGAACAAGTTAATTACCTTGTTAGTGATCTTTCTGGTAGGGACTATTCAACTGCAGATTCCTCCCCTTTTGAATATTCCCCAGGCATCACACTGGACTCAGAAACCCTTTCAGGTTTTCAGTAGTACTTCTGAACGCCAGTGGGTGGCATCATGTTGCTCTGCACTGATGCAGCTTCATTCTGGAAATTACATATAGGGCCCATAGAGGCGCCACCCCCATGCTGTAGTCAGTTGTTTTCGAGGCGGTACATGTTCCCACAAGCATAGCCCCAACAGAAAATTGGCTTTGACCAGTATGCAGATTCCTAAACTTGAGATCTTATTAATGGTTAAAGCACTACTCACAGAGTTGGGAGAATGGTGGGTTAGTGAGGACTCTGCAGTTAGGTAGAGTAAGTAACTAATCCGTCTGATAGAGATTTCTAACCACAGATTCCTCAGGATGCAGATGGCAGACTTCTAGGACGGGAACTCCACTTGCCAATGCAGTGACAGCAGCTTTGACCATGCTAAAATGAGCCTTAAAGCCTGCTGTAGGATGCTTTTTAGCCAGTGTGGAGCAGATATTAATGCAGAGTATGATCCAAGATAGACCTCTTCTGCATGGTCTTGCTTTTTTTCACCCGAGTGAACCCCACAAAGAGCTTATCATTCACCCACTGTTCTTTGATACGATAGATGTAAAAGCCTACCTTCCCTTTGGGGGTCCAAACAATGAAGTCTCTGCTCCTCCATAGAGGGGTGAGGCGGAGCAAAAAATATACCGGCAGGGAAATGGTTTGGCCAATGTGGAACAGTGTCACAACTTTAGGCAAGAAGGACGCTCGCATCCTTAGTTTGGGAAGAAGGTGGTGTAGGGCAGATTGACACAGAGCTTGCTCACTGGCCTCACCTGTGTTATGGAGACAAGGAACACCTTCTTGAGGGTAAGAAGCCACAAAGGACACATGTGATGCAGCTCAAACGGAGTACACATCAAATATGTGAAACAAATTAAGGTCCCTCTGTGACATGACAAAAGGAGAAGGAGAAAACCAGTGCTGTAAACATTTTAAAAAACGCATAACAGCCAGTGATTTAAACAATAAGGGCTGGTCCAACAGCCGGAAAAGGGTCAAAAGAGGTGAATAGTATCCCTTAATTGTGCACAAAACAAAGCCTCGCCGGGCGAGAGACAAAAACAACAGAAAGGAAATAAACATGGCCTGGAGGGGGACAATCTGGGTATGCCGCATCAAACCACAAATCTGTCTCAAAGACAGGCATATACAGCTTTTGTCAATGGGACATCTGACTGTCAAGATGAAATGAACCATGTCTAGAGAAATGTCACAAAAGTAAACTTACACGTGAGTAAATCTACATGTGTAAGTTTACTCTTACACTTTTGAGTAACTTTACTATTTTTCACTATTCACCATTTATGAGTGTAAAGTTACTCAAAAGTGTATACTTACATATCCCCATTCCCTGAATTCAGTGGGTGAAACCTAACTTACGAGTTTAAAGTTACTGCATGTAACTTTTCACACATGGTGGTTTCCGCCACCAGGGCGGAAATCTCCCTACAGCAAAGTATTGAGAAAAGTTAAAAATGTTTACTAAACCTAAAAATAAATTAGTAAAAATATTTTAATTTTAAATGTTGAGGTAAATTAGGTTAAAATATGTATCTTGAAAGTAGAAAAATAAAAAATATTACATCATTATTCACTTAATTTTTATTTAAAATGTAATTACATTTGATATATTAAATTACAATGATTTTTCTTGAGATTTAAATAAAAAGTATACAATTCATATTTATTTATTATGTAGCAAATAAAAGCTATTTATACAATTATTTAAAATTAATTATTTAAAAGAATATCTGAATGTCTCTATTTAAAAAGAGATCACTTCTCAATGATAAGAACTTTTATATTATGGTTAATCGAGATCCCACACTTAAAGTGAAGTCCAAAATCCAGCATTTGACTCAACATGCGCTGGACAATGGGCTCATTTGTACCAAAGAATTTGACTACCTGAATCAATTGGAACCAAAAATGCCTTGCATTTATGGTATTCCAAAAATCCATAAAGACCTTTCTGATCCTCCCTATCGCCCTATTGTTTCTACTATCGGCTCTATCTCAGAACCTCTTTCAAAATATTCTGATAAAATTTTAAGACCATATATATCCAAAATACCATCATATGTTATGGACACTACTGCTATTATCAATAAAGTTGAACATCTCCAATTTAACCCGGCTAGCAATATTCTAGTTACGCTAGATATTGAATCTTTATATAGCAATATCCCCCAAGATAAAGCTATGACAGCCATTTCCTGGTTTATTGATAAATACAATGTTGTATGTCCTAAAACATTTCTTCTTCAATGTCTTGAAATAGTTCTAACTGAGAACACTTTTGAGTTCGGTAATGATCTTTTTAAACAAATCAAAGGCGTAAGCATGGGGGCGTCTGTAGCCCCTTCGGTGGCAAATATTTACATGGCCCACTTTGAAATGACACACATCTATAATGAAGTGGCTCCATTTTTTGAGTCTATCACAAATTGGTCCCGTTATATTGATGATATTTTTTTCATTTGGACTGACACAGAAGATAATCTTTCTGAATTCCTTAAGTGGCTTAATGTTTGCGATTGCAACCTTCGATTTACATCACATACCAGCCAGAATCAAGTGGAATTCCTTGATATCATTATCAGACATAATTTTGGGTTCTTAGAAGTCGATCTGTTTGTTAAGCCTACTGCACGTAATACATTACTACACTTTGACAGTTATCATCCCCGTGCACAAAAACAGAGTATACCCTTTAGTCAATTTCTCCGCTTGCGGAGAAATTGTTCTAATATTCTTGACTTTGATAGCCAGGCAAACAAGCTAAAATCTAAATTTCTTGCCCGTGGCTATCCTCATAGACTCATTCGTGAGTCCTTTAAACGGGCACGGTTTTATGATCGTGATTGCCTTCTTAAATCTAAAACATCTACCATCAACAGCCAACTAGTTTGTATTACTAAACATTCCACCATGAACAATAAAGTTCGGCAAATTATCAATTCTAATTGGCATATTTTGAACAGTAATCAGGATGAAAAGGAAAAAATATCTAAACCCCTCTTCGCTCATCGGAGAAATAAAAACATTAAAGATCTTATTACCAGGTCCCGTTTTTCAAAAGGTACCCCGTTCATCCAAAAAACCATCGATGGTGCAGTTCCCGTGACAGGCACATATAAATGTGCGAGATGTAAGGCATGTGATACTGTTATGGAAGGTCCTGCCTACATCTATCATGGATATACCATCAGATCGCACAAATTCTCAAACTGTAAGACCAAAAATGTAATATATCTCCTCGTATGCCCATGTGATCTAGGCTATGTGGGAGAGACTTCTCGACCTTTCAGCACCCGCCTTACTGAACATCGTTCAGCCATCCACACGTCTAAAATGAATGCCCCTTTAGTCAAGCACTATATGGAGCATCAACATAAACCAACAGATATTTGTTGGTTTATAATTGAAAATTTGGACACTGCTATTGGCACTAAAACTGACGAGTTTCGAAAAAACGAGAAGTATTTTGGATTTTTACCTTAGCTACACACAAGAAAGGTTTGAACAATGATATTCCGTGGGAAAATGCAATCAAATATAATTCCACATGAATCGTTTAAGAATCTTCACTTCTGTAATTGTATCTTTGATTCTTTTGAGATTCAGGGTAATTTTGAGACTCCTTTATTTACTTACTTATTTACTTACTTAGTGTTAAGGTCAGCGCTCTAGTAGGAAATACAGTTTGTCCACCTTATTCCATAGAGGCTGAAGGTTACTTTCTACACGGCCCGTCTCGATAGTGAAACCATACGTGGTTGGCGTGACGCGAGCGTGGGCACGCTTTCACTTCCTGTATAGGTCGCGCTGTTACAGGGCTTCTTAGATATAAGGTTAGCGCTTCAGGCGTAAATACAATTTTTTCATCGTATTCCATAGAGTCTTAAGCATTCTATACGATCCGTCTCTATGGTCTCAATTTGCACTATCAGTTGCACGTGAACGTAGGTATCCCTTAATTCCCTATATAGGTCGTATCGTCATTTGTACTTCTTTTCTTCACCGCATGAACATCCAGCGGATACTATCTTCGTGGCTACGCGTAAGTAACTGCCTCCAGTTGTTAGGTTAGCCGTGTTTTAAGAACCGTAATACAGATACCAGAAGGTCACGTCTTTTTGCTACGTTTTATTCCTTTAAAACGTAAAGTACCCTTGTGACCAGGTACTTTTTTGAGCGTGATGCATTTATGTGGCCGCATTCACGATGTGCTCTTGTGAGAGTGTTGCTTTGTGTGTATATTCTCGGGCAACATAAGATCTGGGCTAACAATTATTGGGGCTCACTCTAGAGTCACGTTTGAATACTTTAGTTTGTAATATTGTGTTACAAAAAATAGGGTGTGGGTAATGCCCTAATTAGCTCTGTTGTTTCATTTTGTCTAATAGAGATACCGAACGGATGCACATTCTTTCCATCTGTGGATATATTATTTGAACTATTTTCCCTCTGCTACTTTTTCAAAACCGACATTAGTACTTCGAAGGTATTATTGCTCCTAGTATATATGATTCATATTCTATCAGGTCATAATTATATTAGGCTCATTATAGTCTATTCATTATTCTTTGCAGACTTATGTGAATGGAGTGCCTCCTTTCTTTCCGCAAAATCTGGTTGATATGATGTCTTGGGCTCAAGCATCATCTTAGCACCATTGTTTCTTCATCTTGAGACTTGTGCTTATACCTCCAGGTGAATTATTATTTATCAGGCTTTAATGTAATTTTTTAAGTATTTATCTTTATATTATTTAATATATGGTTATTCTTTCTTCAGAGCTATTCATCAGTTCTGATTCATTCAATCTTCACAGTTATCTACATATCTTGAGGAATTAGTGTCGTTACAGGTAATTATCTATATATACCTGGTTGTATATCTGTTATCATTTAGTTTGCTATGCATTTAGCCTCCTTTGGTTGGTCTTTTATGCTGAATCACCTATTATCTAAGACTCATATTCAACGCTTAGTCTTTATCTTGGCATGCTATATAAGGTATTAGATGTTATTAATAGCACTTTATGATCTACCATTTCACTTATTATTTTTTGCATATTTTATCACATATTTGGGTGTATAAATTTGGATATATTTCTCTTTTTCACTTTTATTTTCTTGCACGGTTCGGTTTTTTATATCCTGTAATCTTTCTCTTGGTACTATTATATCAGTTTTTAATAATGTGTGGAGTTCACCTTGTGTATGTTCATTGTACAGCCCATATCCCTGCAGAGACTCAGTGTACTGTCTTTTTACATGTTAAGTGTACTTTTCTCTTCTATTACAGATCTTTATGTGGCTTTTCCTGAAGAAGGCGTTGTATACGCCGAAACGCGCGTAGAACAAATAATATACATTTATAAAGTTCAGCCACTTGTGGTTCATACCACATTATTATTATTGTTTTGAACTAATAACATATATTTCCCAATACAGCCACGTGTGGTTTTTACCACATGAATATTGAATTTGTCTGGAATAATGTCTAGTTATGTGTTGTGTGGTGGTATTTTTACTGATTAATTTCATGTCCATGTTTTTGTACTATATGTGATGTTATTTATGTTTGATCATGTGTGTTTATGCTATAATTTTTAATTGTGTATGAATAAAATGAAATATTTTAACTGATTCTGGTAGTACACTGAGTCTGTGTTTATATTATTGATTATGTACAGGACTTGAGTTTCATATAGTCCTTAGTTGCTTAGGAATGTTATTTTTGCAAGAATTGTTTCCCTGTCCTAGGAACTTCTAGAAATCTCAGGGGGTCCTTGATTTTGTTTATTCTATTTAAAAAGGTAACATATTTTATAATAAATGAATAATTACGTTTTTATTTATATACATTTTTAAGATTAAATAAATGTACTTATAGTTATAAAAAGTTAAAATAAATTAATTTAACTTAACGTTAGATCTGTTGGGATTTTATTTTAAGTCCCTGCCTCCATTATTTTCTGTGGGAGGATGTTGAAGTACCAGTGGCTGACCTTATGTGATGCTGGACTTACTCAAGGTCTGAACTGGAGTACATTTATGATTGTTTTGGGTCCTTATTGGCTGTAGTACTATAGAAGCGCAGTTTGTGAATAGCAATGGGGTTACTACTTTGTGGGCGGGTGCGTGTCTCTCCCTAGCCTCCCTTAATTCCTTCTTACTACTCCCTAAACTCCTACAATTAATTCATAAATATTCCCCATTTTCCAGCCCAACTCCCTAACACACAGTAAATTCTCTCTATACCAGCAGTGTCTTTGCTGGCAAATGCTTTAAGGGCAACCTCAGAGACCCAAAGGGGTAGTACAAGCACATTTCCAGTGTGCTTGTACTACTAAGTGATTTTGAAAAAAAATTATAAATCAAGCCATGATAACATTCGTCCCTTTTTTGAAAAATGAAATAAAAGGAAATCTGTCAGCAACTCAAATGAAGACATATATGGCAGAAAACACAAATACTTTGAAAACTGCTTATTCAAATACACTAGTAAGCTTAGACTACAGCTCCCATAGCAACATACGAACTGGAGTCAATTATTTAAAAAAATAAATCTCTAAAAAAGTAGTTTATAACTTGTAGCCCACCTAGCATGAAGCATATTTTGTAACTTCTTAACAGATTTAAAGGTTGTGTTATGGAATACACCTAAGAACTACAAACATATGTCACCAAGATCACAGCTCTGCTCCTATAAAGTGCTTGTTCACTCACACAAATGACTTTATTCTTTACATGCTGTGTAATTTCACTCAGTCAGTCAAAAGCTTTATTTAGACCGTAGTCTATAAACACCACCATAAATACATCCTAAAATAATACATACAATGAAAGAGTTAAAAAAAGACACATTTAATAGATAATACACACAATGGAGTTAGTGAAAAAAGTCAAGGTTGGGAGATCTCGTAAAAACATCCCAGTTCCCTTACGAGTTATCTACCAAACTTTTTCAAATCCCCCGGATCGCAATTAAAAAAATCTCCTAATTGCACACATAACGTCCAAGAACCTTATGTTCAGCAACAAGCTAAGGGCTTGATCACGATTTGTAATTCCATATTTGATCAAAATTGGTTTTAAAAATGCTTTACGCCCATCTAGAATCCATAAACAATCCAGTAACATGTGTGCCCCATTACATTTTATCTTTATCCCACAAGTACACATACCCTGCTCATCTCTGTCATTACTGATTTTATCTTCTTATCTACGTAACATAGGTTTACCCGCCCTAAATCTTAACACTGCATCCCTGAGTTTAGGGTTGGGTAAGGCGTCAATATATGGCACGCTGTCATCATCACTCCAACCTTTTAACAGAAATTGAGTGGAGGGTTTTCCCCTCAAATACCGCAGGCACATCTCTAGCACAGTTAGATGAGAGAGCGCATAGCTTAGGTTTGGAAATCTGCAGCTCCTGCATCCACTGGTCTGGGTTTATTGACAACCAATTACAGATTTAATTTAAGGTATGTCTTAATTGAGTAGTCATTCTCTACCTCGACTTTACAGAGGTGTGATATTTTAAGGGTGTCTTCCTTTGTTAATTTTTTCCAAAACCTCAGTGTGACTACAAACCACAAATAACCAAAGCCACAAGCTGGCACTCTACCCTTGTGGCTTGAAACATAGCTGAAGGAGGCAGTACGAGGAGTGTCATCACACTTCTACGTTTTTCAAGGCTCCAATCCAGTTTGCCACCTAGGGTTAATACTTCCACCCTATACTTTAATTGAGGGCGAACCATTGCATTTTATGCAGACAATGTAGGCCGGAGGGAGGGCTCACTGTACTTTAGACTAAATTGTTTTAAGCGACGAACCGATATCAATGCAGTTATTTTTAATGATCCAACATGACCTTTCCAGTTAAACTTTGTATCAAACCACATGCCCAAGTACTTATATTTTTAACATGTCCACTTTGTTACCGCCCAGATACTAATTAAACCCTGCCTTTCCTTTTCCTAACACCATTATCTTGGTCTTGTCTAGATTAAAAGTGAACAATAACACTGGAAAACATCCCAATTTCTTTTTTAAACCTACTTCCGTCATGTCCACTATCACCAAATCATCGGCGTATAGTAGGCATCGGACGTGGGTACCATTTATCTTGGGGCAGAGGCCACTTACTTCCTTTAATGTGTCTGATAAGTCAGCTAAAAACAGGAATAGTAGGGAAGCCAGGACATAACCCTGTCATAGACCGTTCTTAATCTGAATTTTCTTCAATAGGGTTCCTCCAGTATCTAATATCACCTGGGCCCGATTATGACTATGTAGCTCCTTAAGAAGTAAGAGGAGCTCCGTGTGAATTCCAAGCCTCTTCAGCATTTCCCACAGTAACATCCAGTCCGTTAAGTCAAAGGCGGCACAGAAGTCAACAAAACAGCAGATCAATACGGAAGTCAACAAAACAGCAGATGAATTGCCTCCTTAGATGTATTGACTTCCTTACCATTGCCTATAAACTAAAGCAGTGATCGATGGTTGAGTGGCCTTCTTTGAACCCACCTTGCTTGGTAGGAATTATGTTGTTTTACTCCACCCAGGTCTTCATTAGGCCTAACAGCACTTTGAAGAAAACGTTCTCCCTCACATCTAGTAAGCTAATTAAGTGGTAGATCTTAGGAAACGTGGCGTTATCCTTCTTAAAGATTGGCCTAATTATCGCACCTTTTCAGCTATCTGGGAAACGCCCCGAGACCAAGGCCGTTTGGAAGGTGACATAATAAAAGATTGTCCACCAATCTAAGTTGTTTTTTGTTATTATTACAGGGAGGCTGTCTGTTCCCGCCGTCTTATTTAACTTAAAGGGCCTCGATCGTTTCTTTTATCCTCTTAAGTGAAATGTGCGACCCAATCTCATCACCTACCTCTAAAGTTTTCTTTAGACCCACTTCCTCGCTACCATATATATTACTCAGGTGGTTAACCCAGTCACCTTCACCTATTAGGCATCTCATTTTTCCTGACCCACTCCAATCACGTACCAGCTGCCAAAATTTCCTGATGTTAATTGTACCAATCACCTCAAACATGGTTTTCCAATTTTTACTTCTAAAATCCATTTTTCTGTTCCTCAACATGTTTTTATATTTAATTTTTGCAGAGCGGAGGTTCCGGATCGTGCTTTCTCTTAAACAATCTCTCCCATTTACATGTTCTGAGTTTTAATCTCCTACTATCTTTGTTAAACCAGGCCTTCCTCAAACCCAGAATCATGCTCTCGCAAGTACATAATCTTGTAGTTTCCCAACATTTCTTTAAAAATAATTTGGGGTTAAAAGCTTCCTATAACAAAGCTGCCAGGCTGCCCGAAGTCCCTAATCTGTAGTCCAGATCAGCCATGCACCCCCCCTTCCACTATGGTTTATACCGAGTCAGATTGACAGTCAAAGCGATTTCTCTAGTAAAGGTCTATTCAAAAGTGAGTTCGTTCAGCAAAAAGCTGTCTTTTTGCTGAGTGTATTTTTAGCAACTGCTAATGGCGCTAACAGCGGAAGATTCGAGCTACATATAAATAAGAAAATACATTTTCCATAAAAAGTCTTGTTAAAGGCAGAAGTATGCTATCTGGTATGGAAAAGTGAAAAAAACAGAGGAAGAAAACACAGGCACTCTCACGGAGGCTTGCAAACAAAATAAAAGCGTAGTTCCCTTATATAAACAGTGGAAGGATACAGATTATTCACTCAAAACACTGCAAAACGGCTATGCTCCAGGGGAGGAACAAACACAAAAAGAGGAAGGAAACCAGCAAATAAGAAGCAAGCAAATGAGATTGAAAAGGAAAGCTAACCAGTGGTAAACAGTAGGCTGACCCAAAGCCTACTGTAGGTATTAGTACTGACCACAATAGGTTTTCAACAACAGATAAATGCTGCCTCTAGGCAAAACCTAAAAAGGCATTCATTGCTCAATTTTTAGAACTGAGCCATCTGTTTCTGCATCACGTGTAGGTAAGGGGGTAATACGCATGTGCCAGCACAAAGCATTTTAAATTCATATTTCTTGTCCTATCATTACATAATAAAATGTGAAGTTCAAAGTATTCTTTATGAAATATGCTTAACCTTATCCTTACCATGGAGGCTACCACCCTTCCCACATAGACTGGGTCATTCCTACGGGAATAGTCTTTGACCGGATCCTCTTTGTATTCCACGTTCCGATCTAGGATAGCAAGGCAGATATTCAATATGCTTTCTTCAAACTGTAAAAGAAATAGAGGCTGGGTGTCAACAAAATCGATCTCTTCCAGATAGTAATTTCCCCCCCTTCACCATCAGGCTTGCGGCAGTGAGGCATCAAAGATAGAGCCCTGTATGAGCATACTTGCAATGTCTGAGCAGGAAAACTTCCATTTTCTTACAGCAACAAGTGATTAATTTGTTATGCTACTACCCTGAGTGAAATACCGATACAGCTCCTAATTCTTCCACTTTATATTTTGCAGAAATCACAGACACTCAGTTTACTACCCTTAGTATTAGGTGCTATGTACATGTAGTTAGTAGTAGGAGTAGTAGAAGTGCTACTACAAATAGGAGATGCAAAACCTCTACTATGAGTAGTAGCACTACTATTCATAGTAGTATTACAGTAGTGGTAGTCATTGTAGTAGTATTAGTTGTAATCAGATAACAAACTAGGATTCCAGATTGCATCTTTGCTCAATGTTTGCTCGCTTTTTTAAGTCAACAGGGACGACATTTAGTGTCTGGCCCCTTGAAGAAAACCTTGTATTTACGGATACATTTTAACAGTGCCAATATATAATTTATCAATGTTCTAACTGCTGACTAGGGTATATAGATGTAAAATGATTAGCGAAATGGCAATCATTGATCACGGAAAATTGGCTTAAACTGCCTATGTACTGTATAAGTCCCACTCATATTTTTTGTGTTGCCATTCCATTAGGCACACCATTCACTTACCTGTCCATAGTTCCATCCCAGATCCAAAATAAAGTCTTCTTGTCCAAAGAATATTATTCCATTGTCATTCAGCACGTACTCTTGCCTTGCTTCCTCATCATCCAGAAAGACATCATCATCTCGAAACACAGGTAAAAAGAAGTGTTATGATCAGACTCAATACCAGCAAATATGTAATCTATTTTGTTTGTTTTGATGCGTTTCAATTAGAGTTTGCTCCCTATCAAGCTGTCTACTTTAAATGTACGGAATATGTGATCAGACTAATTTAAGTCCTAATAAAATGAGTGTGTGGGCTCCAGAAATTGCACAGCTTAACATTTCTCCTATCCCCTTTTATAAACAGCCATTTTGATTTAAACTAACCCTGGGCGGAGTTGCACTACGCGGATCACCGCAAAGTGCTAAAACAACTCAGTCGCACTACGCGGAGCTCCGCGAGCGGCGGATTACGATAGAAAAATGCCGTTTGCAGTGATTGCACAGTGCCGGATGCTTGTCCACACTGTGCAATCATTGCGAACGGCACCATGCACAGTGCAAGCGGTCCCTGCTTTCCTTTTCTGCTGCTCGAGTAGATTTTTACTCGAGCGGCAGCTTTCTCAAGGCGAACGGGCAGTTTCTCAACGCGAGATGTCACGAGCATACGCGACCACTCGCAATGAGAAACCTGACACCCTCCCCCCGCGTTGAAAAATCTCGCCGGGATGTTGATTTTCCACGCTCGCGCTCGCCAACTTGATGTTAACGATCGCGAACGAGGAAAAATCTCACGGGAGGTTGATTTCCTCGCTCGCGGTCGCCAACTTGACGTTGACTAACGCGAGCGAGGAAAAAAACTCCGCTCCGCAACGTGAAGCAGAGTTTTTTGGAACTCCGTGATCTCCGCGTAACGCGGAGTGCAGAAAACTCCGCAAGCTCCGCGAGCGGAGCGGAGTTCACCACCCAGGGTTAACTTAAACACACACCTAAGTGTGAAACAAACTTCAAATTCCAGATGTTATCAGTCTAATAGTCAATGGTCAGAGAATGCAGGCGTCCCAAATAGCATCTGTAGACATACAGAGTGTTTAAAAATATTGTAATCTGACTGCCACTGGTGGACTGCAATTATTATTCCTTGCACAAGCAGCGAGTCTTTTTGCTCCGACGTGGCTCCTGCTGATATGGCAAGAGTAGCTTCAGGAAAAATCTGTGGTAGCTTACAAGTCCCTCCCTCTCTTGACAAGCTCTCTTCCTGTCTTCACTTCAGGGGGAAAAAACTAAGGCAGATTCTGCCCTTTAAGAGTTACTCTTTCGGGCACTTTTCTCCCTTCTTATCCAGGACTCTGGCCACTTTTCCTCATGCTCTGCCTTGGCTCTACTCCCAAACAACTCCTTTCCCTGAACCTAAGTGGGGCCTGAAAATATTTCCAAGACCCACTTCGAAAATGTCAATGATGCACTGGGAGCTTTCCATGGGACGCCAAGGAAATTTTCTCAAGGTCTCTGTGAGATCTCTTGGCTGCTATTATGGTGACACATGGAAGAACAGCCAGCGGTAATAGTATTACGCAGACAATCCAAAAATGGCTTGCTATATAGTGTACTAAAATGAAGAACGCTGTGCAGAGAGTCCAGTGGATCTCTTATTCGTATACAGAGGCTAAAGTAGATAATACTAATTCTCTTTTTGTGGTAGTGTGGGTGAGCAGTTAGGCTTATGAGAGGGTAGTGCTAAGCATTTGTTGTACTCACAGAGGCAATAAATGAGACACACTGTCAAGAATAAATCCGAGACCAATTTCCAAAAATAACATCGATTTTTAAATAATTTTTAGGACCAAGAACTTCATTTTACAGTAAGTACTTTTAAAGATATGAATTTTCAAAGTTAGCAAAATGAATTATTTTGTGCACAATTACACACCCTTGAAATCAATGGGGAGAAATAAGGAAATGCACATAAAATCATACAGTTCGATTTCAAGGTTCATCTTCTGGATTTAGGTAAGTAGCAAAGCCAGGTCCAATGATCAACACACAGATTCTCTGGAGTGTCCCAGATTCGGCCAGGAGCATAGTCCTTAGGTGGTTGGTAGCTGGTGGGCTACGAAGAAGTGGGCCCCTTGAAAACACACTGCACAAGGGGACTTACAGGTATGTCCGGGGGTTCCCTCTCAAGGGAGCAGGTTACAAGGGCCTCAGGACCACAGGAGTAGAGCTCGTTTGTCGGTAACCAGGCCGGATGTGCTGGGCGGAGAGCAGATAGGTCAGCCAAGCAGCGCGGTCAGTAGCAGGCAGCTAAGAGACGCAATTCCAGGACAGCTGGACCACTCATGAAGTGGATCTCAAGGGTCTCAACCTCCCTCAATGGATGCTTTCTTCCTGGGCAGTTGGAGTCTGATTTGGACGCTTTCTTCTCTGTCTTCGGTGTAGGTGGTCCAGTACCCCGGGTACTGGTACGGAATGACTCTGGTAGGTCCTGGTGTCTACACACTTGGAGGAGAGACAGATCTGACACTCCGGAGCTGGTGTTTCTATTCATGCTTTGCTTCTGCTTCGAAGTCGCTGGGAGCAGCAGGTCGGTCAACCGGACTTTACAGTTCAGTGCCTGCAGACTGCAGGGGAGTAGTTCCTCTACTCCAAAGTAGGTTTTGGGCAATTTGTTGAAGGCTGGAGGTGCTCCGTGGTTCTTGCAGACTTCACAGTTGCAGGACGAGACAGCAGGCCCCGATGGTTGAGTCCTGGAAGCAGCCGGTAGGGTTTGGCACCAATTACCTGCAACAGGTCGTCGGTTATCAGGTCAGCAGCTCTTCTTTTTCCGTTGCTCTTCTTAGGTCCGTTGAATCGGAGTTGCCAGGTCCAGGGATGCCACCTAAATACAAAATTTAGGGGCGTTAAAAGGGGAGCCAATGGGCTCCCTACCTTTAGGGTGTCTACACCCTCTAAGTGACCACTTCCTGTCGGAAAGGACACTACCCTAGCCCTGATAGGTTCATTTCCTACCATCTCAAGATGGAGGAATTGAAAAAGTACTGTCCACATCGCCTGCCACACCTTAGGGGTGGAGGTGGCTTAATGTGGGCACACCTCCTCATCTAACTAATTTTCCCGCCTTTCCTTTTGCCAAATGTGGAGTAGGAAAGGGGGGTTGGAATCTTCTACTATCTGCAGATGCCTGGCTTGGATTTCGAAGGCGGCAGCGCCTTTGAAGCTTCCCACCCTGGGAATCCATTCCAGCCTGGAGGAGGTGTGAAGCACCTCCGCCTAGAGCAGGCTTTGTTCCTTGCCTCTGAGAGCTTTGGTTTAAACCCCATGAGCTCCTAAACAAGTCTGGTGGTGGCAGGCTGGCTAAAACTAGTGCGATACCAAACCAGTGTTTGTTAGGTTTTCAGGGGACCCTCTATACTGGCATCAGTGAGGATTTATTAAGACAAGATGTTTGGTACAGAGAAGCCATCATGGAGCTATGAAACTAGTAATGACAAGTATCCAGCCCATGTACTCTCTTTGGCTTCCCTGTGTACTTACAATATCCAAGAATGGCTGGATATTGCAGGGTCATATCTGCTCATGCAGATATGTCCACACATGGAATATAGTGCACCCAGTTTAGGGCTATAAGGCCTGCAGTAGGGGTGACTTACTTATATCTCATGCAGTGCATGGATGCATGGCACACAGGGCTGTGTGCCATATTGACTAGTTTTCTCTGCACCAAGGCATGCAGCCTCCAATGGCAGTTTGCATGGTCTTGCTGAGGGGTCCCTAGGTGGCACAATCTATGCTGCTGCCATAGAGGACTCGCTTCAGTACCCATGTGCTGCGTACCAGGAGTACCATTTACTAGGGACTTACAGGGGTGGCTAAAATGGTGCCAATCATGGTACAGTTTTAGGAAAGAGATCTGGCACTGGGAACCTGGAATTTTACATCATGCATCAGGGAAAAGGAGGGGGCTAAACATGTCAAAAGAGGCCCTTTCCTACATTACCCCCCCCCAAACAAAAGAGGGTGAGACTAACCTTTCCCTAGAGAGGCTTCATCTTCTAAGTGGAAGAACCTGGAAAGGCCATCTGCATTGGCATGGTCAGTCCCAGATCTGTGTTCCACCATAAAGTCCATTTCCTGTAGGGATATGGACCACCTTAACAATTTGGGGTTTTCTCCTTTCATCTGCATAAGCCATTTGATAGGACTCTGTGGTCAGTTTGGACAAGGAAGAGAGAACCAAACAGGTATGGTCTCAGAATCTTCAGGGACCAAACCACAGCAAAGGCTTCCCTCTCAATGGCAATCCAATGCTGCTCTCTGGGGAGAAACCTCCTGCTTATGAAAGTAACAGGTTCGTCATGAGCATCATCTTTGGTCTGGGATAGAACCGCTCCTATCGCATGTTCAGAGACATCTCTCTGCACTATTAACTGCTTGGTATAATCTGGAGCTTTCAGAATGGGTGCTGAGCACATTGCTTCCTTCAGGGTGTCAAAAGCCTTTTGACAGCTCACTGTCCAGTTAACCATTTTAGGAGTCTTTTTGGAGGTTAGTTCTGTGAGGGTGGGTCACAATGGATCCATATCCCTTTACAAACCTCTGGTAGTACTCAGTCAAGCCAAGGAATGTCCTGACTTGAGTCTGGGCGGTTGGAGCTTCCCAATCAAAAATGGTCTGGAGTTTGGGCTGTAGGGGCTGAACTTTGCCTCCACCCACAAGGTGGCCCAAGCATACATCTGTGCCCTGCCCTATCTGGCACTTGCTTGCCTTGATAGTGAGTCCTGCACTCTGCAGAGCCTTTAGGACCTTCCCAAGATGGACAAGGAGATCCTGCCAGGTGGACCTAAAGACAGCAATGTCATTGAGATATGCTGTACTAAATGACTCCAGCCCAGCAAGAACTTTGTTCACCAACCGCTGGAAGGTGGCAGGGGCATTCTTTAATCCAAAAGGCATCACAGTGAACTGGAAGTGCTCATCTGGGGGTTAGGAATGCTGATTTCTCTTTTGCTCCGAGGGTCAGACCTATTTGCCAGCACCATGGTGTGAGATTGATAGCACTCATATATTTGGCTGCCCCTAACCTGTCAATAAACTCATCAGCCATTGGAATGGGATGTGTTTGTGACTGCATTGAGGCCCCTATTGTCCACACAAAACCCCATTTCCTTCTTTCCACCCTGGTAATGAGGCTTGAGGACCAAAACAACCAGGCTGGCCCAGGGGCCCTCCCAGGGTTTAATGACACCCAATTCCAGTATCTTGCTTACTTCAGCTTTGATGCTTTCTTTGACATGATCAGACTGCCTGTAGATTTTATTTTTGACAGGTAGGCTGTCACCAGTGTCCACATCATGCGTACAACAGTCTGGCCAGGGGTCAAAGAAAAGAGATCAGCAAACTGATTTAGGACTTGCCTGCAATCAGTATTCTGTTGGGCAATGAGGGTGTCTAACAAGACTACTCGTTCAACTGACCCATCTTTGGGGGTTGTGAGAGAGGAAGTCAGGGAGAGGTTCACTCTCTACTTCCTGATCCTCATTTGTGACAGTGAGCATGATCATTTCAGCCCTGCCATTATAAGATTTAAGGCGGTTTTCATGTATGACGCTCTTGGGGTTCCTGCATGTGCCAAGGTCCACCAAGTAGGTGACCTCCCCTTTCCTTTTAAGGATAAGGTAGGGCCCAATTCATTTGTCCTGGAGGGCCATAGGAGCCACAGGCTCCAAAACCCACACCTTATGCCCTGCTTGGAACGCCACCATGGCAGCTTTTTGGTTATACCAGAGCTTCTGGACGTCGTGGCTGGCCTCAAGGTTTTTGATTGTTTTCTTCACATACTCAGCCATCCTGGAATGAAGGCGAAGTACATAATCCATAATATCCTGCTTAGGTTCTTTGAGAGGTCTCTTCCATCCTTCCTTCACAAGACACAGGGTCCCCTTACAGGGTGTTCAAACAGAAGTTCAAAGGGGGAAACCCTACTCCCTTCTGTGGCACCTCTCTGCAAGCCAAAAGCAGACATGGTATTAGAATATCCCATCTCCTTCTGAGCTTTTCAGGGAGACCACCAATCATACATTTTAGGGTCTTGTTAAATCTTTCAACAAGCCCATTTGTCTGCGGATGGAATGGGGTAGGGAACCTATGGGTCACTCACACTCAGTCCACTAGTGTTTTAAGTATTCAGACAAAGTTTGTAACTCTATCTGATACTACCTCCTTTGGAAACCCAACCCTAGTAACAATACCAAGGAGAGCCTTCGCCACTGCAGGGGCAGTGGTGCTCGTCAGGAGAATTGTCTCAGGTGGCATGATCCACTACCACTAGAATTAATCGGTTTCCTGATGCTGTTTGAGGGTCAAAGGGAATAACAATGTCAATCCTAACCCTCTCTATGGGTACCCCAACCACTGGAAGTGGAATTAAGGTGGCCTTTAGGTGACTATCTGTCTTGTCACAGGCTTGACAGGTGGCACAGGAGCTGCAAAACTCCTTCACCTTCTGAGACATGCATGGCCAGTAGAAGTGGTTCACCAACTTACTCCAAGTTTTGGTCTGGCCAAGATGTCATGAGCCAAAGTAGGAGAAACTCTCTAAACGTCTAAGGCACTACCACTCTCCTATTGGCACCAGGCTTGGGGTCTTTGGCCTCAGTGTATAGGAGTCCCTCCTCCCAAGGAACCACTGACACTTCCCTTTTCCTGATCAGTAGCTTGTGGTCTCAGGCTTTTCAAGAGTGGGACAGGTTCTCTGCCCCTGGCACAGATCTTCCCTAGAGAGACCCCCTGGGCCCAAAAGTTCTGCCATTTAAGGCCCAAGATCCTGGGGCTCAGTTCCCTCTGGGGATGACAAGACTTATCCTGAGGCGAGGGGACTTGATCTGGGGTCTGATCAGAAGTTTGTTTTCCTGAGATCTACTCTGTGCTCTTGTTTTTACACAAACCTATTCATGTATTCCCAGCATTACTGCATGGGTTTTCTTTTCTACCTCAGCCCATGCTGAGAACTCCAAATCATTCACAAGCAGACACTATACAGGGACAGCAGAATACACCACTACCCTTTTGAGGCCAGTAACCACTCCCTAATCTAAGGACACCAACGCCAGTGGATGCACTTTAGGCTGATTGTCAGCACTGAGGACTGTATAGGTCTCTCTAAGCAAATATTGGTCTGAGGACACCAGTTGCTCAGTCTCCATGGTGACACTGGCACCAGTGTCTCTCAGGGCTTCGACTCTAACCCCATTGATATTTGGCTCTTGTCTGTATCTCACCAGATTACTGGGCCAGACAGCCAGGGTAGCTACATCCACCCCTCCCTCTGAGGCTACAGTCTGAGTTGCCTCAGTGAGCACCTTGACATGGTCAGGGATCACCTGTGATCCCATCTGGAGACTCACTATTGCATTTACTGCAGGTGTGCTAGAGGCTTTATTTTTATTTTTACAGCTAGGGTCTCCAATTCGGTGTCCAAGGGCCTGACAGTCATTACACCAAGCTTTTTGGGAACCCAGTTTTTACCTTGGCACTCACCCCTGGGCTGTGAAGAGTTTCTGGGCCCACCCTCCTGAACAGGTTTTTGGGGGCCTTTAGAAGACTCATTTTTGCTTTTCTCTTTTTGGTCACCATCATTTTCTTGGGGAAAGCTAGGAAACTAGTAATGACAAGTATCCAGCCCATGTACTCTCCATGGCTTCCATGTGCACTTAAAATATCCAAGAATGGTGTGGATATTGCAGGGAAATATCTGCTCATGAAGATATGTTCACACATAGGATATAGCGCACCCTGCCTTAGGGCTATAAGGCCTGCAGTAGGGGTGACTTACCTATATCTCATGCAGTGCACCAAGACACACAGCCAGCAATGGCAGTTTGCATGGTCTTGGTGAGGGGTCCATAGGGTGGCACAATCTGTGCTGCAGCCCTAGAGGTTCCTCGTCAGTACCCATGCCCTGGGTACCAGGGGTACCAATTACTAAGGTTACAGGGGTGGCTGAAGAGGTGGTACAGTTTTAGGAAAGAGATTTGGCACAGGGAACTTGGCTAGCAGGGACCCGGTGCACTTACAGTTCTAAATTACATCATGCATCAGGCAAAAGGTGGGGCTAACCATGTCAAAACTGTCCTTTAAAAGCAGTTTCAGTTGGCATCACAGCTCCAAATGATGTACACAACTGTCCAAATTGGGCTGCTGAATGCAGAAGATGGCGGGCAGACAGGACATAAATCATTTTTTTGGCTGATTATATTGATATCTACAACAATACCATCTTTCAAGAGTCGGATGGCAGGATCTCTGAAATTCCACAATTCCAAAGGAACACTCTTGTTCCTTTTGGTGCATAGTGAAAAACCACAAAGCTCAGTCACCTTCCATCGTTTGATACAATAGTCTGCAATTCACTACTTCAAAGAACGAATAAAAGAGTATTATCTATGAATCTGCTTTGCAGCTGCCAGTTTTTTCTAAAAAAGTATATATTAATTAAAAATTGTCAATACAGAAAAAATTGGATGCATCCAGAATTTGGATTATCACAGATTTATTTGCGTAGCTCAGCTCTTTGTATCATTATAATGAAATCTATGGAAAATTTTATAAAAGTGAATGATGCCGATTTCAACAACAAATCAAGGACTTGCAAAGTTATGCAAATATTTATAGCAGTACAAACATGCAAGTGAAGCTTACACAATTAGCCCTATTCTAAAAAAAAAATGAAAGATGGATATTTGCATCTCCTCCTGAACATATTGTTACTGTTTTTTCTCTATTTACCAACATTCCTAGTAGTATACTTGAAAAGCTGTACCATGCATAGTATTGGGAATGTCATGTGACATATCCCTAATGGTCAAAATCCCCAGTGCAGAATTCTACATAATGTAGAATTTCACAATTCTACTTAACATAGAATTCCACACTAGGAGAATGGAGCCTTTTGTGCACTTTCTTGGTCTCTCCACTGGGAAACCATTTTTCCCCAAGGAGAAAACTCTTACCTGAGCTCTCTGATTAATCTGGAATGATCCGTTCCCCTTCTTATTCCATTGTAGCCCCTGGCTGAAATACATTTATAAGCATTTGCAGTTGTCGTATAGAATGGCACAGGCGTAAATAGATGTACACCGGCAAGGTAGCTTGAGATATTAAGAGTTTGTCCTCCTGCTCTTAAAGGAGAGCAGATGATTCACCCTTTTAATTACTCTAGAAATCCCCAAAGAGAACCGAGGCTACAATGTAGCCTTTGTTACAAAGGCTACAATATTGGAAGACCAGGACGAGTATACATTTCTTAAAATATGCATTTCGAAAGCTACACATCAGATGTTAAAGAATAATCCATTCAAACAGTGCTGAGACAAAGGTAAGAAAAACCAGGCCAAACGTTTGTTAAGAAGTATGTTGTGGTGGCAATGAAATTTCAAAGTTAGTTTGAAATGTTGACAACTACACAACTAACATTCACGTCTTAAATCTCTAAAGGGATCATTCACCAAGCTTCGTACTCTAAGAGACAGAAACTTACTCTGTTAAACTACTCATATGTTATAGAGCAAACTTACAACTTTACTGGGATTTACAGAATAGCCAAAGAGTACCCAAGAACTCAACATCAGTTGTATGTTTCCTTCAGTACTTCAATGTGAACTATTTATGAATCTGGAAATTTCACATGGTGAGAATTCAGCATATGGAAAGCTGAGGCATATGTGCATTTGTACATGAACGTTGTTTTTGTCTCTGAAATACTACTAATCCCTCCATAACACAACTTTACTGCTATGGTGTTGAGTTGGTGATATCTATAAATCAAACTTGGCATATGATGGTGCACTTCCTTCTGGAATTTCACGCTCCAACATCAACAAGGATCCATGATACAGATACTTCTTTCTTTGACATAAAAATAAACCCTCTTAGTTGTAAGCCACCAATGCATCACATTTAGGGGCCCATTTCTTTCCACTATGTTGTGGTGCTTCCCACACAGGATCAGACAGGATGAGGAAGTAAGTCGCATGATGCGGGTGAAGTTCAACTTCCTTTTAAATGATACACTCAGACAAGTAATCACACACTGAGCATAGTTTTGTCTCTAAGTGAGAATTCTGTCATATCACATTTGGCCTGTTAATATGAATGGGATGCAAGCCGGTAGCTGGTGGTGGTGGGGGCTGGACCTCAAGCACCAGACTTCTTCGCCGCAGGTAGCCGCCCACGTTGCTCCTCTGCGCCCAGAGGCGACTACATCTTCCCGCTGGGGCTCCCGCTGTGCGTGACGCGCCCGGGCTTGGCCCCGGCTAAGACCAGGCCAAGAGCAGGGCCGTCTGCGCCCGTACAAGGCTGGGCTGGGCCTTTTCTCTTGGTTTTTGTCAGACATATGCCAAAGGAATTGTGGCATATAAAATGTACTGCGACAATCACTTTTTATTCTGGCCTGCATTGGGTAAATCTGTGCTGTTCTCTAGTCTTATCAGAATGGCGAAAAGAGAGATTAACTCTGTACCCCCGACAATTGGTACCACTCTTGATGGCTTTCTACAGCGGGTCATGGGAGCCATAAATAAAGAAATTGAGTTGGCTGAGCGCAGGTTATCCCTTTCCTCACCCTCACCTCCTCATATGGTTACAGTGTAAGGTCTGACAGCAGAAGGAGGACAGGCCAAGCAGACAATCCAGTTAGTAGCACCAGTAATTTCATCCTTCCCTATTGTTGTCTGTAGTCAACCTGCCAGCCATTCTCAGGATACTGCACAGAGCACAGATGGGACTGAACGTTTAAAATCCAAAGCAGGAAAGAAGAAAAGGGTGGAGCCTGCAACCACCTCTAAGAAACAATGATCAGCCCCTCTGAGACGCACGCAGAGCAGTGAGAAGCAACTCATTTGGACGATGACAGGTTTCAATCATTTATGGATGGATTCTATCCCAGGATAACAAATCTTTTGGCTGACACCCTAAAGCCTATTTTGTTACTTCTGGGGAAAATAGAAGATCAACTTTCATCTTTTATGGAGACTGCCTAGCTTGAGTGCCGAACAAACCACACACGAGACAATCAAGAGATCTTGACCACTCAGACATTAGTCAATTGACCTAATACTATAGCTTGTGCTTCTGGGTTGCTATCCACTACTGTTGGGCAATCTTTTCAAGGACCGGGTTCAGTATCTGGTCCTGCCAGGAGTCTTAATAATCAAAATCTGAAGGGTGATGGGCGGTCCACTTTGTTGGGTTTCCCAAAGGTTATTCCAGACCCACCCATATTAGGGTCTTTAAACACTGATAATCATCATTTTGCCCCCGTTACAGTACCTCAGCATTTAAGTGTTTCTGATAGCTTGCATCTTCCTCCAGAATGCACTCCTTATACAATGGTTTTAATGGGAGTTTCACCTTTAGATTAAGGATCTCAGGAGTCCTGTCAAAATCTCATTAATAAAGCAGGTCATTGGTGCAGGAGACATGCAGATTGTAACCCAGCTGTCATAATGGCTCGAGAAGTCAAATGGGTTGGGCCTTCTATGAAATCTGTTGAGGGAGACTGTATAGTTTTAAGTTTTAGGGATCCCGAGTGGGTACATTTCCTGTTGTCCCGTTTGACCTCTGCCAGCTTAAATTCCAGTAAGATATGGGTTTCTCCCTTGGGGTTTTTTTACCCGCCCCCAACCAGTCATGCTCTTCACAGACAGTGTAATCGTACACATAGGCCTCATCAAAATCAGCCTTTTTTGGTTAACTTTGCTCACCCTAACTGATTTGAACTACTATCAGAGCTTACAGAAAATGACTGAAGTCCAACTCAGTCTAGCAGTGTAAATGCAATTAGCCAACAGGAGATATCCCTTCTCTATTAGTCCCGCAGGCATGTATCTTAAATAATATAAAGTCCAACATAGAGAGAAGGCATGGTTTTCATTTTCTCTCTTGGAATATTGGGGAAATTAGGGACAAATCAAATAATGAAGACTAGTTAGCATATTTACAAGATGTTGATATTGTTTTTTTCCAAGAAACCTGGGCCACTGATCCTATAAGTGTAAATGGTTATAAATAATATTGCTTCAAGCTATTCCCTCATCTGCAGGAAGGGCAAAGGGTGGCCTGGCTATACTTATCTCATGCTCTATTAAGAATCTGAGGATGGATGTATTAGCGTCAAGTCCATATTTTCAAGTTGTGAAATTGCAGATGAAACATTTATTAAATGTGGTTAATGTAAATTTTTATTTAAACTTTTTCTCTGTGCAACCAGTAGAGATTATGTGTCAGGAATGGGGCTACAATTGCTCTAATACGCCCTAGAGACTATGTGCTAAGTTATAAATTAAGGTATTAGAGGGTGGGCAAATGTTCAGTTTCTAATCACTGGAAGAGATCTCTAGATTGGATTTTCAAAAGACCATTTCAAGAGGGCTCACGTTTGGCTTAGACTTGTACGTACTACTCTTGATGTTGACGAACTCTCGCGAGATTGAACCCTAAAATCGGAGACGCGCGAGCTCATTCCTGCGCACTTCAACGAGAAAATTCCTGCGGTGAGTAGCGTTCCCCGTACTCTGTCACAGTTATTTTCAAAAGTCCTGTATAGCTCTGTATCCTTAGTGCTCACGTGGTTCCTGTTTGGAAACTCTCTTCCGGAGCGTTTCTCTTGAATTAGTTGCGAACAAGTTGTGACGGTACGGACTCTGTCATCGTGAGTCCACTTCCAGGTCGTCTTAAAGAGGAGTGTTCCGATATGTTGCAAGTTCAATAAACACTGCCTTCGCCTCCGGGTCTCTTGTTAGAGACTAGTGTTTGAGATAAACGCAAACTCTATCAACAATCCAGTTACTGGCGCCTGGTCAGAAGAGAAGTGCCTCAGCTACACGCGAGGTCATTAATACGAATCTAGTCTCCAGTCTCTCTAAAGAAACTAGCGTCTCGGCAAGATGCAGAACTGGCCATAGTAGTGTTCTGGCCCGATGCAAGGTTATCGAAAGCTTCAAGCACTCCCTTCGGGAAGCAACGATTCGGCTGAGAATTTCCTCATCTAAATAAACCTATGGTTGGTAAGGTGTCTACCCTTCGTCGTTCCTTCCCCCTCGCGGGTCGTCCTTCCTTACCTTCTCCTTCCTTATTCCTTTTTGCAGGTCTTGAACCTCAGAAGTCAACGGTACGGTAAGGACTTCAAATACTCGTTTGAAGAATATTATGTAAATATTGTTGATGAATTGGAAAGATCTAGATTCTTTTCAAAAGACTTCTTTTACAAACTGTGTAAAAGTCATTTTGCAAAACTTCCAAAGATGAATGAACTGTTTAACTAAACTGAACTATACAGAGTGAAGAGAAGCAAAACTCTCCTGATTAAGGGGTATGTAGTTTAATATGGATGCATAGTGTAAGTGATGTTAATTTGAATACTGCTATTATATTTCATTTGTATCTGTGCATTAGGTATTCCCTTGTGAAGAACCAGATCTCATCTTGAGAGTCCTGAGAGGAATTTGAAGGAGTATCCCTAATACTAGAGACCTGAGAACTGCCAAAGAACAATCAGGAGTGTCTCTCCTCTCGATCCTATTCCCCGTTCCCCCTTGTTGGGATAGCCTGTTCAGTGTTGACAGGTGGTACCGATAGGGAGGCATTGGGAGCCTTCGCCTGTTCTGCTCCTGTGAAGATCAGTGGTGCCTTGACATTATGCATGAACTGGGAAGGTTATTGTCAGATTCACTGGATAGACAAAGCAAGCAGGATGGCTCAATTATATGGGTAGGTGATTTTAATGTTACTAAATGTTTTTTAGGTGGGAATAGCATCTGTGGTTTCTCCCATCTTCTGGGAGATTATATAAATCATTTTAAACATTCTTCATATGGTGATTCCTTAAATCAGATAATTTTAATCCACAATCTAACTTTTGCCTCCGATTATCGCCTTAATGATAATCATGCCATCCAACATTTACAGGTAGAGGCCAGGGGACTATGATGGATTTTGTTCTCATAACTTCTGATATGGCCCGTTATCTTTTGAACTATGAGGTATGTTTGTTCCGCTTTAGTGATCATATTCCTGTTTCTGTATGCTTTGACTTGAGCCTCCTAGGAAAAGAAGGTTTAACAAGTAAGCTATCTGTAAACTAGGCAATAAACAAATGAGTCCAAATAAACTGGAGGAACATTGAACCAGACACATTTTTAAGCAACTTGATTAGTAAGGCGCCTGATGATATCACCTGTTGTCTCTCCCATGATATTGCTCCAGAGAGGATTGTGGAAGGTTTTAGCAAAATCATTAAACTTGTAGCCTCTGAGTTGTCTATCAATACGCCATTAAGCAAGTGCCCTCCCAAATCCTGGTTTATTCCTAACTGCACAGCAGCCCTCAAAGCTCTAAAACAAGCCACAAATAAAGTTCCACGAAATATAGAGGAGATTAGAGCAGCTAGGAAAAACTTCAGGCAAATCCTTGAAAAGAGAAGGCTTGAGATTAGAATTAAGGCCTGGGAGGATTTAGAAAAAACGTCTAACTTGAACGATTCCTTGTTTTGGGAAGTTGTTAATCTGCCTTTTTTTACAGAAAAATCCAAAAGTGGTATAGAGTGTCATATACCCGAACAGGACTGGATTAATCATTTTGCCATCATTTTTAATCCGGATTATGAGATGATTGGCCATGATAAGGATATTAGGCTCGATTCCTCAATATTAAAGGGGGATTGGCTGGTCGATCTTAGTAGTCTTCCTACTGTCACCACAGCTATTCAGGTTGCAGCAAGCAACAAGGTCCCAGGCCCTGATGGGGTACCAACTGATCTTTTTAAACATAATATTGATCTTTGGGCCCCACTTTTACCTAATGTCCTGAGGGCACCTGTTAGGGGTAACCTAATTGAGTCATGGAGAGAGGCTGTGCCTAAGGCAAGGAACCTTGGCTTTTTGATAGATAAAGATCTATCGTATGGTCCCCAAATCAACCAAGTTACTTCAAGTTGCTTCTTTATGATCAAGGTTCTGAGGAAAATACTTCCGTTTATACCATTCTCTCTAAGGAAGACGGTTGTAGGAGCCTTGATCTTATCCAGACTAGATTATTGTAATGCTCTGTACTTGGGAGCTGGTGCGAAACAATTCTCCAAACTCCAATCACTGCAGAATGCTGCCGCAAGGGTACTGTGTGGTCTCCCCAAGCACCACCCTACATCAAAGGCCATTAGGGACCTACACTGGCTACCAGTTCGACGAAGAGTGGACTTCAAGGCCCTGTGTGTAGTACACAAAGCCTTCTATGGAGGAGGAGCAATTGATATTGGACTCCTCTTTCCTCGATACATGCCAGTGCGGGCACTCAGGTCATGCAACTTAGGGTTGGCATGTCTCCCCAGGACAAAAAGAGTCAGATGGGGAGGAAAGGGTTTTTCATTCCAAGCCGCTAAGCTTTGGAATTCCCTTCCTACCCAGATGCGACAGCAATCCAACAGGATTCTGTTTAGGAAGGTTTTAAAAACTTGGCTATTTGATAAATCCTAGAATGGTATGGCCTTCCCACCCCTTTCACACCCCAGCGCCAAGACGCCTCGGCAATAGTGCGCTTAATAAATAATTCAGTCAGTCAGTCAGTCAATAAGAAGCTATAGAGGGCAAAAACGTGCCAGATCACCCTCCAATCAACATCTATTCATACATCAAAGATCTGGCATTAGCAGGCACTTTCTCAATTATTTATTGTCTATAGGATTAGAGTGAGGAAGATATTCTTATCTATGCCCACGGCCAGCTATTCAATAGCACAATACGGCCAAATCCTCCGTGCCCACTAGTTTTAAAACAATTATAGAAAAAGAAAAAGTAAAGAAAGAAAAGTGGTCAGTCAATTCACTCAGAACATCACATACCCCTCTGTTTAAGTGTATGTGTGCTAGAAAAATGTGTAGAGAAAAGAGAAAGTATCTCACGTGCGTACCACCAGAGGAGCTACTGGTTGGTTCTCACCAGCTTGCCCACGTTTTTGTCATCATTGATAACTTTCTCAAATGAAAACAAGTGTAATGTGTCCAGTGAAGGAAAAAAGTGTGAAAGAAAGAATCAAGACCCCGTGAAAAAATGAGACTCGAGAAGTGTCTATTAAAATTGGGCTAGACTCACACGCAACCTTGTCACTTTTATTCCGAACTGTGAGTCTGCACAAAGTTAAAAACACAGCATGTTGTAGACCACTTCAAGGACGGCCAACATGTTTCATTGCCAGTTATATTTTAGCGGCAATTTCGTCAGGGCAACCGAGGTCAACAATCACCTCCCTGGACATCTAACAACAAAAAGAGTGACTGACAGACACATAAAGAAAAAAAGGATTTTGGTTAGAGAAAACACCCCCAACTTCAAGCTCCCTTCAGTACAGGTATGGATTAAAAAACAGACGAGAGGCTAGATATTAGCGACTAGTCCTGTGTTAAAATTCGTGGTATTTACCTAGCGGGAGCCATGGGCCCACATACCAGCTCCCACTGAGTCGTAGGGAGAAACAGCAGCCCTCATCCTCCTGGACCTATCAGCCGCCTTCAACACGGTCTGCCACCACACACTACGAACAAGCCTTCACGACGCGGGATCCAAGAGAAGGCCCTGGACTGGACCACATCCTTCCTTTCCGGCAGAACACAAAGCGTCCGCCTCGCCCCCTTCCGATCCAAGGCCACCAAGATCATCTGCGGCGTACCCCAAGGCTCCTCCCTCAGCCCAACGCTGTTCAACATCTACATGGCACCCCTCGCCCACGTCGCCCGACAGCACAACCTCAACATCATCTCCTACGCCGACGACACCCAGCTGATCCTCTCCCTCACCAAAAACCCTCACACCGCCAAAGCCCACCTCCACGAAGGAATGAAGGCCGTCGCCGAATGGATGAGGACCAGCCGCCTGAAGCTGAACTCGGACAAGACGGAGGTCCTCATCCTTGGTTCCAACCCTTCAGCCTGGGACGACTCCTGGTGGCCAACATCATTGGGAACAGACCCGCCACCCACCGACCACGTACGCAACCTAGGGGTCATCCTCGACCCCACCCTCTCCATGACTAAGCAGGTCAATGCCGTTTCCTCATCCTGCTTCAACATCCTCCGAATGCTCCGCAGGATCTTCAAGTGGATCCCCACCGAAACAAGAAAAACAGTCACCCAGGCCCTCGTCACCAGCAGGCTGGACTACGGAAACGCCCTCTACGCAGGAACGACGGATAAGCTCCTGAGACGGCTGCAACGCATCCAGAACGCCTCTGCACGTCTTATCCTCGACATCCCCCGACGCAGCCACATCACACCCCACCTGAGAGACCTGCACTGGCTCCCTGTCAACAAGAGGATAACCTTCAAGCTCCTCACCCACGCACACAAAGCACTCCACAACTCCGGACCAGCCTACCTCAACAGACGACTCAGCTTCTACACCCCCACCCGCCAGCTCCGCTCGACCAGCCTCGCCCTCGCCACAGTCCCCCGCATCCGGAAAACGACCGCCGGCGGCAGATCCTTCTCCCACCTCGCCGCCAAGACCTGGAACACCCTCCCCACCAACCTCCGACAGACCCAAGACCTACTGGCCTTCAGAAGACTCCTCAAGACCTGGCTCTTCGATCAGTAGCAGCACCACCCCCTCTTCCCCCAGCGCCTTGAGACCCTCGCGGGTATGTAGTGCGTTTTATAAGTGACATGATTGATTGATTGATTGTATCATATATAATTTCTGTCCCTTCATATAGCACTGTCGTTGCTTACAATTTTATCTGTGGAACTAGACATACATCATTTGGTGTGTTTAAGTTGTACCATCGAGATTAGCACAACATCAATGCCATGCATTCACCAACACGCTCTCCCTCAGTCTGCCTAATAAGTATGCCACAGTGTCCAGTCTGCTAAGGACACATGGCACGGACATACTCAAGTTTAAAACAACACTCAACATCCTCGCTATGCGACTTTAGGTCTTTTGATTTCCAGCCATGCCCCAATATTTAACCTGCTGAAAACTCAAGGCGCGTGCACACTCTAGTTAAAAACAACACTCAACATCCTCGCTGTGCGGCATTAAATACTCTAGTTTTAGCCATGCCCCAGCCGCTGCCGATTCCCTGAACGTGGTAACCGAGTGACATATCATTCATTCATTCACAGTCACATAACTATTCCAAGGGGCGCGCTCGTGCCTCCATCATTCTCAACCGACACACTCTTACCGCTCCCAAGGAACTCCAAGCGGTAGTTCAACCCAGCACGCCATTCACGGGCAGATCTCGTCTATTTAAACACAACTCGCTCTCTCTCCAAGCGCGTCTTGCTGTACCCTCGTCACATGACTCCCATTGCGTGCTCCTCGGCATTACAGCAAGCACGGGCGCCATCTTAGAATGGTGAAAAGTTAAATACAAGTTCAATATACAGCCCCAGAATAATCCTAATGTGGGGTGCATATCCCGGCAGATAACTGAAACCGGCACAATCACAGGACTCAAGCTTCCTGTAAGTTTTAACACAACAAAGATGTCAACCAGCGTGGATATTAACACACACGCGTGCATGGGGCATAGATTATACAACTTATTGCACACACTTCAGCCACCATAATTGTCAACCAGCGTGGATATCGACACGTACGCGTGCATAACAACAGTGGTATCATGCGGCCACAGGCTGCTACCCATGGGCTGGATGCAGAGCCTGCAGATCAATATCATCATTATAACAGCAGTGGTATACGGTCACAGCCTACTACTCATGAGCTGAATGCAGAGCCTGCACGGTACCATTCCTACAGGAAATACAGACAGTTTAGGGTGCATCCATCGTCATTGTCAGACATAAAGGGCACCTAATGCCCACCACAGCACACAGGTCACCTCTCTGTCACCAACTACTGATCTTATTCCATTCAATCTGGTCATTTAGGCCAATCTGATCTGCCTTCTCGGAAAATATCCAACGGGACCCAGCAGTTGAACTTTTAAGTACAATTACATCTATGGTTTCACAAGCAAAAGAGAAAAAGTGGATAACCAGTAAAGAGGCAGATTTTTTGATCAAAGTAAAACCCAGAACACCGGCGTTTTACATTCTGCCTAAAATTCATAAGGCCCAACGGCCACCGCCGGGGCGCCCGATAGTTTCAGGGATCTCCTCTGTTCTTGAACCCCTGTCGCAATTTGTGGATTTCTTTCTAAGAGAATTGGTGGTTAAACAACTGTCCTATGTTCAGGACACCACCGATATTCTGAACATTATTGAAGATATGGATTTTGACCCCCTACAACAGTTCATAGTTACAATTGACATTGATTCTTTGTACACATGTATACCCCAAGAGGCGACATTGGTGGCAGCAGCTCGCGCTCTTGGGGCGCAGGAGTGGTTTTATGACACTCCGCAGTCTTTTGTGATGCAATGCGTTGAGTTAGCCTTGATCCGTAACAATTTTTGTTAAAAAAACAAACAGTTTTTGCAAATATCTGGTACTTCTATGGGCGCAACTTTTGCGCCCAGTCTGGCCTGCATTTATGTAGGCCAGTTTGAGGAACATCATCTGTACCATTCATCTAACCCCTTCCAGAGGCACATTTGCCTCTGGAAGAGGTATATTGATGATGTTTTGTGTGTGTGGTCTGGATCGGAAAACCAGCTACGTGAGTTCCTAGAATGGCTGAATGGTCGAGACGAATGCTTGAAGTTCACATGGAACATAAGCAATGAGAGAGCGACCTATCTCGATTTGGATATTGGAGTAATTAATAACAAGCTTAGCACAAGTGTGCACCAAAAACCCACTGACAAAAACTCGTTGTTGCATTATCAATCGTTCCACCCGAGAGCCCTCAGGGATAATCTCCCAGTGGGCCAGTTCCTTAGATACCGTAGGAACTGTTCCTCCACTCACGATTATTTGCAACAATCTGAAAGTTTGACTGAGAAGTTAGTTCAGCGGGCCTATCCGAAGAGGATTGTCACTAGAGCTCGTAAAAGGGCCCATAACACCCCCCGGGAGGCACTTCTTGAAAGAAACTGTAAGGAATCTAATGACTGTCTGCCAGTTGTGCTTACCTTTGATCCTTTATCCACAAAGATCCGTCAAGCCATAAGAAAACATTGGTTGTTGCTATCTACCAACGAGTTTCAAATGCCGCAACCAAGATTTGCGTTTAAACGCGCACAGAATTTAAAGGACAGGCTTGTCCATACAAGACCGATACAACGTACTGTGACTACTTCCATTCCATCGGGGCACTACCCATGTGGCTGCTGCTCAGTATGCGAGTTGACAGAAAAAACGACAGAAGTGCAGTTGCTGAACGGAAGGACATGGTACCTAAATAAGTTCAGCAACTGCAACTCAGCGAGTGTGATTCACAGATTGACTTGCCAATGTGGATTGCACTACATAGGTTTGACTTCTCGCAAAATTAAGGTTTGAGTGCAAGAGCATCTTAGCACAATCAAAGCAGGAAAACTGACTACACGCCTGGTACAACACTACAGGGAACATCAACACAACCATAGAGCATTAAAATGGGTGGTGTTGGAGAAGGTAGTGGGTGACGTAAGCTGTTTGGACAAGATTCTTGCGACAAAGGAAGCACGTTGGATATTTTCCGAGAAGGCAGATCAGATTGGCCTAAATGACCAGATTGAATGGAATAAGATCAGTAGATGGTGACAGAGAGGTGACCTGTGTGCTGTGGTGGGCATTAGGTGCCCTTTATGTTTGACAATGACGATGGATGCACCCTAAACTGTCTGTATTGCCTGTAGGAATGGTACCGTGCAGGCTCTGCATTCAGCTCATGAGTAGTAGGCTGTGACCGTATACCACTGCTGTTATAATGATGATATTGATCTGCAGGCTCTGCATCCAGCCCATGGGTAGCAGCCTGTGGCCGCATGATACCACTGTTGTTATGCACGCGTACGTGTCGATATCAACGCTGGTTGGCAATTATGGTGGCTGAAGTGTGTGCAATAAGTTGTATAATCTATGCCCCATGCATGCATGTGTGTTAATATCCACGCTGGTTGACATCTTTGTTGTGTTAAAACTTAGAGGAAGCTTGAGTCCTGTGATTGTGCCGGTTTCAGTTATCTGCCGGGATATGCATCCCCACATTAGGATTATTCTGGGGTTGTATATTGAACTTGTATTTAACTTTTCACCATTCTAAGATGGCGCCCGTGCTTGCTGTAATGCCGAGGAGCACGCAATGGGGGTCATGTGACGAGGGTACAGCAAGACGCGCTTGGAGAGAGAGCGCGTTGTGTTTAAATAGACGAGATCTGCCCGTGAATGGCGTGCTGGGTTGAACTACCGCTTGGAGTTCCTTGGGAGCGGTAAGAGTGTGTCGGTTGAGAATGATGGAGGCACGAGCGCGCCCCTTGGAATAGTTATGTGACTGTGAATGAATGAATGATATGTCACTCGGTTACCACGTTCAGGGAATCGGCAGCGGCTGGGGCATGGCTAAAACTAGAGTATTTAATGCCGCACAGCGAGGATGTCGAGTGTTGTTTTTAACTAGAGTGTGCACGCGCCTTGAGTTTTCAGCAGGTTAAATATTGGGGCATGGCTGGAAATCAAAAGACCTAAAGTCGCATAGCGAGGATGTCGAGTGTTGTTTTAAACTTGAGTTTGTCCGTGCCATGTGTCCTTAGCAGAGTGGACACTGGCATACTTATTAGGCAGACTGAGGGAGAGCGTGTTGGTGAATGCATGGCATTGATGTTGTGCTAATCTCGATGGTACAACTTAAACACACCAAATGATGTATGTCTATTTCCACAGATAAAATTGTAAGCAACGACAGTGCTATATGAAGGGACAGAAATTATATATGATACACATCCCTACGACTCAGTGGGAGCTGGTATGTGGGCCCATGGCTCCCGCTAGGTAAATACCACGAATTTTAACACAGGACTAGTCGCTAATATCTAGCCTCTCGTCTGTTTTTTAATCCATACCTGTACTGAAGGGAGCTTGAAGTTGGGGGTGTTTTCTCTAACCAAAATCCTTTTTTTCTTTATGTGTCTGTCAGTCACTCTTTTTGTTGTTAGATGTCCAGGGAGGTGATTGTTGACCTCGGTTGCCCTGACGAAATTGCCGCTAAAATATAACTGGCAATGAAACATGTTGGCCGTCCTTGAAGTGGTCTACAACATGCTGTGTTTTTAACTTTGTGCAGACTCACAGTTCGGAATAAAAGTGACAAGGTTTCGTGTGAGTCTAGCCCAATTTTAATAGACACTTCTCGAGTCTCATTTTTTCACGGGGTCTTGATTCTTTCTTTCACACTTTTTTCCTTCACTGGACACATTACACTTGTTTTCATTTGAGTAAGTTATCAATGATGACAAAAACGTGGGCAAGCTGGTGAGAACCAACCAGTAGCTCCTCTGGTGGTACGCACGTGAGATACTTTCTCTTTTCTCTACACATTTTTCTAGCACACATACACTTAAACAGAGGGGGTATGTGATGTTCTGAGTGAATTGACTGACCACTTTTCTTTCTTTACTTTTTCTTTTTCTATAATTGTTTTAAAACTAGTGGGCACGGAGGATTTGGCCGTATTGTGCTATTGAATAGCTGGCCGTGGGCATAGATAAGAATATCTTCCTCACTCTAATCCTATAGACAATAAATAATTGAGAAAGTGCCTGCTAATGCCAGACCTTTCATGGAGAGAGGCCACAATAATCCCAATTTTTAAAAAGGGTGATCGGAATCAGCCCACCTGTTACAGACCAATTTCATTAATTGACTGTAGGTCCAAAATCCTTGGGAGGGTTATTTCGGAAAAATTGGAGGATTGGGCTGAGTCTACCTCTTTCTTTTCACCTTTTCAATACAGTTTTTGATCCAATTTAGGAACAGTGGAACAGGCACTTAATTTACATCTTATCTAGGGCAAGTATGTTAATGCGAGGAGAGGTGCCCTTCATATGGCTTTTATGGACCTCTCCTGTGCCTTTGACTTTGTAGAAAGGAAGAACCTGTGGGAACAAATGGATCAGGCGGGAGTGGACCCTATCCTGCTGGACCCTGTCAAGCAATGGCATTGGGATTCTTCCCTTAAAGTGCGTAATACACATACAGGGGATTTCACGAAACCTATAAGGGTGAGCAGAGGACTGAGGCAAGGCTGCATTTTGGCCCCTTTCTTGTTTTTATTTAATATTAATTCACTTGACAGATTTTTGGGGGCATGTAGCAAGGTCATCCCGTGAATCGGCTCTCGTGTAGTGCCGTTTCTTCTGTATGCGGATTATGCTGTTCTCCTTGGGTTAACAGCAGATGGCATACAAAGTCTTTTAAATGGTTTTAGTGATTTTATGAGTAATTTAAATCTTAAGGTAAATCATCAAAAATCATACATCACGTCCTGCGGTCCCAAATGTACAAAATCAAAAGATTTCTCTATTGGAGGGACACCAATTGTGAAAGTATCCTCTTTTAATTATTTGGGCCTCTTAATAAATGCGAATGGGTCTTGGAAATGCTAAATTAACCAGAGAATACATAAGATGGGGGCTGCCTGTGAAATGTTATCTAGATTTGCTAAAAAGTTGGGGCATAAACCGATTAAGGAGATGTTTCAGTTATATAGAAGTGTTTATCCCTTGGTTCTTATGGAGCAGGAGTGTGGGGCTATACAGCTCTTAGGAAGCTACAGACGGTGAAAAATAAGTTTTTAGCTAGACTTTTAAACCTTACCCAAATCTACCTCAAGTTTTATCACACATGTGGAAGTGGGGGCGGGTTTTTGGGAAGATCTTATTAATATAGCTCCCTTGCTATTGAGGATAAAACTCTGGAGCACCCCTAGGGCTGGTTTCTCCAGGGAAGTTTTGAAAGATTGTTTATATCTTGACAATATCAATGCTATTCCATGGCTGGCTTATGTTAAAAAAGTCTTTCTTGCCCTAGGTTTGAGCACACACTTCAACTCTTCTGAAAATATAGGTCCTCAGACCAAAGAGAGGGTTAAAAAGATTTTTGCTTAAAATCAAGAAGACGCCAGGATTGAGAAGTCTCTGGGCTCTTGTACAATCATTCATTATATGCACATTTTTAATGTTTCTGGTATTGAATCATATTTAACTTGGTTTGCCAATCCTCAACACAGATTTTATATGACAAGGCTGAGATTAAAACTAATCCATCATTTAGTCACTTTTCCCTTGGCTGGCTCTTGGGTTGGTTTCTTCTTGAAATGCATGTATGACAATGTTTCAACCAAATCATCTTTGCAGTTAATTCTATTTTTCCCCTTGTATTGTTCGTTAAGAGTTCGATTTTTACGTCCTATCCTTTTGCACATGCATTTTACCTCAGACAAAGAGGGTTAAAGGCTATATCCAGTCCTTAGCCTCCCCAGAAATTTGCACTGCTACACTTAATTATATTACTGCTACTGTGAAACTCAGGAAATTTTATGCAATGTAAAAGATTCTTCATTCTGATTTTAGCTTTTTTAAAACATATTTTATTAAGGGTATCTATTGTTTTGTTGTTTTATTTGTTATTAATTGTGAATTTTGTATTTATTCTGTGTGCATTTATGACCAGTATACTGGTTGAATAAAGATCTTTGACTTTACTTGACTGGGAAGGATTGTAATATCACATCTGGTCACCTCTCACTGCCCTAGCAGCAAATCCTGAGGTCTGCAGGCACCAACAACCTTAAGAGATATTAGCAAGAGGTATAAATTCACCGATAATGAAAGATGGGGGTGGTTTCTCAGGAGTCTTGATCTTAAACTGAGGGCACAAATATGGGTGGAGCTATTTCCCACCCAAAATTTCACTCTGTTAATTATGGGTATCCACATGTGGTGGTGGAAAAAACTAAGACCTGAGGGATCTGCACTGCTCCCTCTCTTTTAGTTATTGATAAAACTGCTATGTTTTGGGAACCACTGTGAGAGAAAGCTTTTATTAAAAAAAATAATATAGTTAAAAAGGCATATGGAATGTCAACATGCAAACTGATATTGTACTGACGACATTTAAATGTGCTAAACAGCAGTGTGTATGTAAATATTATCTACTGGCGGTCGCCAGTAGATAGTTATAGTTAGGACCTATTTTCCATAGGAAATCCGCAACATTCTATTTGAAATAACTTTGGTGCCGGTTGACGAATCTTCGCGAAATTTTCAAAACTCGTGGGGCGCTCCGGTCCGCTCCTATCCTGAAAGTCTCGGGGTGATTCGTCAAGTGGGGGCCGAGAAAAAAGGGGGGTCCCAAAACGTGTTTTCCACATGCAATTTTCCATAGGAACCTTTCATCGCAGCTACAGCCCGAACTGCTGAACGGAATTACACCAAATTTGGCAAAAAGGTAGCCCTTGGTTCAGAGTTGTGCCTTTTGGTTAAATGGTGTAAATCCGTTCAGTAGTTCCTGAGAAATTTGAAAAAGAAAACCCGTATATATCTGGGCGGAGCCTAACCACACATGTCATCGTGAGATCTGATTGGCTGTCAGCACTTCATCCTGGAATTGCTGGCAGCCATCTTGGGACCAATATAAATGATAGTACCCCATTGAAATGCATTGTAGTGAATCGAAGATTTTGAGGGTTACCAAAAGGAGAACTATAAAGGGTGATAACAGACTTTAGTTACATTAGAATTCATTTGTTGATGGTACCATACTAATTTCAGGAATTGTGGTGTGTTCTAAGGTGATTTTACCCTGTGAAAAACCTTCTGCTGGGATATCATGAATCATGTTTGAGAGAAAACTATTTTCACATGCTTGTCCCATACAGTTTTGGAAGGTGCTCCAGAAGCTAAAATGAGAGCATATTTTCTGTAAATTCACATTATCTTTCTCAGTCATGTGAGAATAAAGTCTGACATTCTCAGTAAAACATGTACATCCAACAAGGGCAGAGACTGTCAGTTGATTCCTTTGTGTTCTACTGCAGCTTCCCAGAGTGTTCTAAAGAACAACTAGAGTGCTAACAGCCTTACTTATGACAAAAGTATGGCACACCTGAAGCCATCTTGATTGGAATAAACTGGTAACACTTAAAACATTTAATTTAAAAAGGAACAAAATGATGGGGTTCATTTTGTCATAGAATTTATGGTTAGTGCTGTAGAAAGAAAAATTAGGACATGTTTCAAGTGTGATCTCAAATATCTTCCTGTTATATTTCAACAGGAGCAGCCTGTCAGTTGATGCCTTTGTGTTCTACTGCAGCTTCCCAGAGTGTTCTAAAGAACAACTAGAGAGCTAACAGTCTTACTTATGACAAAAGTATGGCACACCTGAAGCCATCTTGATTGGAATAAACTGGTAACTCTTAAAACATTTAATTTAAAAAGGAACAAAATGAGGGGGTTCATTTTGTCATAGAAATTATGGTTAGTGCTGTAGAAAGAAAAATTAGGACGTTTTAAGTGAGATCTCAAATATCTTCCTGTTATATTTCAACAGGAGCAGCCTGTCAGTTGATGCCTTTGTGTTCTACTGCAGCTTCCCAGAGTGTTCTAAAGAACAACTAGAGCGCTAACAGTCTTACTTATGACAAAAGTATGGCTCACCTGAAGCCATCTTGATTGGAATAAACTGGTAACACTTAAAACATTTAATTTAAAAAGGAACAAAATGAGGGGGTTCATTTTGCCATAGAAATTATGGTTAGTGCTGCAGAAAGAAAATTTAGGGCATGTTTTAAGTGAGATCTCAAATCCTCTTCTATTTCATTAGAAAATTCTGACATGCAGACTGAAACAATCACTTTCAATACCAGCAGTAGACTTCCAGTTAACTCCCTGGTGAGCAGTAGCTTTACTACAGTGATCTAATGAACAACTAGAGTGCTAACATTCTGAATTTATGGCAAATGTGTGACACATCTGAATGCCTTCTTGATGGAATCAAAGTAAAAAACTGAAAGCATTTCCTACTGAGGAGACTGCAGTAAATGACGAAATTAGGAAACTTCATAACAAATAAGTCTCCAAAAATGGCCACCAGAGAAAAAAAAGCCCAAATGTAGCACAAATATAACCCAGATGTAGCACACATATAGCCCAATGAAAGAAGTGTGCAAAACACTTTTTATTTTTAGTTTTTCTGCAGTTTTATATAGTGCAAACTGGTCAGGTATTGGAGCGTTACATCTTACTTGGACCCCTTATTGCGTATTTTGCACGAAATACATGAGATTGATCTTGCGAAACACTGAACTTTACGATTCTGTTAACCTGAAGTTGCTCTGAACCGAGCTTTGTAACACCCGTTTTTACCTACTGGTTTTAATTAATTCTCACTGTATTGTATTAGGAAAGAGGATTTACTGTTTTTATGTACACTTCTATGATCTATGTTTTTTCCCACACGGCCATGTTAATGACCAGCGCCACCTGGTGGTGGTAATTGGTATTGCGCCTCAGTCTATTCTTATAACAGCTTCGGGGAAAGCCCAGCTGTTGGAGCACCGGCGAGGGGCTGTCTTAAGGATTTTAAGGGCATTTGTTCTGTGCTCACACCCTCTGCTATCATGTCTTCTCCAGAAGACCATTTTTACTCCTCCTACCAGGAAGTGGAGGAGGAATGGCCCCCAACTTCTCCCTCCAGCAGTGGACCAAGCCCTCTCTCTGGCTATTTCTAGGGCGCTGGCTCCTCTTAGGGATCAGGTTGATAAGCTGGCGAAAAGCAACCCTGGGGTGTTCAGTGACCCAGATCTGGTGGTGGCGGGTCCAAGTAGCTCCCAGATGGGGAATAAAAGGGCCGTTAAGCATAACGCGGGGCACTTGGAAGGATTTGATAAACTTACGGAGACCTTCCTCAAGAGTGCGCGAACGCTAAAACATGCACCCTGCCAGGAGGAGGAGGGTCCCGGAGAAAATTGCGACACTGTCACCACTATTGTAGACCCCGACGGCGGGTTTCCCTTAGAGGGAGAGGGTGTATCGGAGGACGATTTCTCCTCCGATGAGGATAAGCACTCGGGCGTCCCTGGCGTCCAGAGTCCCACTCCTCTCAGTCCCCGGTTGGGGACGGGGTCCACTCGGACATGTTCGAGCCTACCCAAATTTACCATCCTAGGTCGGCAGAGTGGACACCTGACGCCAAAGTGGCAGAGTATGTGGTGGGGAAAATCCATCAACCCCTTGAAAGGGAGGTCAGGAATAGGATGAGGGAGAATGCCCCAGGCCCTCACTGAAGGGGAAGGTGGCACACACGCCTGAAATTGATGAGAAACTATGTACCTTTTTCTCCAAGTATATGAGGGATCCCAAGAAAGGAATTGATAGGTCTTGGACGTGGTAGGGCCCTTGACCCAAATTATTCAATTGACGGAGCGTTCCAAAGAGTCAGGATGCCCTTTGTCCACGGATATTGTGGCTGGTTGGGCGCACTACCCTAAACCCTAAAACACTACCCCCTCCACTACCCAAACACCACTGCACTACCCTAAACCCTAAAACACTACCCCCAGCATGACACCCTACACTACCCAAACATAACTGCACTACCCTAAACCCTAAAACACTACCACCAGCACGACTCCCTACACTACCCAAACACCACTGCACTACCCTAAACCCTAAAACACTACCCCCAGCACGATTCCCTACACTACCCAAACACCACTGCACTACACTAAACCCTAAATATACCCCCAGCATGACCTCCCACACTACACAAACACCACTGCACTACCCTAAACCCTAAAACACTACCCCCAGGACGACCCCCTACACTACCCAAACACCACTGCACTACCCTAAACCCTAAAACACTACCCCCAGCACGACCCCCTACACTACCCAAACACCACTGCACTGCCCTAAACCCTAAAACACTACCCCAGCACTACCCCCTACACTACACAAACACCACTGCACTGCTCTAAACCCTAAAACACTACCCCCAGCACGACCCCCTACACTACCCAAACACCACTGCACTACCCTAAACCATAAAACACTGCCCCCAGCATGACCCCCTACACTACCCAAACACCACTGCACTACCCTAAACCCTAAAACACTACCACCAGCATGACCCCCTACACTACTCAAACACCACTGCATTACCCTAAACCCTAAAACCCAACCCCAGCACGACCCCCTACTCTACCCATACACCACTGCACTACCCTAAACCCTAAAACACTACCCCCAGCACGACCCCCTACACTACCCAAACACCACTGCACTACCCTAAACCATAAAACACTACCCCCAGCATGACCCCCTACACTACACAAACACCACTGCACTACCCTAAACCCTAAAACACTACCACCAGCATGACCCCCTACACTACTCAAACACCACTGCATTACCCTAAACCCTAAAACACTACCCCAGCACGACCCCCTACTCTACCCATACACCACTGCACTACCCTAAACCCTAAAACACTACCCCCAGCACGACCCCTAACCTACTGCACTACTCTAAACCCTAAAACACTACCCCCAGCATGACCCCCTACAGTACCCAAACACCACTGCACTACCCTAAACCCTAAAACACTACCCCCAGCACGACCCCCTACACCACCCAAACACCACTGCACTACCCTAAACCCTAGAAAAGAAACCCCCACCCTATGCCCAATCCCCCTTACCTCTCACTCCTCATGGTTCCTCTCTCCTCGTGGTTCCTGCTTCACGTCATCTCTGAGGGGCGGTGCACGTCGTTGTGAGGAAACGGAACAGCCTCTGTTTCCTTACAACGACATGGATCGTCTACATGTTTTTAGAACGCATGGTCATTTACCATACATACCTTTACAACAAAATTCGTTGTAAAGGCATGCGTGGTAAATGACCATGCGTTCTAAAAAATGCGTAGTAATGACTTCGTGATGTACAACGCATGCGTGGTAATGCATGCGTTGTAATGGTATTGCAAAGTAAAAAAGTCGTTGTAACGGCTGTTTACCGATCGAAGCTGGCCCCTGTTCTTCAGTGAGACGTTTATTTGATTAATTAGGAGGAAGGAATGTGTTTTTTTTACCGAAAAGTGCATTTCCGGCTGTTGTATTGTGAAAGTGTCCGCGTGGCCTGGTTTCACTTCCGGTGAGAGAGTGGAAGAGTCTGTTTGGATCTAAAGGAGTTCTGTTGTTGGACGGGGCCGGCGCGACATGTCATCAGAAAACATAGCTAATGAAAAGCGTCCTCCCTGAAGTGTGGAGCAGGGCCATGAGAGGTCAATGAGTGTGCGTCCCACCGCAGTATGTCCGTACCGCGTGACCCATGTGCCGCCTCCAGGGTACGGGAGGCTGAAGCGGCATCGCAGGTCCTCTTGAAGACCGTTGTAGCACTAATTCTACATTTTGGTACTAGGGCATTTTAACTTCGTTGTTCCTGCCAGATACAAAGAGAAGTCCTGTGTAATTCAGTGCCCTCGTTACCTTTTTTGTGGGTTGTGGTGCTTGTCACTTCGCTGCCCCGCCGGTGCACACGACTGGGCACCCCACCTCGTGTGCCATCTGCAGGGCCTCTGCCCTCGGATCACTGGTTTCGGTTTCTGGAGTGGCAACATAAACAGTTGCTCCCAAAGGACTAGCCTGAACACTTAGGTGAATATCCCCTGCACCAGCATTCCACGGAAATTCTTTCCTAGCTCTCCCACGTCAACGAGCACGGCTCCGCTCGCGACACCGTATGACGTCATCGGAGCCATAAGAGGACCTCGTCGGCGTGCTGACGTCAGTTCCACCCATTTTTTCCGTGCCACCGAGGAAAACAGGGGACCGAGACATTTTCACATGTATACATAGTATAATAAATATATATATATATTCACTGAAAAAACCATAGGTTTCAGGCACGTTATAGTTAGAAATTAGCATTTAAAAAACCTTAGAAATTCACTGAAAAAACCATAGGTTTCAGGCACATTATAGTTAAACATTAGCATTTAAAAAACCTTAGAAATTCACTGAAAAACCATAGGTTTCAGGGGCGTTATAGTTAGTTGGACATTTTACTCGTACAAAACCATAGAAATTCCCCCGTTATAGTTAGTTCAGCCAACTATAACTCGCGCGCCCGCAATGCACTGCTGATGACGTCACATATTACATGACTCATGACATGGTCAGTGACATCACTCATGACATCACTGATGACATCTCAAATGACATCACTGATGACATCATCCAGTGAATGTGTGTTTTTCTGAAAATTAAATATGTTTTATATATGTATATCTCAAGGTCGATGGAAGAATAAATGGGTATATAAGTGTCTAAATGGATGATTTGTTTTTGTAAAATTGATTGTATAACTGACTAAGTGTATCTTAGTGAATACATGGGTTAGTGAGTAATGTTTAAATCTGAAAATATCTGTATCAGTCTCTCACTTTGTGTATAAGTGGCTGCATGGGTTGGTGAGTAGCTACATGAGTGTCTATATGGGTTATTAGTTGGTTTTTGAGTATCAGTATGAGTGTCTGAGTGTCTCTATGGTTCGGTGGGGGTATTACTTAGTGCATAGATGCATGAATGAGTGACTCACTGTTTGTATGTGTTGAAGACAGCATGTGTGCAGGACTGTATAGGTGGATGAATATGTGTATGGGTGTGTTAGTGAGTAAATGACTGTCTCAATAGTGTCTTTATGAGTAACTACATATGTTTTAAACTAGTATATGTGAGTATTGGTGTATAAAAGTGAGTATATGTGAGAGTGAGAGATTGGAAGAGTTCCTGTACAAATAAGTAGGTGTTTCTATAAGTGATTGTTTAAGAGAGTAAGTATGTGTAAGTTTCTGTAGAAGTAAGTGTGGTAGTGTGTGTATAACTGTATATGCAAGTAAATGGATGTTTGATGTGAGAAGTTGGCCTGGTATATGCTGTCCACTAATTATAGTGGGCACCTTGCACCAGTCCAAACAACCCCTTATTGGAGATAGGTTAAAGACAACCTTTATTGAAAGCTATCCTAGTGGTAGCTATGGAGAGCAGCCTTCAGGCTAAGTCTTGAAGGAATGTAAAGCAGCTTGTTTTACCAGTCTATAATCTCTTGAGTGACCAAATGAAAGAGCACCACACCAGGTATATATTCAAAATATATGTATTTATTGCTAAACACACCCCTCTAGTCTCTTTATGAGGCTAGAGTTCGAAAATACACAAGTTATAAGTTATTTAAACACAGTAATAGCACAAATACACGTTTGGGCCCTAGGGGCGTACCAAACCATATACCAATAAAGTGGTATAAGAACCACGACTGAACTAGACACTAGGCCTAGAGCCTCTAGAAGTGCTTGGACCACAAGGAACCACCCAAGGTAGTGACACAGGGGACCCACGGGGGACAGCGTGCAGTGTAAATACACAACCGCGATACGCCGTTAACTTCTATGGAGAAAGTCGCGATCAGGAAATTAAAGAAAAGGGACACTTAAAGGAGGACTTGGAGCAAACCCTTTGAGAACTAGGTCGTTCTAGAGTCTCTACCCACGGGAGCACCGGAGTACTCGTGTTACCTCACCCAGGGAAGCCGGGTGCATAGGTGCTTTTCGGGGTCGGGTTTCGTCGTCGATTTGAATGGCGATCTGCTGCAAAGTGCTGCTGGCGACCAAGTGGAAAGTGTCCGGGTGGATCCAAGAGTGGATCGGAGATCTGCAGAACCTGAAAGCAGAGGGGACAGAGTCTGGGTCACTAGCCAGTGACCAGGAAGGCGATGAGCGGATGCCCACCGATGTCGAGTGCTTCAGGTAGGTTGACGGTCGTCTTGACTCTTCAGCCACGAGGTCCAGGAGGCGTTGTCGGCGACCAGGAGCAGGATTCGGGCTGGTACACGATGTCTGTCGAGTGCTGAGGTGTCGCCGACCGGATTGGACCCAACAAGCCTTGGCAACGGCAAGTCTCGATGAAAGTGAAGAATGACGATGATGCAGACCAGCAAGGTCTGAGGAACTCACCCAGCAAGGGTAAGTGAGGGCAAGCCTGGAGCAACCAGGGAGCCCAAAAAGAAAAGGATTGGCCTTCGTGAAGGGCTACTAGCCAACTGGCTAGCGACCGCGAAGGAGCCTCGAGACGTCGCACGTGGAGCTGGCTCACAGGACACTCGTGGAGTGGAGGCCAGTGATCTTCGGTGCAGTTGGTGCTGGAGGCTAGGGCTACTCGGAGCCCAAAGCACGACTTCGTGGGAGACCCAGAAGAGGATGCACTAGCAAATGCGTGCGGTGTCCAGGGGTCACGGTTCCACGTTACCCACGACAGCTACGGGCCTCAGCTTTGCTGGGGACTCAGGGCAGCCTCGGGGAAGTCTGGAAATCCACCTCTGGTGATGCAAAGACTTCGGCGTCCGACAGGAGCTTAGGCGATGCAGACCGGACAATTGCTTCTTTGGTGCCTGCCAAGCAGGGGAGTCACTCCTTGACCCCAAGGGAGATTCTTCTGTCCTCTAGTCTTTAGTAGAGCGTCGAAGGTCCAGGATTCTGTGTCAGAGTTTCGTCCAGGGATAATCTAAAGTCCTAAGGACTGGGTTCCTATACTTATACTAAGTTTAGGGTTGGACTACTCTGTGGCCCCACCTATGGGTGGGTCAGGGCAGAGGGTGGCTACACCCCTTTCCCTTTGTCCAGTTCGCACCAAAGCAGGGGCTGCAAGCCCCTGATCCGGTTTGAACTGGGGTATGCCTAGGGACACCAAGTGTGCCCCCAGTGCAGGACTTCAAAGCACCCGAAAGTGCTCCCGCCCAGCCCCAATACACACTATCCTGTCTGGGGAGGTGGTCACACCTCCCTGGGACAGGAAACCTATTGTCCAGGCCTCCCCTGCCGGAGTTTCGTCCAGCAGCAGGAGGCCAGACTTGTGTCTGTGGCAGCAGCATCCATTTTGTGATGCCAGGGCTTTAGAAAGAAGTTACCGGCCAGGCCAGGGTTAACATGTCTCTCCCTCTAGAAGGGTGGAATGCTACCCCGCCGCCAGAATTGGCGGGGGTAGTATTCCAAGATGTTTGACACCAAACACGACATGTTTCGGTGCAGCCATTCCAAAGTTAGCATTTAACGCGAGGTTATAATGCGCTTAAGAGTATATGGTCAGGCTGCACTACAAACAGCATCAGAGAAGGGTCTCCGAACGCTGCAGAGGGGCCCTGCTCATGCAGGGGCACCCTCTCACATAGGAACCACGCACTCTGCCTTCAGGATTGATAAGGCCTGCCATAGGAGTAACTTATAGGTTTATATGTGTGTATGTATATAGTGATATAGGTAACCTATATCACAGTAAGGAGTGCATGCACCACCTTACCCAGGCTGCAGTAGCAGACCTGTGGTGTCAGTTTGGATGGCCTTCCAGGGGTGGCACAATACATGCTGCAGCCCCTGGCAGACCTCTGAGGTACCTATGCCCTTGGTACATAGTATACCATATACTAGGGACTTATAAGGGCACTCCAGATTCCAATCAGAGATGTGCCTAAGGCACATGGAAACCATTTTAGAGAGGAAGCAGCTAGGCTGGGGTTCTGATTAGCAGGGCCCCAGCCAGACTAATGTCGAAAAACAGTGAAGCATCAGCAAAAAGTGGGGGTACCCATGTGAAGCAGATCCTACTCTCCTACACAACCCCCCCAAACGTAGGGACATTAAACTAACCTTGCCCAGTTAAGTCTTCATGTTCTAAGTGGAAGTACCTAGAGAGTCCATCTGCATTGGCATGGTTACTCCCAGGTCTATGTTCCACTGTGAAGTCCATCCCCTGTAGGGAAATGGACCACCTAAGCAGTTTGGGGTTTTCACCCTTCATTTGTTTTAGCCATAAGAGGGGCTTATGGTCTGTTTGAACAAGGAAGTGAGTACCAAACAAGTATGGCCTCAACTTCTTCAGAGCCCAGACCACAGCAAAGGCCTCCCTCTCAATGGCTGACCAACGTTTCTCTCTAGGGGTCAGCCTTCTGCTAATGAAAGCTGCTGGCTGATCCTGACCTTCTTCATTCAATTGTGACAGTACAGCCCCTACCCCCAATTCAGATGCATCAGTTTGAACAATGAACTTCTTGGAGTAATCAGGACTCTGTAGAATGGGAGCAGTGCACATGGCCTGCTTCAGGTCATCAAATGCCTTTTGACAGCTAACTGTCCACTGAACCTTTTTGGGCATTTTCTTAGAAGTTAAGTCGTTCAGGGGTGTCACTATTGATCCATACCCCTTGACAAATCTCCTATAGTACCCAGTCAGGCCTAAGAAGGCTCTCACCTGAGTCTGGGTAGTGGGAGCAGTCCAGTCCATGATGGTCTGGATCTTGCTCTGCAAAGGTTGAACCTGGCCTCCACCGACAAGGTGGCCCAGGTACACAACCTGACTCTGCCCTATCTGGCACTTGGTGGCCTTGATAGTCAGGCCTGCCTTTTGCAGGGCCTGTAAAACATTCCTGAGGTGGACCAGGTGATCCTCCCAGGTGGAGCTAAAGACAGCAATATCATCTAGATATGCTGCACTATAGGCTTCCAGACCTGTGAGAACTGTATTCACCAACCTCTGGAAAGTGGCAGGTGCATTCTTCAGACCAAAGGGCCTCACCACAAATTGATAATGCCCACTAGGGGTTGAGAATGCTGTTTTGGGCTTTGCAGTATCAGCTAGTCTGATCTGCCAGTAGCCAGCTGTCAAGTCAAATGTGCTGAGATATTTGGCTGAGGCCAAAGTATCTATTAGCTCATCTGCCCTTGGTATTGGATGGGCATCAGTCCTAGTGACTGCATTGAGACCCCTGTAGTCCACACAAAACCTCATCTCTCTTTTTCCACCACTGGTGTGAGGTTTTGGCACAAGGGCCACTGGACTAGCCCAAGGGCTATCTGAGGGTTCAATAACTCCCAATTCCAACATTTTCTGGACTTCAGTCCTGATTCAGTCCCTGACATGGTCAGGTTGCCTATAAATCTTATTTTTAATAGGCAGACTGTCCCCAGTGTCCACTTCATGAGTGCACCAGGTGGTCTGACTGGGTGTCAGTGAAAACATGTGTCTAAACTGATTGAGCACATGTCTACAATCAGTTTGCTGCTGGGTAGTGAGGCTGCCTGCCAAGGCTCACCATCTACTGACCCATCGTCAGGGTTCTGGGAGAGCAGGTCAGGGAGTGGGTCACTCTCTTCCTCCTGCCCTTCATCAGTAGCCATGAGCAAGCCCATGTCTGCCCTGTCCACATATGGTTTTAACCTGTTGACATGGAGAACCCTGTGGGGACTCCTGGGTGTTCCTAGGTCTACTAAGTAGGTAACCTCACCCTTCTGCTCAACAATAGTGTGGGGTCCACTCCATTTGTCTTGGAGAGCTGCTGGGGCCACTGGCTCCAACACCCACACCTTCTGTCCTGGCTGGTAAACAGTCAGCACAGCCTTTTGGTCATGCCAGGCCTTTTGAAGTTCCTGGCTAGCCTCAAGGTTTTTAGTTGCCTTTTTCATATACTCAGCCATCCGGGAGCGGAGACCAAGTACGTAGTCCACTATGTCTTGCTTTGGGGGCTTGAGAGGTAACTCCCATCCTTCCTTCACCAAGCACAGTGGACCCCTGACAGGGTGGCCAAACAAAAGTTCAAAAGGGCTGTAACCAACCCCCTTCTGAGGCACCTCCCTATATGCAAATAAAAGGCAGGGCAAGAGTATGTCCCATCTTCGCCTAAGCTTTTCTGGGAGCCCTTTAATCATGCCCTTCAAGGTTTTGTTGAATCTCTCAACTAAACCATTGCATTGTGGGTGACAGGGTGTGGTGAACTTGTAAGTCACTCCACACTCCTTCCACATTGCTTTTAAGTAACCAGACATAAAGTTTGTACCCCTGTCTGATACTACCTCCTTAGGAAAGCCACTCTTGAGAAAATTCCCAGGAGGGCCCTTGCCACCACAGGTGCTGTAGTGGTCCTAAGGGGAATAGCCTCTGGGTACCTGGTGGCATGATCCACTACCACCAGGATAAACCTGTGCCCAGATGCTGTTTGGGGATCCATGGGACCAACAATGTCAATCCCCACCCTTTCAAAGGGCACCCCCACCACAGGTAGTGGTATCAGGGGGGCCTTTGTAGTGCCACCTGCCTTGCCACTGGCCTGGCAGGTTACACAGGAGCGACAAAACTCCTTGGTGTCTTCAGACATGTGGGGCCAGTGAAAGTGAGGGACAATTCTGTCCCAAGTCTTGTTCTGGCCCAGGTGACCTGCTAAGGGAATATCATGGGCTAGGGTCAATAGGAAGCCCCTGAACTTTAGAGGTATAACCAACCTCCTGGTGGCACCAGGCTTGGGGTCTCTACACTCTGAGTACAGGAGTCCATCATCCCAATACACTGTATGGGGACCACTAGCTTTCCCAGCAGCCTCAGCAGCAGCTTGCTGTCTGAGGGGTTCAAGAGAGGGGCAGCTCTGCTGCTCCTGGCTCAGATCTGCCCTGGAAGGTCCCCTGTCCCCAAGAACTCAACCTGGTCAGGTTCAAGCTCCTCTGGGACAGTTCCTTCCTCAGGACTGAGATCATCCCCCTCAAGGGACTGATCTTCCTTCTGAGCCAAGGGGAAGGCACTGCCTTTACCCTACTACTCCTCCTCTTGGAAGGCACTTGGTCCATTATTCCAGAATCCAAGGCCTGTTCAGTGCTAGACATTTTGGCTTGTGACATGGTCACAGCAAACACATCTGCAGGGATCCCCAGCATTTCTGCATGGGTCCTGAGCTCCACTTCTGCCCAAGCTGAAGTTTCTAAGTCATTGCCAAGCAAGCATTCGACTGGTAGGTTTGCACTCACCACAACCTTCTTAAGGCCAGTTACCCCTCCCCAGGAGAAGTTAACAACTGCCAGAGTATGGTCTGTTCTGACATTGCTAGCATTGGTCACTTGTTACATCTCACCAAGTATAACTTGCCCAGGATTCACAAGGTCTTGTGTCACCATGGTGACACTTGCCCCTGTGTCCCTAAATGCCAAAGCCTCTCGTCCATTGATTAAAGGCTGTTGTCTGTACTTGCCCAGATTACTGGGACTCACAGAGGAGGTCACATCCATGCCTCCATCACAGACTAACACAGCCTGAGTGAGTTCTCTGACTAGGTCAGAGCCCAACTCAGTACCCAGGGTGAACCCTACTAAACCCTTGGCTGGAGCACTCCCACCAACTGTAACTGTACTAGGGGGAACAGGTGCCTTAGGGGCATTGGTGGGGGCTGGACTTGAGTCTTTGGACTTGGTACAATCACTAGTCCAGTGGGTCTTTTGCTTACAGACCTTGCACCATGGTTTTCTTTGGCCTTTCCCTTTTGTAGACTGTGAATCCCCACCTGAAGAAGATTTTTGGGGGCCTTGTGAAGACTTTTGATCTTTACCCTTCTCCCCACCCTTTTCAGAGTTCTTAGAATCTTGCTTCTTAGGGTCACCACCTTGGATCTGTACCTTCTGCCTCACACTGGTTCTGACCCATTTGTCTGCCTTCTTTCCCAATTCTTGGGGAGAGGTCAGATCAGAGTCCACCAGGTACTGATGCAACAGCTGATTTTGACAGTTATTAAGAATCTGCTCCCTCATTATCAGATTGTACAATCCTGTGAAGTCACACACCTTACTGCCCATCAACCAGCCTTCCAGAGCCTTAGCAAAACAATCCACATAGTCTACCCAGTCTTGAGTCTGTGCTTTTGGGTATCTCTGAACTTCAACCTGTATTGTTCAGTTGTTAGGCCAAACCCATCAATAAGAGCACTCTTCAAGACCTTGTAATTATCAGCATCCTCCTCTCTTACAGTGAGGAGCTTGTCTCTACCTTTGTCTGCAAAGGAGAGCCACAAGATTGCTGCCCACTGCTCTTGAGGGACCTTCTGTACTTTACAGGCCCTCTCTAGAGCAGTTATCCATTTGTGGATGTCATCCCCACTCTGGTAGGGAGGGACAATCTTGCTCAGGTTTCTATGGTCATAAGACCTTTCCCTATCTCTAGGGACATGGCTGCCACCATGAGACTCTAGTCCCAACTTTCTTCTCTCTTTGTAGAGATCTAGGGACTCCCTGTCTATAGCCAGTTGCTGTTTTCTGAGTTCAAGCTGAGCTTCCTCATATTGAACCAGCCTCTTTCTTCTCTCATGAGAGGATTCCCTCCTATGAGAGGAGACAGAGGTCCCTATTGAGGTGCCAGAGAGGTTAGACTCCTGAGAAGGAGACCTAGACCTTCTGGGCACACTCATAATCCTTCCTGGGGGTACAAAGTGGGGATCATTCTGATCTTCCTCTTCATCTTCCACAGGAGGGATTGGGTTATCCAGGTCAGGGTCATTGTCACCCTCCTGGTCAGTTCCAGAGGGGGGGCTGGGGGTACTGCTACCCCTGGCCCCATCCTCATCTTCTGCCCCACCCTCTGCTCCTACCCCTTCAGTCCCTAAGGGCCTGCTGAGATCATAAGCATCCAACATCTCTCTAAGATGTTGGGTGGTGGGACTTTGTCCTGTCTTCAGTTTCCTCAAGTTACATAATGCTCTCAATTCCAAGAATGGGAGGGTATCATACTTGGAGGAAGAAGCCCATGGGCTTCTGGCAAGGACTCACTGGGTCCTGGCTTTGAAGACATCACTAGTGAGGTATGGTGTATGCACTACCTACTCTAGTGTGGCCTACTAAACTCTCTTGAGTTGTAGAAAGGGTGTGCTATCCCTTAACACACAACTCTAAGTTCAGTAGAACTTACTGTATTCTAAGCTTAATTTATATGTACCTTAGGTACCTTTAGTGGTTTTCAGTTGATCAATTCAATTGAGATTATCTGGTAAAACAATAGCAAGCTGGAATCCCACCACTGCCACCAATGTGAGAAGTTGGCCTGGTATATGCTGTCCACTAATTATAGTGGGCACCTTGCACCAGTCCAAACAACCCCTTATTGGAGATAGGTTAAAGACAACCTTTATTGAAAGCTATCCTAGTGGTAGCTATGGAGAGCAGCCTTCAGGCTAAGTCTTGAAGGAATGTAAAGCAGCTTGTTTTACCAGTCTATAATCTCTTGAGTGACCAAATGAAAGAGGACCACACCAGGTATATATTCAAAATATATGTATTTATTGCTAAACACACCCCTCTAGTCTCTTTATGAGGCTAGAGTTCGAAATACACAAGTTATAAGTTATTTAAACACAGTAATAGCACAAATACACGTTTGGGCCCTAGGGGCGTACCAAACCATATACCAATAAAGTGGTATAAGAACCACGACTGAACTAGACACTAGGCCTAGAGCCTCTAGAAGTGCTTGGACCACAAGGAACCACCCAAGGTAGTGACACAGGGGACCCACGGGGACGCGTGCAGAGTAAATACACAACCGCGATACGCCGTTAACTTCTATGGAGAAAGTCGCGATCAGGAAATTAAAGAAAAGGGACACTTAAAGGAGGACTTGGAGCAAACCCTTTGAGAACTAGGTCGTTCTAGAGTCTCTACCCACGGGAGCACCGGAGTACTCGTGTTACCTCACCCAGGGAAGCCGGGTGCATAGGTGCTTTTCGGGGTCGGGTTTCGTCGTCGATTTGAATGGCGATCTGCTGCAAAGTGCTGCTGGCGACCAAGTGGAAAGTGTCCGGGTGGATCCAAGAGTGGATCAGAGATCTGCAGAACCTGAAAGCAGAGGGGACAGAGTCTGGGTCACTAGCCAGTGACCAGGAAGGCGATGAGCGGATGCCCACCGATGTCGAGTGCTTCAGGTAGGTTGACGGTCGTCTTGACTCTTCAGCCACGAGGTCCAGGAGGCGTTGTCGGCGACCAGGAGCAGGATTCGGGCTGGTACACGATGTCTGTCGAGTGCTGAGGTGTCGGCGACCGGATTGGACCCAACAAGCCTTGGCAACGGCAAGTCTCGATGAAAGTGAAGAATGACGATGATGCAGACCAGCAAGGTCTGAGGAACTCACCCAGCAAGGGTAAGTGAAGGCAAGCCTGGAGCAACCAGGGAGCCCAAGAAGAAAAGGATTGGCCTTCGTGAAGGGCTACTAGCCAACGGGCTAGCGACCGCGAAGGAGCCTCGAGACGTCGCACGTGGAGCTGGCTCACAGGACACTCGTGGAGTGGAGGCCAGTGATCTTCGGTGCAGTTGGTGCTGGAGGCTAGGGCTACTCGGAGCCCAAAGCACGACTTTGTGGGAGACCCAGAAGAGGATGCACTAGCAAATGCGTGCGGTGTCCAGGGGTCACGGTTCCACGTTACCCACGACAGCTACGGGCCTCAGCTTTGCTGGGGACTCAGGGCAGCCTCGGGGAAGTCTGGAAATCCACCTCTGGTGAGGCAAAGACTTCGGCGTCCGACGGGAGCTTAGGCGCTGCAGACCGGACAATTGCTTCTTTGGTGCCTGCCAAGCAGGGGAGTCACTCCTTGACACCAAGGGAGATTCTTCTGTCCTCTAGTCTTTAGTAGAGCGTCGAAGGTCCAGGATTCTGTGTCAGAGTTTCGTCCAGGGATAATCTAAAGTCCTAAGGACTGGGTTCCTATACTTATACTAAGTTTAGGGGTTGGACTACTCTGTGGCCCCACCTATGGGTGGATCAGGGCAGAGGGGTGGCTACACCCCTTTCCCTTTGTCCAGTTCGCGCCAAAGCAGGGGCTGCAAGCCCCTGATCCGGTTTGAACTGGGGTATGCCTAGGGACACCAAGTGTGCCCCCAGTGCAGGACTTCAAAGCACCCGAAAGTGCTCCCGCCCAGCCCCAATACACACTATCCTGTCTGGGGAGGTGGTCACACCTCCCTGGGACAGGAAACCTATTGTCCAGGCCTCCCCTGCCGGAGTTTCGTCCAGCAGCAGGAGGCCAGACTTGTGTCTGTGGCAGCAGCATCCATTTTGTGATGCCAGGGCTTTAGAAAGAAGTTACCGGCCAGGCCAGGGTTAACATGTCTCTCCCTCTAGAAGGGTGGAATGCTACCCCCGCCGCCAGAATTGGTGGGGGGGGTAGTATTCCAAGATGTTTGACACCAAACACGACATGTTTCGGTGCAGCCATTCCAAAGTTAGCATTTAACGCGAGGTTATAATGCGCTTAAGAGTATATGGTCAGGCTGCACTACAAACAGCATCAGAGAAGGGTCTCCGAGCGCTGCAGAGGGGCCCTGCTCATGCAGGGGCACCCTCTCACATAGGAACCACGCACTCTGCCTTCAGGATTGATAAGGCCTGCCATAGGAGTAACTTATAGGTTTATATGTGTGTATGTATATAGTGATATAGGTAACCTATATCACAGTAAGGGGTGCATGCACCACCTTACCCAGGCTGCAGTAGCAGACCTGTGGTGTCAGTTTGGATGGCCTTCCAGGGGTGGCACAATACATGCTGCAGCCCCTGGCAGGCCTCTGAGGTACCTATGCCCTTAGTACATAGTATACCATATACTAGGGACTTATAAGGGCACTCCAGATTCCAATCAGAGATGTGCCTAAGGCACATGGAAACCATTTTAGAGAGGAAGCAGCTAGGCTGGGGTTCTGATTAGCAGGGCGCCAGCCAGACTAATGTCGAAAAACAGTGAAGCATCAGCAAAAAGTGGGGGTACCCATGTGAAGCAGATCCTACTCTCCTACATTTGATACTTTGTTTGCATGTGTGACTATGTGTGTGGGTAACTCTATGGATGAGTGGCGGTGTGTAACAGGATGTATAGGTGTATGAGTACATATGATGAGTGAGTACATGTATGAGTGACTGTATAGGGACTGTTGGTGAATGAGTGGATGTGTGTGTAGATCTTGGAATTACTGAATAGGTGTGTTGTAACTGGTATTGGTATGTCCATTGTTTTGAAAATGTTAGTTTGTATTTTTGAGTGTGTGTATCAAAGGTTATATTAGGGTGAGAGGAGGTCTGCCACTCTATCACAAGGATGATGTCATGAGTGATGTCACTGACCATGTAATGAGTGAGCATTGCGGGCGCGCGAGTTATACTTAGCTGAACTGACTATAACGGGGGAATTTCTATGGTTTTGTACGAGTGAAATGTCCAACTAACTATAACGCCCCTGAAACCTATGGTTTTTTCAGTGAATATATATATATACACATCTCAGTAAGTTCAAACAGTTATGTGGGTTAATGAAGGCCCACTGTGATTTGGCTATGAGTTAACAAGAACAGCCCTCAACCACCACAAAAGTCACCTTAACTTTTTAGGCCTGGCTTGACAGCCCAGCTGTCACTAGGCGTCATGTGATCAACTTAAAAAGAAGCTCTCAAAAGTACTACAGAGAGGAGCTTTGGCTCTACTCACATGGTGGTATCCAGTAGTGCATGTTATGATTGGGCAGAAGCTCTGTGCTCCAACAGAAAAAAGTGTCTCCCTTCCAAACAGCTGTGAATATTGTGATTAATTATCCAGATGCCTGAGGTAGCAGCAGCATGGCTGCCTGAGCTTGAAAGTTTTGGGACCTAACATATGGCATTGTAATGTTATGAAAGTGTCTTAGATAACTAGATAATTTATGCTGTTTGTTTTCCTCTGTTGGCAGTATAAATGGGAAGAGGGCAGTAATGAAGAATGTGGTGCAGCCACAGCAAACTCGCCTTCCATCATTAACTTTAGAGTTCAATTCGGTGATTGAGAGCAGTATGGGATGACAGTGCAGCAATAATCTACATGGATTTGTAGGCCTGGTTTGACAGTACAGCTGTTGTCTGACCTTATGTGATCTAAAAAAAAGAGCATTCTGAGTATTACAGAGTGAAGGGTTTATGCTCTACTCACATGTTGGTTCGCCTGAGCCCAGCATTTTATTGGGCCGAATTTGTGTGTTTCTACTAAAGAGACTGTTTGTACTTCACTTGTTGCCTTGTGGCAAAGCTTATACTCGATACAACAGTACTGAGCTGGTTATGTTGACAAGCTAGTGATCATGGCTATAGGCCTGATCTGTTTAGTAGGAACACTATGATAAAGGCAGTAGGCTTGGTGTATTGTGAAAAACAGATGTTAAAGTCATAAGCATTTAAGCGTGGATTGTTATTACTCTATATTAAAGCTTATAGATAGGTATTTTGTTACATGGAATCTCACAGATTACCATATTGGGCAACAGTTTTGGTGTTGGTTAGCTCTGTGAGAATCCTTTTTAGGTCTTCTTGGGCGAGTTCTTATTTTGCTTTGCCAACTGTTTTTTGTATGCTCTGTCATTTTATGACTGCATGCCTGATGATTGCCTTGTGGGAATGCTTAAGGTCAGTACAGAAGGCCTCAGTTGGATTATGGTGACAAGCCAATGATAAAAGCTAGAGGCCTGATTGGTTCGCTAGAAAAAATTATAGCTCATGCCATAGGTCTGATCTCTTTATTATGAAATGTTATGAAAAGCGCAGAAGGCCTGCCATATTAATTTTGAAGGCATATGTTAAAGGCAATAGATATTTAAGGGAGGATTGTTATTTCTCTCTAATAAGACATACAGATAGGCTTGTTGTTATAAGAAATGTCATAGATTCCCTTAATATGGAAGGATTTGGCGCTGGTTACCGCCTCTGACCAAGAGAGTAGTTAAAAAATTAAAATACTGCTAACTTCGAACCATAGCCCTGATGGAGCCAAGCAAGAGAAGCAAGTGAGTCCGACCCTCCCTAGAAGAGCTCTCTTCCATCCAAACATCTATCTATTCATCCTTTTACCCTTCCATTCACCAGCTGACATCAACCATTTCACCATTACGTTCTGTCATCCATTCATTCTTTCATCCATCAGTCCACCTTTCAACAATCCACTCATCCAATGTTCATTCCATTCATCACTCTCTTCACGCATCCATCATCTATGCATGCATCTGCAAATACATCCATCCACTCAAGGAACAATCCTTTGACATGCTATTCATCCATGCAACTCTCTGATTTCCCTTTACTCTGCCATCCTTTCACCTATCCATCCACCTAGCCATTCACGCATCCTTTCATCAACTCATTCATCCTTCCGATCACCTTTCGTACCTCTCTTTCACCTTTCCGTACTTTCACCTTTCCTTCCTTTCGACCTTCCATCATTCTTTCCCTTTATCATCCCATTGTTCTTTCTTGTAGCATAAATTATGAGCTTATTTCTGCCAAGATGCAGACAGAAGTGGCCCATAAAAAACAAAACCCTGCTGTAACTGCTAAAGCGGGGGGGGTTCACAACACCTCTGCCTCTGAGAAATCTTAGGGGTATAAGATAATAATGGATGCTGTCGGCCAGGATTTAAAAATCCTTAAATAATACATACATTCCTAAATATAAATATCCATCCATATGTACATACATAGAGGGCCTTTGGCTCAGCTCTGTTCTGCCATTGGACTGTCTGAGTGTAATTCTTACTGTGCTTCCATCTGTGACAGCGTACAGCATGGGGTAATGGTTCAGTCCACATCAGTCATTAGCTCCCCTGCCCTGTGGACTGTGCTATTTACTGATCACATGTGTACATCTACCTAAACATAAGTGTGCTTCAGTGTCAGTGTTGGAAGGCCAGTTCTTTAGTTTTCTTCTTTATAGTTCCCCCTTCATTTCTTTGCTTCTCCTCTTTTAATTGTACTATTTCTTAAGAGGATACTACTGCTCTCCGGGCAGTTCTAACAGGTCGCTTGCTTCCTGGTCATTTCATATGCAGTGTGTCACATCCCACATGGCCACTTCCTCTAAACTAGGAGATCATTATGGAATGCTGTTGTCCATAGTGTATCATTATTTTACCATTCCAAGATGTGCAACATGTTGGTTCTAAAAGTGGCATCGATGCTACAACTTTAAAACAATCCTTGAGTATTTACAATATCGCTGCAAAAAGGACACCTGCTACTATGTTTGGTTTCTTTATTGCAAGCATAAGCCCACCATGTTTACATGGCAGCATGTGTTTTTTTCCTACTTGGCTTCTTTTAATTTAACTTGCATATGATGTTAAGTTTGTGTTTGTTTTATTGCGGTTGTGTCAGAGGGTGAATGCAGGAATGAGTCAGTGGATGGATGAATAGATGCATGACTGCAAAGATGAGTAAGAGTACATTTCTGATAAGTTATTGATTGTTTAAATCCATCAATAACACAAAAGGCTTTTTCATTCCTATGCGTAACCTATTGACATTGCGTTACCTGCCCTGACTATTCATAGCACAAATATTATGATAAAATTAAAAACATTTAATCAATAATTGTTTTTTTCTAAAGATGGGCAGCTTATACCTTTGCCACCTCAATTCTCAGCATAAATCGTTGAGATATTTTGCGTTGTTGCTGAACAAAAATTAAAAACCCTCATAAAAATCTTCAATTGCCTAGAAAATACTGGCATCACCTGTGCGTCTCACCCTTGCCCCATATTAGCTCTTTTGAAATGTTGAGAGCTCATTGCCCGCTTCTGACACTTGCCCTACTGACTCGGGGTCTTCTTCTGTCGACCCCTTTAACGCCATTACTATCAGTTAGCACTATTATGTTTGTCAGTTTAGGACCCCTCTTGCCTTTCATGCTGCTACGGCTCATAAACTTTGTTGTATATTTCGCTTAAGACAGCTGGCCTTAGGGAAGTCCCACTTTACATCTCAAGCTGTGTTGCAAGAAGCACATTTTAGAAGTTCTGTCATTTTTCAACTTTTTTTCCTCAAGAGGCATAAGTAGCTAATCTGCTATTTTAGTGATGTAATACTTGTCGTAGCCTTTTTTCTCCAATAAAAGTGCTGTAATCAGATTAATAATTTCTTCCATTTTGTTTTCACCAGAATTTAGACTTTTGTTGGAATAGGAAACAGTGAAATATATTCCCTTGTTTTGTTCCAGTTGCATTTTGTTTAGCTCCTTTCTGTGAGCACTGATGTTCTGACTGCTACTTCCAGGCAGTTAGGGATGGGCGGATTCCAGGAACTGCGCTTCGGGTGAAACAAGTGACCTCTTATTCCATTGCTAATCTTTCGAGGAATAGGTTCAAGGCAGAGGGTGGATGAAAGAAAGGTCTGAGGGAGGAGCCTTCGGTGTTGGAGCTCAATAATGCAACAAGAATTCATAAGAGTTCCCTGAGTTTAGTAATAATGGTGCAGGCCTTCTAACACTTTCAAGATTTATAGCTCAATCTACTGATAGTGATCTTTCAGGGTGGTGCTCACTCTTAGCTAAAACGCCTGGCAGTCACTACACGAATTCAACCCATTGAGCAACTCGTGCAACAAGGATATAACTAAAAAATAAAATAATAAACTTTAATGAATACTGAATTGTTATTATATTATGCTAATAAATTTCAAGCACTCTCTCCCAGAGTGTCCTGTTGAGATTGAACAGCAAAACATTATGGGTTTTCTTAATTAGGCAATTCTCTGTTGTAATAAAAGGTTCTCTCTTCATAAGTAGAATTCAGGTAGCCAGTTCACATAGGTTAACAGATTGAAGGTTTATTGGAAATGTTACAAGGTTACTGTTGCAAAGTCATCCTGTGCCCTGGGCACCCCCTAAATGTTTTTGCTGACTAGTCCTGTTGGTAACTGAATCGGACTGATCCTGGGCTCTGCCTAACCAGGCCCAGGGCCAGTGCTATGCTGAAGACACACTTAGAATACAGTGAAAACACCTACATACACTAGGGTTCACTATGGGTTAGGGTACCCCTATGATTGGCATGACCTCCCCTATAAGGCCCTGGTACAAAATAGGGCAGGGGGTTGGAACTACATTTAAGTCCCTAGTATAAAATAGGGCATGGCAGTTTAAAGGCTAGCAGCCTTTCTGCACTTGCATTTGTGCACTGCTGAAGCTTGAGATCAGTATAAAAGCAGCCCTGTGTTGCTGGACTGCTTTTAATATGCAAATTGCACCCAAACTACTTGACTTTTGTGTTTGGGGCACATACAAATTGATCAACTACAATGTTTGGGCATATTAGGTACCCCCAGGTGTCCCAGGGGTGGGGGGTCAGGTACTTATAAGGAGAGTTCTTATCAAAATGTTTTTATATGTCCTGGGGTTAGTGAAATTGCACATTTCACTCCCCACATTGTAGTAACGTGCTTCCCAAAATCGACTTTTGTGGTAGGAGCACTGTGCAGTGAGGATCTGCAATATTTTGATATATTCAGACCCCCAAAAGTCTTTCCTCGGGGTTCCAGGTGTGGGGGTCCTGTAGGTATAAGCAGGGTCCTTATAAAACATGTTTTATAGGCCCTGATATTGGAGGAATTGCCCAATTCATTTTTCAGTTGAGGATCCCCAGCCCATAGGCTAACATTGGAAGAGGTTATTAATTAATAACTGGAGAAAGGAAAGCCTAAAACTAGGATTAAAGGACTCAGTAGAATGGTAATGATAAATCCAACAATATGGTATTGTTGAATTTATCCTAAAACGAGCAGACAAGAAGTTATAAGACTTTCTTGTCTGCAAGCCAAAATTCCGCCCGCCAGTGCTCTGCCTTGATTGGTCAGAGATAAGTGGATTAGCATGGCTGCTTTGAAGAGGTGATAAATGATCCCTGGGGTTGGGAAGCCTTTCTGAGAGGAGAGGTTGCTGGGCATAGGAATGCCAGAGCAAGGGGGAGGGGTAGTAAATAATGCTCTTCAAGGGAAAGAGGAGACAAGCTGGAGAAACCAGTTTCATTTACACCTCTCCCCCATCTGCCCCACAGCCATATGGGGGGATTAAGGAGGAAATCCCAGATGCAAGGGGAGTGGACCTATGCAGATGAAGCCATCCTGTGGGCTGGTTTAGTTAGTTCTGCTCCCTCTGCTTGGAAATGAAGCCATGATGAATTTTGGAGAAATGGTGCTCTGGGAGAAAATAATGCCACACTTTAGAGGATGTGGTCAAACCCTGGGGTGTTGCACTGCACCCCATTGAACAGGTGTGACCTCCTGCTTGACCCAGTGAACTTGGAATATGTATCTGAGAGATACAGAGCCTCTCAGATCTGCTGCTTTAAACTTGAGAGAAGGAGGGTTCCTGCTGAGGAGTTTGATTTGCACCAAGTTTGGGTAGTTTGGGGAGAGGAGTTGGCCTAACTGCTAGGGCGTTCGACTTCGAATCTGGGGAACCGGGTTCGAGTCTCTGCAATGACGCGGAACATCCTGTGATTCTGGGCAAATCACTTAATCTCCCTGTGCCTAACAAATATGAATGTGTCCTCATGTAACGCAACTGGTGCTAGTGTAAAGTGCTCTGATACCCGATACCTTCGGGTGAAGTTTGCACTATATAAAACTCTGTATAAAAAAAAAAGAGACCAGGCCCTGCACTCTGAAGATTGTGCCTGTTGCACAATCTGGAACTATATCCCTGTGGACTACCTTGCTTCAAAAGGACTAAAGAGTAGACTCCCTGCAAGCTACAGGTTAACAGAGCTCACCTGGACGATCACCACCAAGAATCCCCAGCCTGGAGAACTACCAGTGGATTTGTAAGGGGTTTGTCCAAATGGATGGTGGAAACTCAAGTCCCAAACTTTCAAACACCATCTTGGAGATTCCAGACACTTGGAGTAAGTTTTCGACACGTTAGGCCCCTTTGGGGATGTTCTGGAAGACGTTCCAGAATTTGGAGAAGTTTGGAGCAACTTTGGAAAAAAGCTTCATAAGTGGACCGACTCGATCGGCCAGCCAAGCTGGCGACCCTCAACCACGGGATTCATATCTCCAGTTCCCTACATTGGATTTTTTTCCATTTTGGTGTCATTTTAAAGATAAAAATAATTACTATTTTTATAAATTGGTGTTTGATTTTTATTGTGTGTTGTGTCTTAATTATTTCCTGAATTGATGTTTTTAAATGCTTTACATACCTGTCTTTAAAGTTAAGTCTGCCTGCTCGCAGCCAAGCTACCAATGGTTGAGCATAGTAATAACTTTCTAAGACCTATACTGAGCTCTACATTTTGGTAGTGGCCTTATTGCCAGGGGCAGACATACATTAGCCCCTACTAATAACCCACTTTCCACCAGTTAGAAATTGCTTAACAGGGTACCCCACCAGGAGCAGGATCTTTTCTGCTCAGCCCACTCTATCGCACTGCTGACCAACCTCCAGCCACACACCAACATTCCATGACATCACACACTGGCTGAGCAGAGCAGAGAACAATGGAGGTGTGAACAGGATGCATAACAAGCATAGCAGATTATAACATTCTTTATTGGTACTGATTAATTAAAACCATTACAATTATAAAAGTGAACACAGCCTGTATTACATTATATTCCCAGAATCTATAAACGCTTGAAAAAGTGTAGCTCAAGACCGTGAAAGTTGTACCTTTTATTGTAAAAAATATGATGTTCTATTAAACCATCTCTATGTCTTTTGGTCTGAATCTCTCATATTAGGATGAAACTAAATGGGGACTTAGGAGTCGCCGATTCTTTTATACACTATGATCCATATGTATCAAGGTTCTGCGTTGTCCTTGCAGCACGCAAGTGTGATTCAAAGCCTAAATGAGATTTACTAAGGTGCGCAAGGCCACCTTGCGTGGCCCTGTGTGGCTTGATAAATCTGGATACCAACCAATTATTTGGGAACGTATTATCGCTCCCATGCCGGAAGCACTGCAGTGCTTCCGGCATGGGAGCGATAATACGTTCCCAAATAATTGGTTGGTATCTTTACTCACGTGGCCGTAGGGCGGACCGCGTTACCGGGATGCACGCATCAAATGATCAAACTGATGAAATAATGATGAAAAGGAGTGCACTTCAACTCACCGCTTTGATAAATCTGGAGTCACGCAAGGCAGCCCAAACCGCTGTCTTGCGTTACTCTGCGGCAGGGAGGAATGCCATGGGTGGAGTGTGGTTGTTCCCACACATCCACCCATGCATTCTGACACATTCCCAGATTTACCATCACAGGAACCTGGGAATGCAGCACACTTAGAAAGAGAAAAATTATTCTGAGGAGTGTTTTTGTGCAGGAAGGTGCACCTTCCTGCAGAAAAATAATCTTGCCTACATTGCTAGCACGCTTGCATGGGTGCAAGGGTGCCTGCGTTGCCGCTAGGCAACAGTTTGAGTGCCAGTGCAGGCAGAGAGCAGGAATGCGCCGTATAATGTTAAATATTGCGCATTCCTTCCCTCTCCCTTTCATTCAGCACAGCAAAGTGGCGTGCTGCATTGCATTGTGTGAAATATTGATAGTTGTGGGCCAAAGGCTAGAAATGTTGCTTCACTAGCAATATCAGGTGTGTTACTCGTGTCAAGGCAACATTTTAGTGTCTCAACACATGTAAAAATCCTGTTTGCAAACAAAATGGGTTTAAGGATTGTACAGCTTTCATAATTAAATTCAATACAGGAGCACATCAGGAATTGAACTGATTAATTCCTGTAGTTAAAGAATCTGCAATTGGGGCATGTGGATACAAAGTTTCTCAAGCTTAGTCTGGGTTCTTTAAAGGGTAGTACCATAAATCAGGCACCCAATATTTTCTGTCTGCAGGACAGGCTAATTGACTCCCCTATGTATCACTGCTTTGAGCTTAAATAATAAGAGGAAATAATAGGCTTCACGTTGCCTAACCCTACAAGATGGTACAGGCCTGTGTTCTTGAATTATAGTAAGTGACTGGCTCTTTAGTTTGATTTTATTACAGTGTAGGAGAGATCTTTGTACACAGTATCGTCTTCTGAGAGCATGAGTATCTTGAGGTCTGCAATGGCTGAGGTTATGTATGTTTACCATGGATTCTTGTTAGCCTTGAACATCTATGGTAACCCATCTTTAAGGAGTCTAGTTTGGCAAGCATAACTAGATGCTGCTATTTTATAAAAGCGGATTTTCAGGCGAAGCCCGAACTCAGCAAACCAAATTCAAGACATGTCTGGGAACAAGGAGCAAATGATGGTAGGTAAAAAATCCTTCTGTATAACTTGCACTGTACTTTATTTAAGGTTGGTAATAGAAGTGAGGGAAAGACCCGGTGACCGTATGCTAATGTTGAACGAACTGTAGCTGCATAACCTTTAACATTTCTTCTGCTATGGGACTGTAAAGTTGAGTGTTTAACTTACAAAGAGCTAGCATTAGTCTATTCTCTTTTTTTACATTTGTGTTAGGTGTGTGAATGATTCTCTAGTATTAGATAACCAGAACCCTAAGTAATTATATGTAGATGTACACCCTAGCCTAACAATGCCTAATAACCATTTGCTTTTTTTGGTTTTGTTGTCATACTTTCCAAACGCTGTCACCTTAGTTTTGGAGACGCTTGACAATAGTTTGTTGTGGAGATTGTAAATGTGTATTTGGTCCAAGGCACGTTTTAAGGCCACATCTGTTTGTTCAGGGTTACCAAGTCATCAGCATACTGGACTGTCTGAACTTTATGCAGACTGATCCTGGGAGGGGAAGGACGTTGCTCTAGACAGAGCTTCACTTAAGTTCGCAATGTGGAAATCAAATAACGGGGGGAGCGTACAAACCAGTTTGAGTCCCCTGTTCGTGCTTATGCTTTCAGAAATATTGTTTCCTAGACCGATTTTAACTTTCATCCAGGACTCAGAGTAAAAGGGCCTAGATGGCTTTAACTAGAGGAGGTGATCATCCCCATCCTGTTAGTTTATCTTATAGTAGCTGACGATCAATGTCATTGAAGCCCACTGAATAATTGACGAAACAGACAAACAGTGGAGCTCAAGATGACAAGGAGGTATTGTTGGACCTGGCCCTCTCTGCAGGTTCATCCCCAAACTTTTTCCATTCACCCATCCTGTTTTCTGAATTTGTTTTTGTTGTCATTAGGACTTTATACACTTTTCCACTGCTAACCAATGCTAAAGTGCTTGTGCTGCCTCCCTAAAACATAGTATAATTAGCCTGCACCTGATTGGCACACTTAATTTACTTCCAAGTCCGTAGTATATGGTAGTACATGTACCCTGGGCCTGTAAATTAAATGCTACTAGTGGGCCTGCAGCTCTCATTGTGACCCACACTAAAGAAGCATTTTTTTAAAATGTCTCAGGCTTGCCATTGCAGCTGTAGTGCAGTGTTAAACTGCCAGTTCGTCATGGCAAAATAAAAGTATTGCCAGGTCTAATCATAACTATAACTCTCCCCCAAGGTAGGCCCTAAACAGCCCATAGATCAGCATCCATTGTATTAAAAAAGAAGGACATGTGTTTTTAAATTTTACATGTTCTGGTAGTGAAAAACTTATAAATTCAGTTTTCACTACTGTAAGGCCTCTCTCTCTCTTTGGATAACATTGGGTTACCTTATTGCATTTAATGAGTGCTAACTTTTGATTGCGAACAGATAGGGATGTCAAGTTTGGACTCAAATGAATTGTAATTTAAAATCTTCCTTAATGAGAAGTGAGCCCGCCGCTTCATGCTACAGTGACCACCCGTGACGATGGGTAACGCAAAATCAGCAATTAGCACTACAGAAACAACAGCATGTGATTACCGCCAACGCGAACCTCCAGCAACGACCTTTCACAATGCCCAATTGGATCTTCTCGCTTAAGCGACAACGTCCGCGATGCCAGGCCTATTCTTTGCACTACACTGACGACCATCGGCTATGCTCTCACTGCTCCTCGCGGCCTCCTCCACTGCGAACTAGACTCTTCACACCAGACTTTGAGAAGGCAATTATTTTAGTGGGTCTAACTTGGTCTCTGCATCCATCTCACTCTACATCGCAGTCAGCCTGAACGTGTGAGTTTACTCCAGATAACCGCGAATGGTGCTTTGTGCTTTTAGGCGCTATGCTTACCTAAAACATTTTAAATTGCATATCTCCGGTTCTACTGATTGAATATTTGCCTTTTGGTGATATTGTATTTATTCAAATGTATTGCAGTTTTCTAGATTGGTTTGGGATTTTTCTTGTGTTATATTTTCATGTTATTACTGTTTCAGTGCTACATAACTATTAAGCAGAGGGCCTCTAAGTTCAGCTTGACTGCTTTTGTGCAAAGCTATCAGAGGGTTAAGCACAGGCTAGTTTAGTGACTTTTGTGGTTCACCCTACAGCCCCTCGCAGAGGCCCTCATGAACCCATAAACCCACTAAATCACCCACTCACACATCCATGCAGGGAGTTACATCCCCCCACCCAACCACACAGACACTCAAGCATCCATACAGGTACTCAGACAACCAATCAATAACTCATATAGACACTCATGTAGCTAGTCACCAACCCATGCAGCCACTTACACACCAACTGACAGACTGATACAGACATTCATACAGATTAGTCATTCACCCATGCATTCACTAAGACCCGTTTAATCACTCACTTATACAGTCACACACGCACCCACAAAATCATCCATACAGACACTCATACACCCACTCATTCTTCGAATACACCTTGGTGTGTATATATAGATAACATTCTTAAACTTTTCAGAAACACTTAGTCACTGGATGATGTCATTTGAGATGTCATCAGTGATGTCACCAGTGATGTCACCAGTGATGTCACCAGTGATGTCACTGACCATGTCATGAGTGATGTAATATGTGACGTCATCAGCAGTGCATTGCGGGGGCACGAGTTATAGTTAGCTCAACTAACTATAACGGGGGAATTTCACTGGTTTTGTACAAGTGAAATGTCCAACTAACTATAACGTCCCTGAAACCTGTGGTTTTTTCAGTGATATATATATATACGAACACACACACACATATATATACATATTCACTGAAAAAACCATAGGTTTTAGGGACAGTTATAGTTAGTTGGACATTGCACTCGTACAAAACCCGTGAAATTCCCCGTTATAGTTAGTCCAGCTAACTATAACTCGCGCCCCGCAATGCACTGCTGATGACGTCACATATTACATCACTCATGACATGGTCAGTGACATCACTGATGACATCACTGATGACATCTCAAATGACATCACTGATGACATCATCCAGTGACTGTGTGTTTCTGTAAAGTTGAAATATTTTTAATATATATAGGAAAAGACGTATTGAAGAATGAGTGGGTGTGTAGGTGTCTGTATGGATGATTTAGTAGGTGCGTGACTGACTCTATAAGTGAGTGATTTAAAGTATCTTACTGAATGCATGGGTTAGTGACTAAACTGGGTGAATGTCTGTATCCGTCTGTCTGTTGCTGTGTAAGTGGCTGCATGGGTTTGTGAATAGCTACATGAGTGTCTATATGAGTTATTGATTGGTTGTCTGAGTATCTGTATGGGTGCCTGAGTGTTTGTGTGGGTGGGGTGTGTGCGACTCTGTGCATAGATGTGTGAGTGGGTGATTCACTGGGTGGATGGTTTCAAGAGTGCATCTGTGATAGACTGTATGGGTGGGTAAGTGTGTGTAAGAGTGTGTTAGTGAGTGAATGTATGTCCCAGTGGTACATGTGTGAGTAACTACATATGTGAAAGCCAGTATATATGTGTGTTGGAGTATATAAATAGCTATAAGCGAGAGTGAGTGATTGTGATAGTGGCTGTATGGATGAGTGTGTGCTTGTATCAGTGATTGTATAAGAGCGTAACAATGTGCTAGTATTTGTATGATTAAGTGAGCTGGTGTGTGTATAACTGTATAGGTGAGTAAATGGCAGTGTGTTTAATTATTTCCATGACTGACTAGGTGTGTGAGTACCTCTATGGATGAGTGGCGGTGTTTGAGTGTCTATATAGGAGTAAGAGTGCATATGATAGTCCTGTACTGAGTGACCATAAGTATGAGTGACTGTACGGGTGAGTGAGTGGATGTGTGTGTGTAGACCTAAGAATCAGTGAGTGGGTATGTAGTTATTGGTGTTGGAGTGTCTATAGTTTTGCGAATGGCAGTCTGTAATTTAGATTGGGTGTATCAAAGGTTATATTAGGGTGTGAGGAGCTGCATCAGATTATTACGTGGATGATGTCATCAGTGATGTCATTTGAGATGTCATCAGTGATGTCATCAGTGATGTCACTGACCATGTCATGAGTGATGTAATATGTGACGTCATCAGCAGTGCATTGCGGGGACGCGAGTTATAGTTAGCTGGACTAACTATAACGGGGAATTTCACGGGTTTTGTACGAGTGCAATGTCCAACTAACTATAACTGTCCCTAAAACCTATGGTTTTTTCAGTCAATTTCAAAGGTTTTTTAAATGCTAATTTGTAACTATAACGTCCCTGAAACCTATGGTTTTTTCAGTGAATTTCAAAGGTTTTTTAAATGCTAATTTGTAACTAGAACATGTCTGAAACCTACGGTTTTTTCAGTGAATTTCAAAGGTTTTGTAAATGACAATTTTTAAATGTATTAATTGTTATATACATTTTTTTCATACTGATTTACTACATTTTTAGAAACAATTTTTTTTACATATTTTATTTTTTAAATTACATTGTAATTACATTATACATTACATTACAAAAATACTTTCTCAGAATGAATTACTTTAGTTTAAATACTTTGCACATAGGCAATAGACTTTTAAGTACAGTAGTTACAGTTGTTGCAATGGGCAACACATTTTCAAACACAATGCAACATTCAGCTCAATGTGAATTTCTAGTTAAATGCAATTACTTACTTTATGGATTACTTTTCTAACCACAGGACTGGATCCTAGATTCAGTCCTGGGACATCTCCTGTAAACAGTTGAGTAAAAGCGTTTTGGTTACAGTCGTGATTTTTAAGGAATATTATTGTACTTTAAAAGTTGACACTTAGAAACTTTTTCTCATAGAATCACCAATGTTATCCTATGGAAGGAAATTCACTTAGAAGGTAAAAACTGTTATCGTTACTTTTTCTTACTCAGTGTTGGATCCTGGATCCAGCACTGGTGCATCTCCTGTAAACAGTTGAAAGAATGCGTTTAAGTCATACAGGCGATTTTTAGGAATATTTGTAGTTTGTGAAAATCGACACTTTGAAACTTTTCTGCTAAAAACCAGACAATGGATTCCTATGGAAGAAAATATAAGTTACTGGTAAGTACGGTTAAAATTACTTTTCAGGGTCAGTGCTGGGCTAAAAGATGCAGCACTGGGTTCTCTCCTGATAACAGGTGAGTAAATTGGAATTCGTACTTTGGTTGATTTTAGAGGAATATTATAAAGTTCCAAAACTCCACACTTAGAAGAATTTCCAAGTGAAACCAGTCAAGGTTAGCCTATGAAGGAAATTCAAGTTACCGGTAAGTACGGTTAAAATTACTTTTCAGGACCAGTACTGGGCTGAAAGATGCAGCACTGAGGTCTCTCCTGATAACAGGTGAGTAAATCAGAATTCGGATTTCGGCTGATTTTAGAGGAATATTTGTATGTTTCAAAAATCAACACTTAGAAACTTTTTCAGCAAAAAGCAGGCAATGATATCCTATGGAAGGAAATTCAAGTTACTGGTAAGTACGGTTAAAATTACTTTTCAGGATCAGTACTGGGCTGAAAGATGCAGCACTGAGGTCTCTCCTGATAACAGGTGAGTAAATCGGAATTCGTATTTCGGCTGATTTTAGAGGAATATTTTAAAGTTCCAAAACTCCACACTTAGAAGAATTTCCAAGTGAAACCAGTCAATGTTAGCCTATGGAAGGAAATTCAAGTTACTGGTAAGTACGGTTAAAATTACTTTTCAGGACCAGTACTGGGCTGAAAGATGCAGCACTGAGGTCTCTCCTGATAACAGGTGAGTAAATCGGAATTCGTATTTCGGCTGATTTTAGAGGAATATTTGCACAATGGTGAAGGGAGGGGGCGGGGCCTGAGGTGACATCTGTGCAAACGCGCCCCGTGGCGCATTTTAAGTTGGGGGATTAAGTCCCCTTGAATCCTGAAGACCGCGCTTCGATTTTTTTTTTTTTCGGCAGGATTCGCGCACCCTGAGCGCATCCTGCCGATTTTTTTAAAAAAATTATTTATTTTTGCCCAGGGGTCCTTGTGGGACCCCCTGAGCAAACCTAGGGGTCAGGGTGTTTCTACCCTGCCCCCTTTGTGCGCTTTGCGCACTTGTTTCTGTCCCTCAGTTCTACCGAGGGACAAAATGGCTGCCAACATTTCCTGAATCGGAATGTTGACAGCCAACTGACAGCCAATTAACATGCAGCTCGTGATCGGGACGGTGCGCGCAGGGTGCGCTGAGGGTACGCGGACCCTACTCGGCAATAGATATCACTATCTTTTTACTTTTGATTTTCTCAGCAACTACTGAACGGATTTACACCATTTAACAAAAAGGGTTCTTTCTGAACCAAGAACTACCTCTTTGCCAAATTTGGTGTAATTCCGTTCAGCAGTTCGGGCTGTAGCCGTGTCTAAAGTTTCCTATGGAAAATTGCATGGGGAAAACGCGTTTTGGGACCCCCTTTTTCTCGGCCCCCGCTTGACGAATCCCCCCCGAGACTTTCAGGGTAGGAGCGGACCGGAGCGGGCCATAAAGTTTGAAAATTTTGCGAAGATACGTCAACCGGCAAGAGAGTTATTTCAAATAGAATGTCGCGGATTTCCTATGGATAATAGGTTGTAACTATAACTATCTACTGGCGACCGCCAGTAGATAATATGTATATATACATACATTTATATTATCTACTGGCGGTCGCCAGTAGATAGTTATAGTTAAAACCTATTATCCATAGGAAATCCGCGACATTCTATTTGAAATAACGTTGGCGCCGGTTGACGAATCTTCGCGAAAGTTTCCAACTTGTTGGGGCGCTCCGGTCCGCTCCTATCCTGAAAGTCTCGGGGTGATACGTCAAGCGGGGGCCGAGAAAAAGGGGGTCCCAAAACGCGTTTTCCCATTCATTTTTCCATAGGAACCTTTAGTCGCAGCTACAGCCCGAACTGCTGAACGGAATTACACCAAATTTGGCAAAGAGGTAGCCCTTGGTTCAGTGTCGTGCCTTTTGCTTAAATGGTGTAAATCCGTTCAGTAGTTCCTGAGAAAATCAAAAGTAAAGTCACATATATATCTGGGCGGAGCCTAACCACACATGTCATCGTGAGATCTGATTGGCTGTCAGCACTTCATCCTGGAATTGCTGGCAGCCATCTTGGGACCAATATAAATGATAGTACCTCATTGAAATGCATTGTAGTGAATAGAAGATTTTGAGGGTCACCAAAAGGAGAACTATAAAGGGTGATAACAGGCTTTAGTTACATTAGAATTTATTTGTTGATGGTACCATACTAATTTTAGGAATTGTGGTGTATTCTAAGGTGATTTTACCATGTGAAAAACCTTCTGCTGGGATATCATGAATCATGTTTGAGAGATCACTATTTTCTCATGCTTGTCCCATGGAGGTTTGGAAGGTGCTCCAGAAGCTAAAATGAGAGCATATTTTCTGTAAATTCACATTATCTTTCTCACTCATGTGAGAATGAAGTCTGACATTCTCAGTAAAACATGTACATCCAACAAGGGCAGAGACTGTCAGTTGATTCCTTTGTGTTCTACTGCAGCTTCCCAGAGTGTTCTAAAGAACAACTAGAGTGCTAACAGCCTTACTTATGACAAAAGTATGGCACACCTGAAGCCATCTTGATTGGAATAAACTGGTAACACTTAAACAATTTAATTTAAAAAGGAACAAAATGATGGGCTTCATTTTGTCATAGAAATTATGGTTAGTGCTGTAGAAAGAAAAATTAGGACATGTTTCAAGTGTGATCTCAAATATCTTCCTGTTATATTTCAACAGGAGCAGCTTGCCAGTTGATGCCTTTGTGTTCTACTGCAGCTTCCCAGAGTGTTCTAAAGAACAACTAGAGTGCTAACAGCCTTACTTATGACAAAAGTATGGCACACCTGAAGCCATCTTGATTGGAATAAACTGGTAACACTTAAAACATTTAATTTAAAAAGGAACAAAATGAGGGGGTTCATTTTGTCATAGAAATTATGGTTAGTGCTGTAGAAAGAAAAATTAGGACATATTTCAAGTGTGATCTCAAATATCTTCCTGTTATATTTCAACAGGAGCAGCCTGCCAGTTGATGCCTTTGTGTTCTACTGCAGCTTCCCAGAGTGTTCTAAAGAACAACTAGAGCGCTAACAGCCTTACTTATGACAAAAGTATGGCACACCTGAAGCCATCTTGATTGGAATAAACCGGTAACACTTAAAACATTTAATTTAAAAAGGAACAAAATGAGGGGTTCTTTTTGAAATAGAAATTATGGTTAGTGCTGCAGAAAGAAAAATTAGGGCATGTTTTAAGTGAGATCTCATATCCTCTTCTATTTCATTAGAAAATTCTGGCATGCAGACTGAAACAATCACTTTCAATACCAGCAGCAGACTACCAGTTAACTCCCTGGTGAGCAGTAGCTTTACTCCAGTGATCTAATGAGCAACTAGAGTGCTAACATTCTGAATTTATGGCAGATGTGAGACACATCTGAATGCCTTCTTGATGGAATCAAAGTAAAAAACTGAAAGCATTTCCTACTGAGAAGACTGCAGTAAATGAAGAAATTAGGAAACTTCATAACAAAGAAGTCTTCCAAGATGGCCACCAGTGAAAAAAGAGCCCAAATGTAGCACAAATATTACCCAGATGTAGCCCACATATAGCCCAATGACAAAAGTGTGCAAAACACTTTTTATTTTGAGTTTTTTTGCAGTTTTATGTAGTGCAGACTGGTCAGGTATTGGAGCATTGCATCTTAAAACATGACCCCCTACACTACAAAAACACCACTGCACTACCTTAAACCCTAAAACACTACCCCCAGCACGACCCCCTACACTACCCAAACACCACTGCACTAACCTAAATCCTAAAACACTACCACCAGCACGACCCCCTACACTACCCAGACACCACTGCACTACCCTAAAACATGACCCCCTACACTACACAAACACCACTGCACTACCCTAAACCCTAAAACGCTACCCCCAGCACGACCCCCTACACTACACAAGCACCACTGCACTACCCTAAACCCTAAAACACTACCCCCAGCACGACCCCCTAAACTGCCCGAACACCACTGCACTGCCCTAAACCCTGAAACACCACCCCCAGCATGACCACCTACACTGCCCGAACACCACTGCACTGCCCTAAAGCCTGAAACACTACCCCCAGCAAGACCCCCTACACTGCCCGAACACCACTGCACTGCCCTAAACCCTGAAACATCACCCCCAGCAAGACCCCCTACACTGCCCGAACACCACTGACCTAAACCCTGAAACACCACCCCAAGCACGACCCCCTACACTGCCCGAACACCACTGCACTGCCCTAAACCCTGAAACACTACCCCCAGCATGACCCCTACACTGCCCGAACACCACTGCACTGCCCTAAACCTTGAAACACCAGCCCCTGCACGACCCCCTACACTGCCCGAACACCACTGCACTACCCTAAACCCTGAAACATCACCCCCAGCACGACCCCCTACACTGCCCGAGCACCACTGCACTGCCCTAAACCCTGAAACACCAGCCCCAGCACGACCCCCTACACTGCCCGAACACCACTGCACTGCCCTAAACCCTGAAACACCAGCCCCAGCACGACCGCCTACACTGCCCGAACACCACTGCACTGCCCTAAACCCTGAAACGCCAGCCCCAGCACGACCGCCTACACTGCCCGAACACCACTGCACTGCCCTAAACCCTGAAAAACCAGCCTCAGCACGACCCCCTACAATGCCTGAACACCACTGCACTGCCCTGAACCCTGAAACACCAGCCCCAGCACAACACCCTACACTGCCCGAACACCACTGCACTGCCCTAAACCCTGAAACACCACCCCGTGCATGACCCCCTACACTGCCCGAACACCACTGCACTGCCCTAAACCCTGAAACACCACCCCCAGCGCGACCCCCTACACTGCCCGAACACCACTGCACTGCCCTAAACCCTGAAACACCACCCCCTGCACAACCCCCTACACTGCTCGAACACTACTGCACTGCCCTAAACCCAGAAACACCATCCCCAGCACGACCCCTATACTGCACGAACACCACTGCACTGCCCTAAACCCTGAAACACTACCCCCAGCAAGACCCCCTACACTGCCCGAACACCACTGCACTGCCCTAAACCCTGAAACATCACCCCCAGCAAGACCCCTACACTGCCCGAACACCACTGCCCTAAACCCTGAAACATCACCCCCAGCAAGACCCCCTACACTGCCCGAAAACCACTGCACTGCCCTAAACCCTGAAACACCAGCCCCAGCACGACCCCCTACACTGCCTGAACACCACTGCACTACCCTGAAGCACCACCCCCTGCACGACCCCCTACACTGCCCGAACACCACTGTACTGCCCTAAACCCTGAAACCCCACCCCCAGCATGACCCCCTACACTGCCAGAACACCACTGCACTGCACTAAACCCTGAAACACCACCCCCTGCACAACATCCTACACTGCCCGAACACTACTGCACTGCCCTAAACCCTGAAACACCACCCCCAGCACGACCCCTTACACTGCACGAACACCACTGCACCGCCCTAAACCCTGCAACACTACCCCAGCAAGACCCCCTACACTGCCCAAACACCACTGCCCTAAACCCTGAAACACCACCCCCAGCAAGACCCCCTACACTGCCCGAACACCACTGCACTGCCCTAAATCCTGAAACACCACCCCCAGCAAGACCCCCTACACTGCCCGAACACCACTGCACTGCTCTAAACCCTGAAACACCACCCTCAGCACGACCCCCTACACTGCCCGAACACCACTGCTCTGCCCAAAACCCTGAAACACCAGCCCCAGCACGACCCCCTAAACTGCCCGAACACCACTGCACTGCCCTAAACCCTGAAACACCAGCCCCAGCACGACCCCCTACACTGCCCGAACACCACTGCACTGCCCTAAACCCTGAAACACCACCCCCAGCACGACCCCCTACACTGCCCGAACACCACTGCACTGCCCTAAACCCTGAAACACCAGCCCCAGCACAACCCCGTACACTGCCCGCACACCACTGCACTGCCCTAAACCCTGAAACACCAGCCCCAGCACAACCCCGTACACTTCCCGAACACCACTGCACTGCCCTAAACCCTGAAACACCAGCCCCAGCACGACCGCCTACACTGCCCGAAAACTACTGCACTGCCCTAAACCCTGAAACACCACCCCAAGCAAGACTACCTACACTGGCCGAACACCACTGCACTGCCCTAAACCCTGAAACACCACCCCCTGCACGACCCCCTACACTGCCCCAACACTACTGCACTGCCCTAAACCCTGAAACACCACCCCTCAGCATGACACCCTACACTGCCCGAACACCACTGCACTGCCATAAACCCTGAAACCCCACCCTAGCACGACCCCCTACACTGCACGAACACCACTGCACTAAACCCTGAAACACCACCCCCTGCACGACCCCCTACACTGCCGGAACACCACTGCACTGCCCTAAACCCTGAAACACCACCCCCAGCATGACCCCCTACACTGCCCTAACACCACTGCACTGCCATAAACCCTGAAACATCACCCCCAGCACAACCCCCTACACTGCCTGAGCACCATTGCTCTGCCCTAAACACTGAAACACTAGCCCCAGCACGACTCCCTACACTGCCCGAACACCACTGCACTGCCCTAAACCCTGAAACACCACCCCCAGCACGACCCCCTACACTGCCCGAACACCACTGCACTGCCCTAAACCCTGAAACACCAGCCCCAGCAAGACCCCCTACACTGCCCGAACACCACTGCATTGCCCTAGGCTCTGAAACACCAGCCCCAGCAAGACCCCCTACACTGCCCGAAGACCACTGCACTGCCCTAAACCCTGAAACACCAGCCCCAGCAGGACCACCTACACTGCCCGAACACCACTGCACTGCCCTAAACCCTGAAACACCAGCCCCAGCACGACCCCCTACACTGCCCGAAGACCACTGCACTGCCCTAAACCCTGAAACACCAGCCCCAGCACGACCCCCTACACTGCCCGAACACCACTGCACTGCCCTAAACCCTGAAACACCAGCCCCAGCACCACCCCCTACAATTCCCGAACACCACTGTACTGCCCTAAACCCTGAAACACCACCCCCTGCACCGCCCCTACACTGCCCGAACACCACTGCACTGCCCTAAACCCTGAAACACCACCCCCTGCACGACCCCCTACACTGCCCGAACACCACTGCACTGCCCTAAACCCTGAAACACCACCCCCTACACTGCCCGAACACCACTGCACTGCCCTAAACCCTGAAACACCACCCCTGCACCGCCCCCTACACTGCCCGAACACCACTGCACTGCCCTAAACCCTGAAACACCACCCCCAGCATGACCCCCTTTACTGCTCGAACACCACTGCACTGCCCTAAACCCTGAAACACCACCCCCAGCATGACCCCCTACACTGCCCGAACACCACTGCCCTAAACCCTGAAACACCACCCCTGCACGACCCCTACACTGCCCGAACACCACTGCACTGCCCTAAACCCTGAAACACCACCCCCTGCACGACCCCCTACACTGCCCGAACACCACTGCACTGCCCTAAACCCTGAAACACCACACCCAAGACGACCCCCTACACTGCCCGAACACCACTGCACTGCCCTAAACCCTAAAACACCACCCCCAGCACGACCCCCTACACTGCCCGAACACCACTGCACTGCCCTAAACACTAGAACACTACCCCCAGCATGACCCCCTACACTACCCGAACACCACTGCACTACCCTAAACCCTAAAATACTCCCCCAGCATGACTCCCTACACTACCCGAACACGACTGCACTGCCCTAAACCCTAAAACACTCCCCCAGCACGACCCCCTACACTGCCCAAACACTACTGCACTGCCCTAAACCCTGAAACACCACCCCTCAGCACGACACCCTACACTGCCTGAACACCACTGCACTGCCCTAAACCCTGAAACACCACCCCAGCAGGACCCCCTACACTGCCCGAACACCACTGCACTAAACCCTGAAACACCACCCCCTGCACAACCCCCTACACTGCCGGAACACCACTGCACTGCCCTAAACCCTGAAACACCACCCCCAGCACGACCCCCTTTACTGCCCAAACACAACTGCACTGCCCTAAACCCTGAAACACCACCCCCAGCACGACCCCCTACACTGTCCGATTCCACTGCACTGCCCTAAACCCTAAAACACCACCCCCAGCACGACCCCCTACACTGCCTGAACATCACTGCACTGCCCTAAACCCTAGAACACTACCCCCAGCATGACCCCCTACACTACCCGAACACCACTGCACTACCCTAAACCCTAAAATACTCCTCCCAGAACGACCCCCTACACTACCCGAACATGACTGCACTGCCCGAAACCCTAAAACACTCCCCCCAGCACGACCCCCTACACTACCCGAACACCACTGCACTGCCCTAAAACACTCCCCCCAGCATGACACCCTACACTACCTAAACACCACTGCACTGCCCTAAACCCTAAAACACTACCCCCGCATGACCCCCTACACTACCCAAATACCAATGCACTACCCTAATCCCTAAAACACTACCCCCGCACAACCCCTACACTACCCAAAGACCACTGCACTACCCTAAACTCTAAAACAATACCCCCGCACGACTCCCTACACTACCCAAAGACCACTGCACTACCCTAAACCCTAAAACACGACCTCCTACACTACACAAACACCACTGCACTACCCTAAACCCTAAAAAACTACCCCAGCACGAACCCCTACACTACCCAAACACCACTGCACTACCCTAAACCATAAAACACTACCCCCAGCAGTACCCCTACGCTACCCAAACACCACTGCACTACCCTAAACCCTAAAACACTACCCCCAACAGTACCCCCTACACTACCCAAACACCATTGCACTACCCTAAAACACTACCCCCAGCAGTATCCCCTACACTACCCAAACACCACTGCACTACCCTAAACCCTAAAACCCTAAAACACTAACCCCCAGCACGACCCCCTACACTACCCAAACACCACTGTACTACCCTAAACCCTAAAACACTCCCCCAGCACGACTCCCTACACTACCCAAACACCACTGCACTACCCTAAACCCTAAATCTACCCCCAGCATGGCCCCCTACACTACACAAACACCACTGCACTACCCTAAACCCTAAAACACTACCCCCAGCACGACCCTCTTCACTACCTAAACACAACTGCACAATTTGTTACAGGCGTTGCAACGCAGGCCTGTGGTGCTTACTGGAAGTACCTGGTGGGCTAGTTGGGCCCCAGGGACTCTCAGGATTCAAGGTGACCTAATCCCCCAACTTAAAACGCGCCACGGGGCGCGTTTGCACAGTGGTGAAGGGAGGGGGCGGGGCCTCAGGTGACATGTGCACAAACACGCCCTGTGGTGCGTTTTAAGTTGGGGAGTTAATTCCCTTTGAATCCTGGGGGCCAACTAGCCCACCAGGTACCTTCAGTAAGCACAACAGAGTTGCGTTGCAGAGAGGTGAAAAAAGGTGCGTGGCCTCGGAACGCCTCTCTGCAACTCAGCTCTGTGGTCCTAACTGTAGGTACCTGGGGGCTAGTTGGGCCCCAGGGACCCTCAGGATTCAAGGGGACTTAATCCCACAACTTAAAACGTGCCACTGGCTCTGGTTAGTCAGAGTCAGTTACCACCAGTACCCGTCTGAAAAAGTTGTGGGCACAGGATGATTTTGCAACAAGGCCTCTTTCTGCTCCTCTGTTGGTTCTTTCTGCACATCTTTTGCATCTTTCTGTGCGTTTTTTCTTCTTTCTTCACATGTCCTACCTCTGTTGGCATAGTTAGAAACTAGCATTTAAAAAACCTTTGAAATTCACTTAAAAATCATAGGTTTCAGGCACGTTATAGTTAGAAATTAGCATTTAAAAAACCTTTGAAATTCACTGAAAAAACCATAGGTTTCAGGCACGTTATAGTTAGAAATTAGCATTTAAAAAACCTTTGAAATTCACTGAAAAAACCATAGGTTTCAGGCACGTTATAGTTAGAAATTAGCATTTAAAAAACCTTTGAAATTCACTGAAAAAACCATAGGTTTTAGGGACAGTTATAGTTAGTTGGACATTGCACTCGTACAAAACCCGTGAAATTCCCCTGTTATAGTTAGTTCAGCTAACTATAACTCGCGTCCCGCAATGCACTGCTGATGACGTCACATATTACATCACTCATGACATGGTCAGTGACATCACTCATGACATCACTGATGACATCTCAAATGACATCACTGATGACATCATCCATGTGATAATTTCATGCATCTTCTCACACCCTAATATAACTTTTGATACACCCACTCTAAATTACAGACTGCCATTCTCAAAACCATAGACACTCCAACACCAAAAACTACATACCCACTCACTGATTCTTAGGTCTACACACACATCCACTCACTCACCTGTACAGTCACTCATACTTACAGTCACTCAGTACAGGACTATCATATGCACTCATACACCTATATAAACACTCACACACCGCCACTCATCCATAGAGGTACTCACACACCTAGTCAGTCATGCAAAAAATTAATCACACACCCATTTACTCACCTATACAGTTATACACACACCAGCTCACTTACTCATACAAATACTAGCACATTCTTACGCTCTTATACAATAACTGATACAAGCACACACGCATCCATACAGCCACTCTCACAATAACACACTCTCACTTATAGCCATTTAAATACTCTAACACACATATATACTGCCTTTTACATATGTAGTTACTCGCACATGTACCACGGAGATATAGATTCACTCACTAACACACCCATACACACACTCACCCACCCAAGCAGTCCATCACAGATGCACTCTTGAAATCATGCACCCAGTGAATCACCCACTCACACATCTATGTATAGAGTCACACACACCCCACCCACACAAACAGTCAGGCAGCCATACAGATACTCAGAGAACCAATCAATAACCCATATAGACACTCATGTAGCTATTCGCAAATCCATGCATCCACTTACACACCAACAAACAGACGGATACAGACATTCACACAGTTTAGTCACTAACCCATGCATTCAGTAAGATACGTTTAATCACTCACTTGTAGTCAGTCACTCACGTACTAAATCATCCATTCAGACACTTATACACCCACTCATTCTTCAATACGCCTTTCCCTATATATATTAAATATATTTAAACTTTACAGAAACACAGTCACTGGATGATGTCATCAGTGATGTCATTTGAGATGTCATCAGTGATGTCATCAGTGATGTCACTGACCATGTCATGAGTGATGTAATATGTGACGTCATCAGCAGTGCATTGCGGGGGCGCGAGTTATAGTTAGCTGAACTAACTATAACAGGGGAATTTCACGGGTTTTGTACGAGTGCAATGTCCAACTAACTATAACTGTCCCTAAAACCTATGGTTTTTTCAGTGATATATATAAAATTTCTATTAGTACTAGGCCTCAGAAATGTTGAGAGCAAGCCCCTTTTTTAAAGTAGCAAAGTTAAATATGCCGAGATGTGCACAAAATGCTTAAAATGTGCTTTATCCTGACATGTTTTCTTAAAACTTCACATCAAATAGCAAGAATGTTTTTGAATAATGTTACATTTTGAAATGCTGTGCTAGCAACACTTTATCATTGAATAGAATGACTTCATATTATTTCACACAATAAAAGTAATGTATGAATAGAAAATGTTGATTTTGCTTAACTTAAGTTTCCTCATATTATACTTAAGAAATGCGGAGCTGAATAATATTCTTCGTAGGAGATGTTTCTAATATACATAGCCTATTGTTTAGCCTAACATGTAACTGTTTCATTAGAAGCTTAAGGATGTTCTCATACCAAGGGAAAGAAGGTCTAAAAATAGAAAAGCCTCATACATAGACATAGCTTAATAAATGTTTCATACTTTCTGATAAGTTTTAGTAAACCCATTGTATGCAATCATGGCAAAGGAGGAGAAGAATCTGTTCCCAAGAAGCATCGAAAAACAACTGGACAGGAGGAGAAGATGCTACACGAACTGTAACATTTCTTTCAATTGTTTATATTAGTGCATGTTCGAAGGGGGTTAACGCTTTTTGCAGATGCCCTTTTTTTTATTTAGACCCTTGCTACTTGTCCGCACTGAAGATGAATGCTAACGTCTTAATGCTGGAGGCTGAATGCTGATTTGCTGCCCCTTCCCTACCTGTTTTGCTGAATGTAGTTGCTACTTCTACTGCAGGATTATTTTGCTTCATTCTCTGAGACCTAGTGAGTTTGTGAATCTCTTTATTGGAAGTTTAGCCATTATTGACTGAATTTGAGCTTTATGCTCTATCTTACTTTTTGCCTCTCGAACTTGGACTGTTTATGAGTTACTGCTAACACCATTTCCGCCTCATTTTCTAGAAAAGGGAAATCTTTCCTTTATGGAACACACTTGATGCATTATTTGTTATGATTGCTCTAACCATTTCTTTTATGCTTAATTACGTAATCTGATTGATATTTAAACTAACTGAATAAAGAATAAAAAGAAAAGAAAATGTACTAAACCCTTTTAAATGAAAATTAAACCTTAAAACGTACACCTACCTCTCGCTATTGACTGAAATTATAAATAGCATTGTGATTTTAATTTATGTGATGTATAGCTCCTGATCTTCTCATAAATGACGGCAAAGGTTTGTCACCAAGAATTAAAGGGAAACACCGCGAGTGGGGATCAACCCTTTAGGTGTGAGATAGAGATGTTAAACTGTCTTATTTAAATTGATTCCTGCTCCAGCAACTGCAAACCTGTGTTTGATCGCTGGTCACCCTTCCCTCACAGTAAAGTGTTTGCAGCATCTGCGGTTTGTTGCTATACTGATATTAAGTCTATCTAAGTGTCTTTGCTTTCAGATTCATCACATATAGATTCTTTTGAAGTCTTCGGAGCTAATAACCTTCTTTGGATGCAAAAGCCTTTGCATTATACACAACAAATGTATTGCTCTAGAAACCAATAACTTGATATAACATGTGATACCATCTAGCATCCTGTTAGACTATAGAGGCAGAATCTGACCAATTGCAGCACACATGTAATACATCTTTTTGGCAATCTGGTAAGTTTTTGGTAAGTTTTTGGGACTTTAAATCATATCAAATATAGTTTTTACCTGGAGCCCAAGGATTGAAAAGGAGAATGAAGCCATCCAGCCGGAAGGAGGTAGTCTTGCCGTTCTTTGATGCAATCTTGATACTGAGCTTGTAACGTCCAATCACTGCATTGGCAGGACTAGAAATGGTGACAACCAAACCATTTTTACTATTGCTGTGTTTAGTCGCCACCCAGGAGGCTGAGTCCTGAGCCTTGGAGATAGGAAAGCTGCCCCACGTGTTGTCTGACTCAGAAGGGGACGGCCCTGTAAAACAAAATGCATACAACATAATAATCAGTCTGTTATAATGGAAATATTGGCATCTAAAGAGAAGTGTGTGATGAGAATTACCTGTTTTTGAGGTCTATGGTTTGGGTATTCCTGTCAATGCTGTGGCTGTGTGCTGCAGATTGCCTGTCTCTGCGGATAGTGTGTGACTGAGATTGCCTGCATGAGAGATAGGTCAGTGATTGGGATTTCCTGCCCCTATGGTAAATGCCTCATCAGGACAACGCCTCACTATGTGAGTGTGTAGTGGAGATGACTTGATGGTATGGTGTTTTTGTTGGGAACATTGCTTGCTTCTGTGAGCTGGCTGTGTGGCAGACATTTTATGTTGTTCAAGTGAGTCTTATGAGGTTCCTTATCTGTGAGGTAAAGTGTTGTGGTTGCTATTACTATTGTGTGTTGTTTGTCTGTGTGATATGGATGATCTGTTTCTGATGATGTCGTAGTGTGCTCTGAAGCAGTTATGTTTGTGTACATGGTGTAATTGTCATTACTCATATGCAACTGTACCTGTCATAATAACAAACTGAAGCTTGTCCTCTTTCGAGACATCTCTGTTGAAGGTCAATTGGATCTTGAAAGACTGACTTCTTCTCACAATGAGGTCTTCACTTACATAGCTTTCTGTGTGGTGCTCTATGCTGTTTTCTTCAAGGCGTAAATCGTACAGCTTCAACCTTAAACCTGTTACAAAAATAAGAAAACGTGAATGCCATTTCCTTTGTATTTATTTTTTATTTTTTATTTTACAGAGTTTTATATAGCGGGAACTTGACCCGAATCGGGTATCAGAATGCTTTACATAGCACCAGTTGCATTACATGAGGACACATTCATTTTTGTTAGGCACAGGGAGATTAAGTGATTTGCCCAGAATCACAGGATGTTCAGAGTCATTGCCGAGACTGGAACCCAGTTCCCCAGATTCGAGGTTGTTAGACCCGGGATCCTTGGTTGGCTGAGGAAGGTACCTTAGGCCAAATAGGGACCCGCGTTTCCACGTCAGGGAAAGGAAGGTCACCTTCTGAGATAGCCCCCGCTCACCCCCTTGGTAGCTTGGCACGAGCAGCCAGGCTTATCTTCAAGGCAAATGTGTAAAGTATTTGCAACCACGCTCACAGCAACCCAGTGATGACACCACAAATAGACTCCACACGAGTTTTATAAAAAACGAGTATAAATGTTATACAAAAAGATATACGATAAGACCACACGATATAAATCCAACATATGAGTATGTGTAATATTTCTCCTGGCTGGTTGTTAGGCCAGCCAGCTCTTGTAAGTTCTGACGATATTAATGAGCACTTCTAAACATTCCACGGTAATCCGAATACCATGTTATGCAGTTCGTAATGCTAGAATCAGGCACTTGTGCAATGTAAAAATAATGCAATGCGTAACGCAACAATCAGGCACTTTGCAATGTAAGAATAATGCAATGCGTAATGCAACAATCAGGCACTTTGCAATGTAAAAATAATGCAATGCGTAATATAACCACCAGGTACGTCGTTATGCAGAAATAAGGCAATGCGTAATACACTAATCAGGTAGTTCGTTAAGCAGGAATAATGCAATGCGTAATACGCTAATCAGGTAGTTCGTTATGCAGAAACAATGCAATGCATCATACGACAATAAGGTAGTTCGTTATGCAGAAATGATGCAATGTGTAATACGACAATCAGATTGTTCGTTATGCAGAAATAAGATAATGCGTAATACACTCCGGCACCGATCACGGTGCCTTAGGCAGTCTCTCCGCCACTCCTTCTGACTCACAGTCAGCCTCTGTCAACAGTTGCCCCCAACACGGGTATGGTGTAACAAAAAGTGCAGCTCCGCACTCCGGCCCCGGTACTGCCACTCCCTTGGCAATACGGGCCGCGATACAAACTGAAGCATAGGCTCGCGCTGCTGGACTGAGAGAGAGGCCAAGAGTGTCTCCCTCCGAGCCTGCACCCCGCCCCAGGAGTCGACACACATTACCTGGGGGGCGCGAACTCACTCTCCTCTCCTCGTCCAACGACTTGGGCCTCCGATGCAATCTTTGTGAATTGGCAACGGCGGGCTCGGGCCGGGGGCTCAGCTCCTCCGAGGCTGCCGGTCCGGGCCGCTACTGCTACGAAGATCTCAGCCTGCCACAGGGCACACACACACAGCGTCGCTGAGACTCCCTTGAGCTTTGGGTGTACGATCACCGGGCACTCCACACGAAGGTCTCAGGCTGCACGAAGAACACGCGCACAGCGTTGCTGAGACTCACTTTAACTCCGGGTGCACGTTAACAAGGCAATCCTCACAAAGGTCTCACGCTGCACAAAGCACACGCACACAGCGTCGATGAGACTCACTTGGACTCCGGGTGTGAGATCACAAGACAATCCTCAATAAGGTCTCACGCTGCACAAAGCACACGCACACAGCGTCGATGAGACTCACTTGGATTCCGGGTGTGCACGATAACAAGGCAATCCTCACGAAGGTCTCACGCTGCACAAAGCACACGCACACAGCGTCGATGAGACTCACTTGGATTCCGGTGCACACGATAACTGGACAATCCTCACAAAGGGTTCAGGCTGCAAAAGCACACGCACACAGCGTTGCTGATCCTCGCTTGGATTCCAGGTGCCCACGATCACAGGGCACTTCTTACGAGGGTCTCAGGCTGCAACAAGCACACGCACACAGCGTTGCTGAGACTCTCCTGGAAACTTTTGTGTTCCTGAGTTTCCGCAACAGGGAGCCAGCTCACCTCGGGCCCTTGGGGATAAGTTACTTCAGGACACAGCACAGCAAAGTCCTTTCAAGCAGGGAGACACAGCACACAGCAAAGTCCCTTTAGCCTTTCCTTGGTTAAAACAGCAAACTGCAGGCCAGCCCCAGAACACACAGCAAGGGTCAGTCCTATCCTTCAGTCTCTTCAGTTGTTTCTTCCTTGGCAAAGGTTCCTCTTGACCACGAAGTAGCTCCAGTCTTGTTCAATCTTGATCAAGCCATTCTCCAAAGTTCAGGGGCTTCAGCTCTCATAGTTATACCCCTCAATGGCTTTGAAGTCTTTGTGTTCAGGGGGCACTGACCCCTGTTCAAACCAGTTCTGCGTGCCTCCCTGCCAGTGACACCTTTATTCCTTTGATAGTGGGGTCTGGATCCTCAATCACTCAGCAGGGGCCGGAGCCATTGGTTTATGGCTGCAGCCCAAGCCTCTTCACCTCTAGGGGCTACTCCTCCCCCTACACTCCAGATGCAAGTCAGCCTGTTGCTGTCTCACCTCCTCCCCTGGGTCAAGACATTCCCCAGATCCTATCACTTTGAAATCCAGACAGTCAATCCACAACCAGGCAGAGACACACAGAAATATTAGAGCACAAAAACCCAGCCACTTCTAAAAGAGTGGCTTCTAAACACACAATGCAAAAACCACCTTCATAAAAAGATGTGTTATTACATTGTGAGTTCAGGCATACTAAACTTCACCTCTCCATCTTAAGCCTTTGGGAAGATAGGCTGGAAAACATATTACACAGCCTCCCCATTCTGTCCTACGGGCAAGATGGCCTTTCAACAGTGAAAAACGAAATGGAGATTATTTCACTGTCAGGACATGGTACACACCTTAGTACATGTCCTACCTGTCACGTGGAGAAGTGTGGCTCAATGGTTAGAGCGGCAGACCCTGATGCAGAGATCTGGCCCGGGACCAGGGTTCAATTCCCGCCTCGGCGGGTCTCGGACTCAATTTCCTCGGACCTGATAATTCTCGCCTCGGTGCCTATTCTAATCATGGGTCCCACTCTGCAACTCTGGGCAATAGCTTGCTTAATCTCCACAACGGCCCCACCAGCGCTGGGATGCCTGGCTTCACCTTGGGGGTGCCCAGGAGTGGACATTTCACAGGGAATAGCCAGGAAGGGTTCCACAGCGGTATGCGTATAGCGCCAGGATGCCCCAGTTGGGGTGGCAGTGCGCTTTACAAGTACGAATTTACATTACATTACATTACATGCACTACACCCTGCCCAGGGGGTACCTTGGACCTACCATAGGGGTGTCTGATGTGCACAGAAAGGGAAGAGTAAGGTCTGGCAAGTGGGTGCACTTGTCAGAATAACATGGCAGTTTAACAAACTGCGCGCAGGCACTGCAATGGCAGGCCTGAGTTCCCTTTTCAAAGCTACTTGTGTGGGTAGCACAAATAGTGCTGCAGTCCCACTAGTAGCATTTGCATTACCAGGCCTGGCACACATAGTGCACTTTACAAGGGACTTTACTAGTAAGGCAAACATACCAATCATGGACAACCAATTACCATTATACCTTATACAGGGAGCACTTGCACTTTGACACTGTTTAGCAGTGGCAAAGTGTCCAAAGCATCTAAGTTGGCAAAACAAAATCCATCACAGCACCAAAAATAGAGGAGGTAGAGGCAAAAAGTCAGGGGTAATCACGCCAGAAATGCCAGGTCTAACAGAGGTCGACCGCCCTAGCAGTTAGGCCAACTCCTCTCCCCAAATTTTTTTATTACTTGTATTACTTCAAGATATTGAAGTACAATAAAGATAATTTACTTCCATGCTCTGAACAGACTTTAGTCAGCGATAACTATGTAAGTGCGAATTTTTTTTACATTGTGCACACTGCAGATGCCCACTGCAGATAAAAATTACAGAGGAAGGAATATGATAATATTCTTAGGACCTCAATAGGCGCTCTCTGGATTTAAGGGCTCCGATTTCGGCCACGATACTCACACCTACATCCGGGAAATACGAGCTATTTATCGAGGATAGGATTGTGAATAACCTGGAAAATCGTGTCGAGGAGTAGACAATACGGTGCCTAAATCCTCTGCCCTGTGGCACCTGCTTGGAACAGCTGGTAAAAGGCTTTGTTCCGACCCATGGTACATGTGGCCGGTGCACGTGAGGGCAGAGCAGGTGAGAGGAGAATTTGGGAGGTCGTTCGCGGTACCCCATGCAGTGCAGGAGCAGGGCAAGAGCGGGCGCACAACTTTCATTCAATCCTCTTTCCCTACATCAAGTGCCAGATCCAAATCACTGTTTATTTTGCTTGTGCTTCTCTGCTGAACCTCTTGTGTGTAGATGAATGCTGCTTTTATGTGAATCATTTCAATATTACTTTGAATGAAGACACCATCTTCAAATGACAATTTTGCTCAGAGATAGCAATAACTATGACCACACTACGAGGAACGCGCAACATTCTCACAAACTAGAAGGCTTTCATAATTTTCACATCATAGTGATGTGATAGAGTCGATTTTCCTGTACCTAAATATCCTTATGTGGTCATTGTACACGGTCCTCCACCAGACTTATGGACTTTCTTGTCAACAATAGAGACAGAGAGAATGGTGTCTAAACGAACAAGTTACTTACCTTTGGTAACGCACTATCTGGTAGAGACAATACCTAGCTGCAGATTCTTTACCTTTGACTTTCCCACGCGTCAGGCTGGATCCGGAAACTTTTGCGTGAGCAGTATCCCTACGCACCATCGGTTGGCTCCTTGTGATGTCGTCGGCGTCGATAGCGTCTGTTATGACATCGCAGTCACCTATATAGGCTCCACCCAGGCGCGCGGACATCAGTTCCGTTCCATTTTTTCCACACCAGAAGCGCAGGGTCATGAAGTGAACTGACTTTTGGGTGTGTCACAACTAGGGCCTTGAAAAAGGAGCAACCCTCGCCATATCAAAGGAGTCCACAGAGCGGGGAGGCATGGGTGTGTTTGTAAGGAATCTGCAGCTAGATATTGTCTCGACTAGATAAGGCATTACCGAAGGTAAGTAACTTGTTCATCTGATAGAGACTTCTAGCTGCAAATTACTTACCTTTGAATAGATACCCAAGCCATACCATCCATAGGCTGTGGACACATTTTCTACACTAAAAAGTCCTGCAAGACCGAACGCGTGAGATGCCCATCCCTGCAGACCTGACTGTCCAGGGAGTAGTGATTGGCAAACGTGTGCAGAGAGGCCCACGTTGCTGCCTGGCAGATATCCAGGACTGGGACAACCTGAGCCAACACCGTGGTCGCAGCTTTTCCCCTGGTAGAATGGGCCCATAAGCCCTCAGGAGTCTGCTTCCTAGCCAGGGCGTAGCAGATTTTAATGCAGATAACAACCCAGCGCAAAATGGTCCTTTTCTGCACTGCCCACCTTTTTTAGCTCCCACGTAACCCACTATGAGTAGGTCGTCCACCCAGAACTCTTTTGTGCAGTCAGGGTAGAACGGCATGCTCTTTTTGGGCCCACATGGTGGAGACGCTCCTCTTCGTTAGAGGGATGCGGGGGAGCAAAAATGGTGGGCAGTGGGAATGATTGACCCAGATGGAATGGGGTCACCACTTTTGGTAAAAATGAAGCACGGGTGAGAAGCACCACCTTATCCACAAATGTCATAATCTAGGGAGGCTTGCATGATAAAGCCTGCAATTCACTCACCCTCCAGGCAGAAGTTATTGCCACTAGAAAGGCTGTCTTGATGGTAAGCAGCTGGAGAAGACAATTGTGCAACGGCTCGAAGAGAGCAAACATAAGGTATGTGTTAACCAAATTAAGGTCCTACTGAAGCATGATAAAGGGCGTAGGTGGAAATATATGTACAAGCCCTTTTAAGAATCTATTTACAAATGGGGACTTGAATAAAGAGGGTTGGTCCTGCAGCCACAAGAAAACGGATGGAGCAGAAAGATAACCCCTGAGGCAGAGCCCTACTGGGCAAGGGTATGAATAAAGAGAAGAATATTAGACAGAGAAGCAGAAAGAGGGTCAATAGACCTTTGTGTAAAAATTTTTACAAATTTTTGCCAACGCCAGGTGTATACTGCCTTCGTGGGGGGCCACCTGGCCGCCACAATAACATTACATACTTTGTGAGAAAGGTTGAAAGCTATCAACAGTCGCTTATCTCCATGCAAGGAGGCAGAGAGTTGACCGGTTCGGATGGCAGCCTGAATGAAGGAACAATGCTCCTTTGAAGAAGCTATGCATACCAGATTCTCCGTGCCCAGTCTGGAGCCACAGGAATGACTTGGGCCTGGTCGTTCTTCATCTTGAGAACTCTGGGCAGAAGTGGTATGGACTAAAAGGTGTACAGGAGGCCTGAGCTCCAATCGCGACGAAAAGCGTCGCCGAGCGATAGCTGCATTGGAAACTCCAGCATGCAAAACTGCTGACATTGCGCATTCTCTTCGGAGGCAAAAAGATCTAACCAGGGCTCTCCCCACTGCTGAAAGAGACCTTGTGCCACCTCCAACTGGAGATGCCATTCGTGATCCGCTAGGCATCAAGGCTGTATTTGCCCGCCCTGGCGTTCAGAGAACCTGCCAGGTGTTGAAACACCAGGCAATGCCCTGCTGTTCCAGCCATGTCCAGAGACGCAGGGCCTCTTGACAAAGAGCTCAAGACCCCACCCTGCCTTGTTTGTTGCAGAACCACATGGCGGTAGTGTTATCCAAGAACACTAACTTTCCCTTGACAGAGAGAAGAAATGCGTTCAATGCTAGTCAGATAGCCCTAAGCTTCAACAAATTGACGTGGAGCCCCAATTCTGCCGATGAACAGTGTCCCCTGATCTCCACCACTCACAGATGGCCACCCCATCCCAAGAGTGATGCATCTGTCACTACTGTGAGATCTGTTTGGGGAAGGAAGAGGGGTCTGCCTCTTACCCAATCGTGGTTCGTCTTTTGCAGTTCCCTCCGAGATCTGGACCACATCAGAGAGATTCCCCTGATGCTGCGCCGACACGTACTTCAGGTCCCACTGCAGAGCCTGCATACGCCATCTGGCACGATTTACCAACAGGACGCAGGAAGCCATGAGTCCCAGCAGCCTCAGAGTCACTCTCACCGAAATCCAGGATAGAGGCGGAAACATCAGTATCATAGCCAAAATATCCTGGACTCCCTGCTCGGGAGGATATGCTCGAAACTGCACCATGTCCAAAACAGCTCAGATGAAAGGGAGCATCTAAGAAGGAGTCAGGTGTGACTTTAGCACATTTATAGAGAACCCCAGCAAATGCAGGAGAACCACCGATGTCTGAAAGTGGGAGACGACAGCCTGGGGCGAAGGCGCATTCAACAGCCAGTCGTCGAGGTAGAGGAAGACTGACACCCCTAACCTGCGCAGATGAGCTGCCACCAACACCATCACCTTGGTGAACACCCAAGGGGTATTGGGAAGACCAAATGGAAGCACGGTGAATTGAAAGTGCTCATGGCCTACATTGAACCGCAGGTAACACCTGTGGGCAGGCAGGATGGGGATGTGAAAATATGCATCCTGCAAGTACAACGCTACCAGCCAGTCTCCTTGGTCTAGGGCAGACAAGACCTGAGCCAGCGTAAGCATCTTGAGTTTCTCCTTTTTGAGGAAGAGATTGACGGTCCAAAGATCCAAAATGGGACGCAACCCTTTGTTCTTTTTCGGAATCGGAAAGTAGAGGGAGTAACTACCACTGCCTACTTCTGAAATCGGAACCTTTTCTATAGCTCGCATTGCCAGGAGAGCTGTAACTTCCTCTCGGAGCAACACTAGATGATCCTTCAACCAGCCATTTTTGAGTTGGTGGTAACGGAGGAGGAAAAGAAAACAAGCATTGGCATAGCCAATAGGTCTCGGCTTTGGGACCTTATAAGTGTTTAGCCATGCAACAGTTGATGTTGTTGCACCAAGGATATTGTGCTGCAAAACTAAATACTTATAAGGTCCTAAAAGCGAGACCTATTGGCTATGCCAATGCTTGTTTCTCTCTTTCTGTCGATCTCTGCTTTCTCTCCTCTCTCTCTCACTGGGTGTCTCATCAGCAGTCTGTCTCCCACTCAGAGGCGCAACTAGAGCCAAATTTCGGGGTGGGCTAATAAAAATTTCGGGGGGCTAAGTCTTCCAGCAATAGGCAGAGTGGAGCTGCAGGAGCTCTATGAAGGGGTGAAAACACAACAAAGCGTTGTTAGCATGTAAATGGTCTTTTAAAGACCTGTGCACTGTAAGTACCGCCCTGTTCAACATGTGCAACGACTTCCGGTATTGATAGGCCTGCCTTTTTCTACAGGAAGAGCTGTCTTACTGCACAAGTCAAGTGCACACATTCCAATACAGTCAGGTGTGGGGCTGGATAAGAATACACAAACCATGTATTCTTTCACATCGTCTTTCATTTTTAATTCTTAAACGTTGTGCTAGAGTCGCATAGAATCTTTCCTCTCACAAAACCACAACAAAATAGCTCAATGTGTCTCTTTAACAAGCTGCATGAACCTGCCTGCAATGAGTATTCCTGCGCGTGGGTTCATGGAGCTCTGTGATGGCATCAGAGTGGAAGTTGATGCAATGTAATAAGGGAAGAAGGCCATCTGTTATCACTTACTGGCAGGCCATTTTGGGGATCAAGCAGTGTGATGTCACTTCCGCCACCCCAGGCATTTTGATGAATCAGCGTCCTTGCTCAACCTGCAGACAAGCACTGTGCGCATAGCCGTATGCCTACGGGGAGTAGCAGGATGTGAGTAGCGCTGAGAGTAGGCTGCAGCAAGGACGAGCGGTAACCAAGGTGCGGAAGGGGTGTAGATTGCGGACGGGACTCGGGACCCTCCAAATCCTCCAAGGCGCTTTGAGACTGAGCAGCAAGACGCAATGTTTCCACTGCAATCCTTGTGCTCTTTTTGGGGTCACTGCACAAAATTGAACAGGGGTGTGTGCCCGCAATCACATGTTATAAGGAATAAAATGCTCTCAATCCGACAATATCTGGATGTTCAAAGACAACCCACAATTTGGTGACGCGATGTCACCTCCTCCAGCCTCTTGCACAGACCGTCTTAATATGCACGGGGTCTGATAGGGTAGAGTTGCTGAATGTTATTCCATCTATTTTGTCCTCCCTGGGTCTGATCGTGGAGTGTGCACACAGTTGTGTTAATGTGTCTCGGCGCTGGCGGTTGTGGGTAAAGCTGTGATTCACAGCTGCCGCCGCTTCACAAAGAGCCCTTTAGCTGGTGAGAGGCGCGCCTTCAAGTACTCCTGGCGCAGGGGGGGGTGGAGTGACAGTGCAGGTTCTAGCAAAGGCAACAGGGCGACTCACCCGGAACCCCCAAAGGGAGATTTCACACAGAGAAGAGGGAGACAGTGGGCGTGGGAGCAGGCGCGCAACGCCCATTGGGCTCAAAGGGAGGAGAGGCCAGGACGGCAGACCATGCCTTGCAGGGAGTGAGTGGCTCTGACATCCCGCAGGTTGCGTATCAGCCATCTGCTGAGCGAGAGCCGATGCAAACAAAAATGTGGGGACGCGCCTTCTAATAAAAGCGGCAAGGAAACCTGAGCCAAAACAGATGGCCCCTGCTCGTCGCTGCTGGCTCCCGAGAGCAAAACGCTCTGGGAGTAAACATTTCCCAACACGCTGGGACATCCACACGCCTTTGGCCAATTGCGTGCTAAAGCCAGACGCAAAGGCCAATAGCGTGTGAGCACCACATGCACGAGCTTCTACAATAGCTGAAGTGATTCCAAGAGGCCGATTTCCTAGAGCAGCGCATGCGCGCTGCGCCAGGCTCGACCTAAAAAGGGAAGAGAATAGCCTTCCTGAATGATCTGCAAGACCCATTTGTCCAATGTTATAGACCTCCAGTGTAGGAGATGGTGTTGAATTCTCCTTCCGACTGGAGTAACATGGCCTTGCAGAACCAAACTAGGAATGCTTGGAGGCTGCAGTTGCTGGGGGCTGGGTGGCAGACAACTTCTGACTATCATTCCGAGGAATGCACATCCACGCCCTTGCATATCTTGGGGAGTCTGCGCAGGATGGTGGCTGGAATGTGGCTGACGCAGTGGGAAACCCCTTCCATTACCACGAAAGAGGCAAAAGCTAGATTGACCACAAGGTGTAACCGAGAGGCCCAAAGTTCTGGTCATAGCACGAGATTCCTTAAACCGCTCCAAGGCAGAGTCCACTTTCTCACCAAAAAGACGAGTCCGGCAAAAGGGCATGTCCATGAGATTAGCCTGGACACCACCCGAGAAGCCAGATGTTCTCAGCCAGGCTTGGCGCCATAAGGCCGCTGTCGACGAAACCGCTCTGCCCAGCAAGTCAGTGGTGTCTAAGCCACATCTGATGGTGATTTCTTCTGCATCTCTCCCATCCTTCACTGCCTGGGAGAGAACGACCCGGTCCTCCTCCGGGACCTGTGGCAGCACTTGCGCAACCATTTCCAAAAGGGTGTGCGAGAAACGGTCCATTAAGCATGCAGCATTCACCGACCGCAATGCCAGGCTGGTAGAAGATAAAATCTTCTTCCCAAGTGTGTCCAGCCTCTTGGATTCCCTGTCCGGAGGAGCTGAAGGGAATGCCCCATGGAGCGTAAAAGCCTTAACCACCAAGCTCTCATGGGTAGGGTGTTGGCTGAGGAACCTTGGATCACCCAGGGCAGGGCGATGGCGGTGTGAAATTCTCCTGTTCACAGGAGCCCCTGTGCAAGGCTTGGATTTTGTGGCTAGAAGAACATCTGTTAGTGCTTCACTAAAGGGCAAAAGGGGTTCGGACGTGGAAGCCCCAGGCTGAAGCACCTCGGTGAAGAGATTAGTCCTGACCTGCACTGAGGGCAGGCCCAGACCAAGGACCTCTGCTGCCCTCCTCACCACCATGGCATAAGATGCCCCCTCCTCTGTAGCCACACTAGGTTGAGAGAGCATACCAGTATCTGGAGATGTGTCCAATCCTATGGCTTCTCCAAGATCCTTATACAAGTCCAAATGCTCCACAGGAGCATCCATTTGTTGTTCTAAACGGTCCATGGACCCTTCTCAATCCTCACCCATGCCTGAAACAACCTCAAAATGTACAGTCAACGACATAGAACCCCTGTAATCCAGCAGAGCCAGAGTCGATGTTGACTTGCGTTGACCCGACTCCGAGTCATCGGGTATCAGAATGGGGCTGGTGCCAGCGGTGCCGGACCACGCGGGGCCCAAAGGCTCACCTGAGGCGTCGGCCCGCTCAAATACTCTGCGCTCGTAAAATTCCTTAATTTGAGCGGTCACTCCGACTCCCGGAAATGGAGGGAGGCGAAGAGTCGAACCTGGCTCCAGGGAACTGTACCTAGAGCGTCGGAAAAACCTGTCAAAAAGAGACGGAGGAGTAGCTCTTCTCCGGATTAGCGCTTAACTGGTGCGGAAAAAAAAGAACTGACGTCCGCGCACCTGTGTGGTGCCTATATAGGTGACTGCGATGTCATTACTGATGCTAACAACGCCGACTAAGTCGCGTGGAGCCGAACGGAGCCCCCCCCCCCCCGACGACGCGCAGGGCTACTGCTCACGCAAATGTTTCTAGATCCAGCCTGACACCTAGGAAATTCAAAGGTAAGGAATCTGCAGCTAGAAGTCTGTAGCAGAAGATGAAGGTTTGTTAGCAAAATTTATTCAGGTTACAAACTACTACCATTATTAAATTCAATGGATCCAAAAGCAGTACATATCTATATAATTCTGCAATCTGAATTTGTAGCTTTTAAAGAAGAAGATGCAAAATAAAACAAGGTAGAAATCACGGAATATAAAGTGGATCAGTTCCAAAAAGGACCTCCCCTTATCTAAACAAAATCTCAGAAGTGGCAAGAGGAAGTTAAAAGAAAAAGGTGTCAGCATCAGAGGAACCAAATTATGGTTCATGGGAATTAAATGGGCATTCAAGCATGAAGCTCAACACTCTCTGCAATGGGAATCTGCACTTAATCTTTAGCTGCTTGAGTCATTTGATTTATCTTCAGCCAACTAATCTATTTCTGTTGGACCTTTGCCTTCAAGAAAGTAACTACCTGTTTATACTTTCACATATTCTCAGAAGGTGTGTTCGCTTGAGCCACTCACGGGGGCTTAACATTTGGCTATAGTACCAACAACTTACATTCAGCCCACAAGTCACTGGGATTCACAATGTTCAATAAGATGTTCATATTTTCCCACAAAATCTTCAAAAATATCACAAATCGATCAACCTGATGGTACAACAAGTCGAGGTTCCCCTTCAATTTTGGGAACTGATTTGTGAAAAGAGCTAGATAAGCTCAACTGCAGGGCACATGCAAGTATCCCACTCCTTGTATGTCTCTTAAAGGGAACACACTTGTTTCGGTATTCCATGCAGGAGTGACTTTCTTAGTCCACCTGTCCTTATCTTGTCAAAATTCCTCTATTTCTATATACTTACAACAATTTCTCTAATATGTAACTTCAGCCCAGATGTCTGCACAGTAGTGATCGTTTCCTCCGCAATATGAACCCTAAAGCCTTCACAACACGTCGTGTGATTTCCTTACTCAAATATTGAAGCCCATATTCCGGCTAGTTATCTAGGTGGGACACATCTAAATTTCCTTTAATAAGCTAATCCAATTTCACAATCAACCTAGGAACATCGAAAGGTGTTATAGTCATTCTAGCTAAGGAACTGTCATCCACCTCTTCTGTTTCGCCACTTCCGAAGATACTCCCCCAGCTTGGCGCTGTGCTGTCCTCCTAGATCGAAAAACCCAGTAGCCCCCTGAACAACCAGTGTTGTGAACACTAAAATCAATTTGGAAACGACAACTTCCATAAACGGATTGGAATTCCTTATCGCTACCTGTGAGTTTTAGGTCGTAGGAACAGCAGCAGTAACAGCTCCACCTGTAATCGCACAAGAGACCGCAGGGATCAGGGCTATGGTAGATCGTCGGAACAGTAGCAGTAACAGCTCCTCCTGTAATCGCACCTGAGACCACAGGGATCAGGGCTGTGGTAATTGAAGTTGTCACAAACGGGACAGTCACAGTCTGAGTCGTTATAACAGGGGTAGTCATGACTGGAATTGGCACACCTGGGGCAGTGGCAATAGGAACTGTCACTATGAGCGTTGTTTGATTTGGGACTGTCTCAACTGGGGCTGTCGGGTATGTCCTCCTGTCTGAGTTAAGACGGGATTGACGACTTGCTCCATTATTTAAGCCAAATACATGTATGGAGCCTGACATTGATGACCTGGAGTTCCTTCCAGAGGCACTTTCTCACCTTCTTGAAATATGAAGACTTTAATAGTACATGTTACAAAGCACCGACTGTGAATGATGCATGAGGGTTTGTGAAGGTCGGTCACTTAGGCCATCTCCATCTGATAACAATGTTATTGATGTCGTCTATAGCTTTCTTTGAATAATTCTTGCAAAACATTACGAAATAAAATAGACTTTCTTTTTCCTTGTGCAGGAAAGTCATCCTATTTGCCCTGATTATCCCTTTTTCGACTGATGCTGGTGGTTACTGACTCAAAGTCAAGGGTAGAAAAAAATCAGAGCATGACTCGCGGGTGGGGGGGTCGCACGGGGGGGGAGGGGGTGTAATTTTAAATTAAAAAAACAAACTTAACTTACCTTCGTCAGTCCGGTCCCGCGTCGTCCTGCGTGTCTCTGCTCCTGACAGGAAGCAGGCAGCCTCCCTCCCCTCCCCTAAGCCAATCACAATGCTGCAATGGCAGCGTTGTGATTGGCTAGGACACCCACCACACAGCCATCTATGGGGAGGCCATTTTCTCCATGTAGGCTGCATGCAGCCTACATGGAGAAAAGGGACAGTGCGTATGACTGGTTTGGTCGGCCCTGTGGCTGACCAAACAGTCAGCGCCCACAACAGTGGGCAAGCCACTCCTCCCCTGCCCTGGAGAAGGACCACCCACCCACCCGCCCTCAACCAAACACTTCTGCTTTCTCGCAGTGCGAGAAGCAGAAACATAAAATGGTATTTATAATACCATTTTATGTTTCTGCTTCTCGCACTGCGAGAAAGCAGTGGGGCGACGCTCCTCCGCCCACGTGGAAAAGCCGCCCCATGAAAAAAGTTTTGCACCAATATTGGCAAAAGCCAGACAAGATCTGAAGACAACAAATAGCTTGCATTTAACCCCAGCTGGCAGATGTAATGTAGTAAAAATTATTATACTTCCCAAGGTCTTGTATCTATTAAGAGCAATATCATTGGAAGTAGAAATAGAAAGGCTGAAAAATTGGACGCTATCTGTGTCAACATTATATGCCAGTACAAAAGAGCTCAGAAATCCCTAAGATATATGGTGCTCGATAGAAGTAGGGGAGGCTGGGCAGTCCCAACTTTAGATATTACTTTAGATATTACTACTGGTCATCATTAATGGGAAGTATAATGCAGCATATGGTAATCTCATCAAAGAGAGAAGGGACACTGGCGCACTACGGCCAGGAGTTACCATCAATATACGAATTGACCTTGGGGGCCGATGCCAAGGGATGTTTTACAAGGAATGTCAAGTATAGTTGCTACAAGAAAGTTAAATTTAAGACAGCGGGTGCGGATTTTAAAATTTGGAAATTACTTAACACTAAAATAGGAATTACAAAGTACAACAAATATACCCAGCTCTGGAGGTCATTCATCGTTCCTTCGATATTTCAAGATAAAGTCAGCAATGCATGGGAGCAAGTAGGGGTGGCCAGAGTGGGGGATTTATTCAGACATAGTCAAATGTACTCATTTATTGATCTTCAGAAAAAGTACGTCCTGGCACAGCAAAATTTCTTTAAGTACTTGCAGACCAGGGACTTTATATTCAAGATTGGTAGTGACCAAATCTCTGCAGATAAAATCGAGCTCTTGGAACTTATAAGGGGCACTAAAGTAGGCAGGATTAGGCAAATATATAAAGTATTGATTGATTCAGTGCCGGGTGGTATAGAGCATCAAGTCGGAAGATGGGAGACAAGATAGGGGACTAAGGGTATAAACTTGCAGAAATCATTCAAAGTGGGCATGGAAGTATTGTTTACTGCTGGTCTGAAGAGCCAACATTATAAGACCATCTTTAACTTGCATTACACTCCCACTGAGATGTTCAGTTGGGGAAAGAGACCTGATGACAGATGTATTCGCTGTGGGAAGGGCCCAGCAGGTAAAGCGCATATGTATTGTTCATGTATGTAATGTAATGTAAGGCACACTTATATAGCGCAGCTGCCACCCCAAGGGTGTCCTGGCGCTTAGATTACCAATCATCCACTGCATGTAACTAAACTGAGATAGGCAATGTATAGAACTACAAGCGTTAAAAGATGGAATTTTGGCTTTCTTAAAAGTGGTACTTAAAGAGAAAGTGGAGCTTACCCCACTCTTGATGCTTTTTGAAATTGGTTGTGTTTTTTGGGCAACAAAGGTAAGCTCTGTTTTATATTCATAGCCATGGCAGTAGCGCGTCTTAGTATAGCGGCAGCTTGGTGGTCCTCGAGCCTCCAACAGTGCAGCTGTGGTTTCCATGAGTGATTTGTATGTACAATCTGGAAAAAACCCTATATAACTGTAAGAGAAGGAGGGCGAGGAGACTCGGTGCCCTATCTGAGCGTCAATAGCGGAATGGGTAGAGTACAAATTTGGAGTTGGGGAAAGGACAGTTTAGTATGGCTCAAATATTCATGTTAGCTAAAAATGGACACAAGCACTGTAGTAGCTCAACTGATAATCAAACTCGATGACATAGGTCAACAATCGGGGTACAGGTACCAATAAAGGGAGGAAGACAAATGCCAGGTGAAGAACACAAAGGGAAAATGTACTGGACATTCTTTATGCATTGCCTTTCTTTGGATTTTTTTTCTCACTTTGTTTCAATTATGCAAATTAACTACTGGCTGTCTATAATTATTACTGCCAATCATGTATATATTTCTGAATTTGTATGAATTTTGATGATTAACATATTGCAAGGAGGAAAGAATAAATTTGGGTGAAGGGACTGGTTAAGCCAGAGCAAATCCAGGAATTATATACAGCTATTTAGATGTTTAAGATTGGAGGTAGTGTATTGTACAACCCTACCAATGGTTATGTCTGGGTCTATCGAATTCGAAAGTATGATCTGAGCAGATACATAAATGAACTGTTTTGGGGGTCGAGGAGCATTCAAATATTTATAAATGAAATGCATTCTTATAATAAGCCGATAATATTTCTTTATGGCTGCTGTTGGAGGCCTGAAGTATCTATGTATACAGAGGAATTTATATGATTTGTGCTCCATATATAAAAAAAAAAGTGCAGATGGCTTAAAGTCAAGGACTTACTGTGAGGATCGCACTATGATATGGAGACACTTGGAACAGCCAAACCAAGTTTGACAAGTTAGGTAAGTAGGAAAGGCAGTCAAACATACAATAAACACAAATTATGTTATTTGTATTACATATGTTATTGACAGGTTTTGCCTAAGTAAATGAACACATTACTGTAGCAAATTCATCCTTTTTGCCCTGATCACCCCCATTTTTTAACTGATACTGGTGGTTACTAACTCTGAAAGTTCCCTGGGCTCTACTAACCAGGCCCAGGGCCAACACATTGTCCTTCAAAGGTATATGGTAAGTGATATAATTCTAATTGGCCAAGACAGCCTATCTTTAAGTCACTAATATATGGTAGGGCATGTAGGTTTAGAGACCCCAGTGGACTTAATACACTTACTAGTGCACTGCTATGGTGTCTTGTTTCTTTTTAAAGCCAAGACTGCCTTAAAGACTGGTTTTAAAATAAAACTATGTCCAAATTCGACTTTAGAATTAAAAATACTTCCAAAGTCCACAACTACCTTTTTATTACATATAAATCACACCCAAGGTCTGCCCTAGGTGTCCCAAGGGTAGGGTGCAATGTTATAAAAAAAAATAAAAACAGGGACAATAAAATAAATGTTTTTATATGCCCTAGTACGGAAAAACAGCCACTGCACTGCTGCTAGCTCAATAGGCTCACATGGGAAGGCTTTGTTAAACTTAATAAAGTCTACCTTTTCATGGGAACTAGCTAGCAGTAGGATTCAAAGTATCATAATAACGGCTACAATAACACCAACAATGTGGCAAAGTTGGATTTATTATAACTGCTACAGGAAAGTAGTTTTAGAATTTACTATCCTGAGGTTTCCTAAAACAGCCTTGTAATAGCCTCTTCTGATTGCCCAGCCCTTGACAGCCTGCACCAAGCTGCTCCCTGAGTAGGTGTGAAGAGACCTGGGGTTGAAACAATACAGCCATTTGTTGGGAGGAGATTTGCTTCCTAGAGAAGCAAGGAAGAGAAAGGGGGCTGGGGTGATACACTGGACTTCAAAAGCAGGAGAACAGATGTCCCAGGACCCAGACCAGCCCCCACTTCCTTGATCCCCAGCCAAACGGGATCCCCCCATATTAGATGAAGAGAGGGGCTGGATAGGAAGTGTAGTGAAATTTTAGCCACACCTGTGGGTTGGGTTAGCCAGACACACACTTCAAGGAGAGAATGTCTCCATTTTACATTTTGTAGAGCAGTGCATTCTGGGGCAATAATATGCAGCACTTCGCAGGAAGTGGTCACAGCAGAGTTTGGCAGCTTAAACCCTATTGGTTGGGGTGCCCACCACCTGCCAGCCCAGAATAGAGAATAACCATGAACGATCTGCAGGAGCCCCTCAGATCCCTGCCTAAAACACCTGGAGAAGAAGGACTGCCCTGCTGGACCCTTGGACTGCACCACAGAGGGTTTGCACTCAGAAGGAATGCAACTGCTGCACTCTCAGAACTCCACAAAAGAAGGACTGTGCCTGATACAAGGGAAAGGAGTGGACTCCCTGAGCAACATCCAAATAAAGGACTATTCCAGCTGACTTGTTACAACTGTATTCTCCTGGACTGACCAGGTGCTTTGTGGGAAATTGAGTCCCAGACCCCAAGAAGCAATCCAGAGAATCTGAACCCTTGGCTGGTGCTGCTGGACACGTTTCAACACAAAATAACCCATTCAGAGGACGTTTTGAAAGTTTGGGATCCTTTTTCGAATTTTTGTTAATAAGCTCCAGAAGAAGACTGGCGCGACCTCAAGAGTCAAGCTGCTGACGCCGACTCGAGAAACGACCAGACCGCGCTAGTTTCTGCCGCTGAAAGCTCTGGAGCTCCCCGTCAACATAGAGGATAAAGACCTGCAGAAACCCTCTAAGGCATCACGCTGCAGCAGGCCGCCGTCGTCGAAGCCAACTCTGGATCAGAGGAACCTGAGGGCTTGTCGTCGAGAGAAAAATGGACACAGTGCGATGGTAAAAAGTTGACCGGGACCTAGCACTCAACCTATCCGACCCGCACTCCATCGTGATTAGCCTAAAACTTTGACTTTGTCCCAGTCCAGCGAGACCAGATAGCTGCGAATGGTGCTTTCAGCTTTTTGGCCTTAGAAAATGTTTACTTTAAAAATTCATATCTCTGGTTCCTTAAATAGGATTTTTGTAGTTTTTGTGTCATTTTAAAGATAAAAATATTCTCTATTTGTAAGAATTGGTGTTTGATTTTTATTGTGTTGTATCTTTTACTTAGTTACTGTTTTGGTGCTATTAAATGCTTCATACACCGTCTCCTAAGATAAGCCTGACTGATCACCTGTCAAGCTACCAAGGTTTGAGAAGGATTAATTTACTGAGACTTGACTGGACCTTATTAGTGATTGTGGTATTATCACTAGCTGAAGGTACCTACCTCCACCTACTAATAACCCACTTCCTTCAATTACTAAAAAAAACCTACACATATGACAACAATGAGCATTTTGTTTCATCCATGGAAGGATTCAAACCTTCATAAGCACATGTAAAACAAATAGAGAGAGAAGAGGTCAAAAGCCGGTCACATACAGCTGGTTCTCAAAGGCTCCATCCAGATCTACAAAACTGCATGAGTTTCAAAGCAACACTGTCACTGACAAAATAATGTACTGTCTAATTTGGTTGAGTAAAGAGATCATACATATTCACCTGCAATTTACTGAAAGCATTTGCAAGATGTGAAGGGCAATGTTTGAGACCTATATGGGGCCAATTCATCTTAACACATCCAGTATATCTTTAGTGCGCACAAAATGCAATTTGTAAAGGTAAAGTCCATATCAGAAACATAAAAATCATAATTTGTGTTATTTTACTCTTGCAAAGAGTACTTATGAATGTGGAAAATGTACTTTCATGGAGACATTGCCTCATTGTTAAGTTTACACAAATAACAGTATTGTGTAAGTCCAAAGGTGGATGGATTGCCACAAACTCAAACATTTTCATAACTTTGCATGCCATCACCTACTCTGCAAAGTACAGAAATGCACTTCTGTCAAATAAAAAAGTAATCGCTTCAAGGGTAGAAAAGATGGGGGAGCTCCATCATCTTTGATGTGGGGTTATAAAAATAGTGCAATATTACCTATGAAACATAATTTTAGCATGTAAAATGTTCCATATGCTGAAAATACTTCATGCACACATGATGCTTAATAGAGTACACAGATATTAATGAATGTAATAGACATTCATGCATCTTATGTCATACGGTTTGGCTTTCAGGAAGGCTAAAATGATCACTGCATAGTATATAATTTCTAGAATAATGTCTTCGAAAATTAATTATCAGCTATCCATTGACTACTCCACCAACAATCTCTGCTGACAATTTTCAGCAGCATACCTTTTGGAGGGATTCATCAGGATTATCAAAACAGTTGAAGTATAACATTTCACTATATTTGAAACTAAGTAAAGGCATGTTCTTGGTTACCATTGCTTGATGCCTTAGAAGATAAATACATTTAATTAATGTTCTACACCATAGGAGTGGCCAATGAATGTTTACAAATGTAGTGTGATTGGGTGTAGACTAGGAGGGACAGGTCAAGTTGTAATGTTGTATCTCTTTCTGCGCTTTTGCATCCTTGGCTCTTTCCTGTGATGTGGAGCTGCTATTTAGGTAGCCCAAATGAATAAAACATAGGTGAAGGAAAGGAGGTCACTACGCAGCAACTTAAGAAAAGCATAAACGGAAACCACAGAATTAAGCCATGAAGTGAGGCCACTCTCCAGAGGCTTGGATTTGTGTATGTAAGATGGCCACATCGAGTGAGGCAGCTCAACACTGCCATTGATCCCAAATTGTACTGAATGAAGATGGAAAACATAGTGAGCAGCCCAGGATGCATGCACAGCATCAGGAAGGAGCATGAAGGCACTGCCCCTCAACATGATTGGAAAACAGACCATTGGGTGGAAGAGAGGCAGTGCTGCCAAAGTGAAGAGAAGAACCAGGGTTTGGTTGCAGTAACAAATTGTCATCACTGTAGAAGAAACAAGGGCAGCAACTACTGTACCATTTCAGTCGTGGTCGGAACACAGTGAAAGAAGCAGTACAGGACCGTTGTCAGACGGTAACTCCCTGCTCCAATAATCTACACATTCAAAGTAGCAGATTAGTCCGTTATCTGTTTATGACAATGAAATGAATGTCCTACTTGGATGAAGCTTATCCATTGTAGTGGATCTCTCCGATTGGACCACTGTTGTTACGTATCATAAACTACCCAGGTACTTTGGATTATTTTGGGGTCATCCCATTGTTATGTAATGGCTACTTAGATGAAGAGCAGAGATAAACAACTGGACTCCTTACCATTGTTATAGTTGATTTTAGCAGCCAATCACCCTCCGGCTTCAAAATAGCACATATTAAGTACAGAAGGAAAAAATACTTTTTCATCAAAACTCTTGCGCTCTGCATGGAAAAAAAGAAAGGCTTCATGAACCTTATGTGGATCAAGACTATCACAGTTAAAGGATCCTATCATCTAACATAATTGCTGCAAATATTCCAGCAGACACCATGGGGGTAAGTGGGAAAATACACACCACAATCTAAATTTTGCATAACAGGTTGATCCTATCAATTGCTACTAGAGAGGTCATTACTTTATATCGATTTTTTTAAATTCATACTCCAGTATAGGTGTATAGGTTTTTTGACTATCATCATCAAACAAGCAATTTGTGTGTATATCTTACAAATTCTCATTTGATTCTGACCATATCAATTTTTAAATAGCTAAAACATTGTAACACAAAAAAACAGAGACCCACCATTGTCTGCTTTACAAATACAAGGTATTTTTTAGCCATTGTGTACTGGTTATGATCTCTCTCTGCATTGCAGTGCTGAGCTTTAGTAGTTACTCACAATCCACGTGTTTACAGTGGGAAGGCAGCCATCTAGTCTTGATTTGTAAAGGTCTTCCTGGACATCTATTTTCAGAATTATTTGTGATTCATCTCCTTAATTGTAACAGTTGGGACTGAAGACTTTAATCAGGTTTTGTAAAGGAGTTAGTAACTGTTGAATATTAGACGGGATGAGATGGATCTAATGGGACACAACAGTATTGGGTGTATCTATCAACTGTGGTAGGTGCACCAAACGTTTGGTCTGAATTAGAGTTTAGCATTTGGGTTAATCATTCACAAATGTGACGAATATGCCATCCACCTTATTACAAGTACATCTGTGAGAAAGTGTCTCTTTTTGCGTGGTCACTGCCATTTTGTGTGGCCTGATGCTGTTGGTTTTTTGACTTAGTATGCTGGAGCACTTCTAACCAGGCTCCACTACATGTTCTCTAACCAATAAAACATGTAAAGATTGGCTAACTCATAATTAGCATATTTAACTTTCCTAAAAGGCCAGACTATATGGTGCACAAGATACAGCTGCGGCATAGACAGTTAAATGTTACCTATGGAATACAGCACTACTGTGCCATCCTCTAGTGTGACCAGACAAACATGAGTCCAGGCCTACTGCTGTAGCCTGGATGCCACAGTTTAAAACACGAAGCTCATACTGTCAAAATAACCCTTTGCGGCAGGAGAAAACCTTCCTCTTAAAAGTTACCTCTATGTTGGCCTTGCAGCCCACAAGGCAGTGTGAATGGTATTTAAAAGTTGGACATGTAGAAATTTAAAGTTAACATGTCATTACAGTGATTAACGTCACAAGCTATTTTCACTGTATCAAGGCTGGAAAGCCCATATAGAAACACTAGGAGATAATATTAGATATTCATTCTGCTACCTCTAGTTAGGGAGCAGCTACAAAAATGATTAAGAAACTATTTCTAATATTTATTAAAATCCCTATTCAATACTGAAGTTGGATTTTTAATAAATATTAAGGAAAAAAACTTTAAGAAAGTTACCTTTTTCCTGCCTGCAGCTACTTGAGGCTAATTTGTGTTACCTCTCCAACTGTAACTCACTCAGTGATTAATCCTTGATAAGATGTGAAAACTGCTCCCAGATCAGAGACAAAGACTTGGGTGTGGGGAAGTATTATTGTTCCCCTGGCAGGAAGACAAGTTAGGGTGGGCTCAGGAACTTCATTTACTTCAAAGAGGCCTTCCCTTCACTAGCAAATGTTAGGCAACACCAAGAAAGGCCCTAGCTTTTGTCTTTCCAGTCAGACAGACAACAAGCCAAGTGGGGGAAAAGCTGCCCCACGAAATGGTTGAAGTGGCCATGGAGGAGGGGACTGCTCATTACACTGACCACACATCTGGGTGGGCACACATGCTATGCAAAGGTAAGAAGGGTTTCTCCTCCTTGGATTCTAAGAGTGAGGGGAACTCTAGAAATGTGTGCAGTAGGACAAACAGGAACAGCTGTAAAAGTGAGTAGTGTTAGCCCTGGGGACTTTTATCCCATTACTTAGGGAGGGGCCAAGTGTCACCCCCAACCATTAGATAGTGACAGGCATAAATGTGGAATCCCCAGGCACCCTTTACAGAACACTCTGTGCCTGTGGAAGAACAGAAGAATTACTGCACCTGCTGTTTGAGTGCTATGATGAGACCTGAAAGGCTGAACCTTCTCCCATTTGTCCCCAGGACAAAGAAATGTACTGCAAGGGTCAGTTGGCTGACGTCTTGTGTAAGATACAGGGTCACGACAACTGCAAGATGCCCTTTTCCCTGAAATGACCAGCTCACTAGTACCACCCGGACCTGACCTGGACCCTGCTGGTGACCTCTGCTGGAGGGAGTCTAGAGCTCCAAGTGCTGTTCCTGAGACCTGGGTACATTGATTGTGTCAAACTGGACGTCTCCTATCACCTCTGAAAAGCTTGGACTTAGAAACATTTTGGACTCCTAGACCTCCAGAGAACCAGGACGAACCTCTACTCCCTGTGCAGTGAGGGTTTAAACATGTGCTCCTCTTTGGATAGTAGTAGTAGTGCCACCGTTTGCTGCAACTATAATACACTACTTGAATAGAATGATCATCTTCTTCTCTTAACTACCTACGGTCCTGCCCTTCTGTCTTTGAAAATAATGACATAATCTCTGTTCACAGTTAGATGACTCTGTTCCTCCCTCCATTTTCCTCTTTTACAGAAATCAGCATTTACTATGTACTGCTTTGAAGATTTATGTTCTGCACCATAAGAGAATTGTTCTCTGATTTTCAGAATAACCAATAAGGTACAATGGAAATGTATCATATATTAACAATAGACTGCATTCTTAAACGATTAAGCTGGATCAATAATACTTAAATGCGTGTTCAATCGTGCGGGCTACAGAGGACTATTAGAATTCTTGTCTATACTCTGACATAAATCAATCTTGTCCTTGCATGACCTCCAGCATAAGCATGCACTGCGCATTAAACTTTACAGGCACGATAAGTATTAATACTTTTAATCTTCTATAGCCAGCACCTCACCAATTAATAAAGCCCTATCTGTCCTAGCTCACAGATGCATGGAACACCATCGCAATGAGCACATTCTCTTCTGTTCTATAAATGATGGTCGCTGCACTGTTTCACTTTTTTAATGTATCTCTATTCACTCCATAATACGCACTTACTTCAAGATCACACACCATGCACCGGTTGGTGTTCTATGAATGGGGTCTTGAATTCTATTTTATTTTATTTATATTTTCACATTACATCTCTTACAGCCTTGAGAAAGCCCTGGTCTCATTGACCATCTAGGGCGAAACACTTGTTGGCTGTTGCACCTCCAGAGCACACATATAAATACTGTGTATGAATAAACAAGGATGTAACTAATAAAGATTTTGGAAGACGACACACGGCATTGACTTTTCTCTAAAAAACAACAGATCTAAAAAGGAAACTCTTCGCATGTTTAAAACTACTACTACTATCCAAAGAGGAGCACATGCCTAAACCCTTACTGCACAGTTATAGATATGAGGCTGGAAAGGTCCAGCGCCTCGAGCAAAGTTCCTCTAAAAATAATCATCAATTAATGAAGGCGATCTCATCCAGTTTTAGGATTCCTGGACCTTCTTCACACCTTTAAACACAAACCTCCACGCCCTATCCACCCAAGGTGTGAGCTCACTGGGCTAAAGAAACCAGTTTCTCCTGCTTAGACCTTCGCTGCATCAGCAAATGCAGATCAGCGGGCCCTCAGTGAGAATGTATCCGGCCTTATGGAACTCATTGTCAGATACAGCCGCTGCTAGAGGATTCTAAGCTCCACAAAAAGAGACAGAATCTTGAAAGGCGAAGGTGTCAGAACTATCGGGCTGGCTAGACTACTTCCTTGGACGAATTGTCCCACTCTGAGCTTTTCCTGCCAAAACCAATAGCTTCAGCTGGACCTCGTCCAATTCCTATCCTACTTCGTGAAGACTTCTTTGGATGCAGCCTGCAGCCTTGCCACCCTGAAGGACTTTGACTTCCATTTCAGAAACTAAGTCCATCCGGGTTGTACCTGATTTGTATAGCCAACCCACGCTCCATTGTAGTCGGCCTGAAGTCGCTCCTAGGTCTCGTTCCACCGTGATCATAAACTATCACTGGTGTTTTGTGGCTTTTGGCACTATTTTCACTTAAATCTTCTAGCATCAATATTTTTGGTTTTCTTTGTTGGAATTTTGCCATTTTGCTGCCATCTTGCTCATTATACTCTACGTTTATAAATTTGAGTGAGAAATTTATTATGTTGTGTTTTTGACTTTTTAACTGCTTTGATATTTCTAAAGTTGTACAGATTTTCTTTAAGACTGTCTGCTCTGTGCCATAGCTACCAAGGTTGAAGCTTGGATGTAAATTACTGAAACCTTTCACTGGACTTGACAAGATGGTGACTTTATTACTTGTGGTGGACCCCACCCACCACAACTAATAAACTACTTTTTCACAGCATTATATATGATGGAACTTGTAATAAGGCGGATGGGATACCCATCATGTTTATAACAGAGTATCCCACCTGACAAATTCTAAATCAGGCCCTCACTCTTGTTTGGGGTAAACAGCAATCCACTTTTGACCATTTTCGTACAATCCGAGATGATGGAGTCCTTGTGGCAGTGTGTGGGTGCAGAGTGTCAAATGCTGTTGACAAGTCCAGAAGCAGTAGTAGAGTGACTCTGTCCTTGTCCTCTCGGAGTTTAATGTCATCCCAAATGGATGTGAGGGCTGACTGTGCTTCTATCTGAATCCAGATTTTTGGTGTGACATACATTTATTTTTCTCAGTAAACTTGGAAAGTTGAGTAAAAACTGTTCTTTCAAATATTTTACCTAACAACAAGCCAATAGATATTGGTCTATAGCTTGCCGGGGTAAATACGGTGCGGGGTGATCCAATGTAGAAGGTTTTCAACTGTTGTGTGAGAGGAACCTAGATGTAGTGAACTGTTGAGCAGGCTTCTAACTATCATGCTTGTACAGGTTGTGCAAAGGATTAAAGATTTTTGAAGATGGCAAGTGTGCATGTGATCTAGATGCTCTACTTGTAATGATAATGTCATTCTTTTTCTGCACTGGTATTGGAAGTACGGATTGGTGGAAAGTTGCTTATGTCCTCTTTATGGTGGCTGAGTCATGTGTTGGGGGAATGTTACCAGTGTGCTCCTTAAGGCAGTTTTCTATCATTTCATTTTTGAGATTTCATCACAGGGAACTTGCGATTCTGGTGTTTAGGTGTTTTGGCACTAGGGTTGCAGACATCTGCTAGAATCATGTGGAGTTTCTTAGAATGGCTGTTGACTTCTGTTAAGAGTGTGGAATAGTGTTGTCTTTTGTGGTTCTGATGGTTCTTCTGTGGGATTTGTTATAAAGGTGTAGTATAATGTTTTGTTTCATGTTCATTAGAGCAAGAAATAAGAAAAGCCATAGGAAAGTATGATGTGGAGGAAGGATGAAGCACACGGAGAAATAGAGGGTTTAGGGCCTAGCCTTGTGGAGACTACAACTGGCACAAGTAAGAGGGTAGAGAGTGAGGAGCACTAAGATGCTGAGACCGAATGGTCATAGAGAAATGACTGAAACTAGTCTAATGCTAAGTCTATGATGCCAAGACAGGTTCATCTGGAAGATAGGATGGGGTGATAAACAGTTTTAGATGTGACCGGGTGATCAAAAAGGATGAGAAAGGGGAAGTGATGTTGAAAGGTTTCCGGGCAATTTCAGCAGAATGCAGAGCTCAAAAAAGTGTTTCATGGGGTTTCATCCAGCTGTGCACAGTGAGAAAGGCAATCAGGGTATTATACAAAAGTCTTTCAGGACTAAGAGAAAAATGGTAGTAGACAGAAAGGGTGATATTTAAAAGGGGCTGAAGCATCTGCAGTGTTTGTTCTGTAGTGTTATGACTCATGACGATTTAAAGCAAGCCAGGTGCTTGTCTTAAGACAGTAAGTAGTTTACAGAGATGACAGTAAAGATAGGAAATAAGAAGAAAGAACTAGTGGTTTCATGATTTAGTAAATGAATCGATGCAATGGAGAGAAAGATAAGTAGGCAGCTTTAAGAGTCGGCATATGTTGAGCTTGAGCGGAGGGTGGAAAATTAGAAAGTGGAGATACTAGGGAAGCTAGGAGAGATTTCAGAGTAAGAAAGTGAGCTTAAGAGGAATGTTTCAGTTAGTTATAATTGCAGGTATCTTAAACGAGAAGTGAGATGTGGAGTATTCATTTTCCATTCATGACTAGAGAGGCAAAGCGATAGGGTGAGTTTAAAGGGAGATCGGTAAAGCAAGGCAGGAAGTACATGCAGCAAGGAGCTGAGGAAAGGGACAGAAACTGTGGGTTCTGTGTAGAGAAGGAGATATTGAGCCTCAGAATGAGAAGGGGGTCTCCTTTGACCATTGTTGGCCCTATAGTTAGGTCAAAACATGTTGGTATTCTCGAGTGGTTAGTTGAACCATTATGTTCTACCGTTATATCACAACTGTGATTTTAACCTATACCAGGGGTATCCATCAATAAAAGTATCTCCTTTGGGTATACCCCTCGTTATTTTTAGCTTTTGATCTGGACTGGTGAATTTGTCCTGTAAAAAGTAACTAAGAGCTCCCAATTTTATTTAGTGGAGTCCAATGAAGTGGCACTGCCCTACCACAGTGTGAGAGGTCACCTATGATGAAGCATGCCATAATAAGTTATGGGTGAGGCGACCTCTCAAATATCTTATTATGACCCTGTAGGCTATGAGCTTTACATATAGGACAAGACTGACTTGTTTCCTGTAGCACCTAAGTACCTTGGTGTTATGACAGTTCCTAGGCAAAGCAACAGTGAGCACAATTTGCTCTCAACTCCCAATATGTTCCAGTGCCAATTTGCGTAGCAATTGCAACTGTTTTACTTCTAGCCTGTAGGTCTCAATGGTCACAGATACGGTCTTCCCATCCCTCTGGATAGCTCTTTTCACTCGTATGTATGCCTCCTTGGCTCGTATCACCTGAATTCTGTGGAGGAAAGAGATTGCCAAACTTATCAACCTTTTCATGTCAAGTCTCTATTGGACCTCCTTGATATTCTTAGGCTATCGCATTTGAAATACTAATTGCATTCTGAATTTTGAGAAGAAAAGGAAAACCCTCTTCTTTTATGTGTCAATCCATCTCTTTCCTAACAGAAGTTACCAATGCTCTCCAGCGTCTTCAGGCCGTTTGCTGCAAATACATAGGTGATAATCCTGCTAAAACATTTATTTTTAGGTGTGTTGTTTTTACTCTACTGACATGTGATATGAACCTGTTGAGTAGCTTGTGAGTAACGAGCAAAATATTCTACTGGAGGGCAGAAACCAGTATGTAAAAGCTAATACCATGAGTAAAAAGGTTTGATCATGGTATTTCACAATTATTTACACATACGCGTAAATGTGATGCAAATAGTTCCTGAAGCCCAGGGTAAATGTTATTTAGAGCTGCTGTCTTCAGTTTTGAGTAAAGAGACATCTTTTCTATTTTAAATCTCTCAATAATGTCCTCCATAAAGGTTTTAGGTAATGATAGTATAGTATAGGTATACTAGAACTGGAAGTTTCTCATGCGCTGTGGTCTCACCTCCCAACCTTTACCATCTTTCTTCTGTGGACACCCAGTGGCATTAGTCTGCCCAGTTTAGAACCGAGATAAGTTAAAACCTACTTTTAAATAGGGCACACACTATAGAAGCCTTATTAAAACGACATAAGGGCATCACAGTTGTTCTGTGTGTTCCCGAAAACATCATCTCCCCCGTTGGCACATTGACCAACACAAACTTAAAATGCCACTCCATACACAGTTATTTGCCCGGTGAGCTTCTCCAGAAGGTACAAGAACAGCAGCTTGGCTACCCACAGACTTAAAAGAGGGGGCATTTGCTTTATTTTCCTTCAAAGAGTCCTCTAAGTGGGGCTCAAACTGAACTAAGTGTTCACATCAATGAAGTTCATGTTTGATCCACTCACATTCAACAGAGATATTTGAAATCTTCACTCTATTTACTAATCTAACAAATCCTCTTTTCGAATTTGTGGACCCGGGCCAATTCCATTCATACCCTAGTCACTAAAATTATCATCCTTTAAACTCAAGGGGTGGTCAACTAAGAGGTCAACTGACTTTACTCTCCTGGAAGAGAGCACTAAAAACGTAATTGATGTAACAATTTGTACGCCAGCCAGTTGGGACTGTCCTCAGCTCACATGTTTTAGTTTGGGGTTAGGAATGATATCATATATAGTATACACATTCTGCACTACCCAGGACCTTAAACAATTCTAGTCACTGAATGCGACTCTCAGAGCATCTCCTGTAAATTACAGAACTTGGGCATCAATCACCCATCCTCAATACGAGGATACATATGCAAATGTTTACAAGTAACTTTACCTAACTTCCTGCACTTCTTCTAAACCTCTAACAAGCCCGGATGATATGACCATGTGCACTACCCAGAGCATGTCTTGGAGCCTCAGACACAGCACCAAGAGCTTCCCACTTAGGCTACTATTAATCATTCTTTCTTTTCACCACACATGCAAGAGAATGCTTGCAAACAATAAGTCAAAGCATGAGCGTTGTGAAAAGACACCACTGTTTGCTTTGCACAATACAAAGCGCCAAAGAACAAAAACACCACCAACAGCTCAGGGTAGTCCCATAACAAGCACTGGCATCCTCAGCAAGCCAGGTGCACACCTCCATCTATAGTACAATGGTCCCATCATGCCAATTATCAAAAGTGGATGCCGAAGCATTGTGGGAATTTTGTTGCCTAAAATAGGCAATAGCAGAACATAAAATGTTCCAGATTCATAAATCTTCAAACTCAAAACTATCACAATATTATTTAGTAGACTAACGTTTAAGGAGAAAATAATCCACAGTTCAATTCACAATGTATTTTATGGAGATCCAAGTTAGTAGTTGAGAGTAAGCCATTAGTGCAGCTGCAGCCTTATATGGATGTGATAGTTACTTTTCAGGCTTCCGGCTAAGAGGAGTCAAATTGAGGGGCAATTTCTCATCAAGCTAACAATCACTTTAATCCTGAACATGTACCCAGAGATATATCTAAACATATGGAAAGTACCAGACTAATGTCTAGGTATCATATAATGGGTAACCAGGGAAGAATACATGACAATGACAAAATCTATTTCTGGTCAAACACAGAGTGTAAAACCTCCCCAAATAAATGATTTGGTTTCCAAAATGGGACAAATACAAACACTCATTTACATAAAATGATGTTCAGGATCATAAGCTCACAACCTATACAAGTGAATTAGACTGAGATACAAGAGTATGCTAGGGATGAGCTGCTGCCAATCATCATCAATTTAAACCTTGGAGTCTGGGACAGATGTATGTGCAAGTGTGAAGAGATCTCTTTGCCAAGGTTAGTTCACTTCTTCACAATGCTGAGCCACAGTCTCTTTCCTGGGCACTTCCAGGCACTCATTTTAACTTATTTATTTATTTATTTATTTATTTACCGAATTTGTACAGCGCATAGCTGCCCCAGCGACGGGGCGTCCCAGCGCTACCAGGTCAACTTCCATGAAGCGAATGAGAAAAAGAAGACCCCGAGGCTACTCCGGAAAGAGCCAGGTCTTTATGGCTCTCCGGAACTCTAAAAGGTTCTGTAGCCCTCTAATCTCAGAGGGAAGGGAGTTCCAGAGCCTAGCTGCCAATACCTTAAATGAGCGTCCGCCTGCTCTGGCTCTACGAACTCGGGGAATGCAGACTAGCCTTTTATCTGCAGAGCGGAGAGTGCGCCTCGGGACATATGGCACTAGCCAATTTGCTAAGATCTTGGGGGCTTGATTATTCAAGATTTTATGAGCAACACACAAAGTCTTGAACTGAATCCTTTTCTCCACCGGCAGCCAGTGTAGCCTGGACAGAGAACTAGACACAGAGCAGGATCTTGGGAGGGCCAGCAAAATGCGAGCAGCTGCATTTTGGATTCTTTGAAGTCGCTGAATACAGGATTTATTAGCACCTAAATATAGGGCATTTCCATAATCCAGCCTAGACAAGATCGTGGCCTGTAGAATAGTCTGTCGTATTGAGGGATTAAAAAAACCCAACAAGGGTTTGAGACCTCTCAAAAGCCCGAAGCATGTCCCTGCGACTGACTTAGATTGGGTGTCGAAGGACAGACTGCTATCTATCCAAAAACCCAAATTTTTAACCACCTCCTTAGGCGTGGGGGGCAGGTTTAAATTCCTCCGGCCACCACTGCTCAGACCACAGGTCACTGTCTTTGCCCAGCAAAAGAATTTCAGATTTGCTCGCATTAAGCTGCAGGCAGTTATCTGACATCCAATTAGATACTGCCAGCATATCATCCTTGAAATTCACCAGGTTGAGATCACACTTCTTTGAGAAGGCGATCACTAATTGGGTGTCGTCTGCATAAGAGACCAAGGACAGCCCTCTACTCCTAGCTACCACTGCCAAAGGTTGTACATAAATGTTAAAAAGCATGGGGCTTAAGATCGAACCCTGAGGCACCCCATGCTTAATATTATACTCCTGGGAGTGGAACGGGGGCACAGTGACCTGGAAGGTTCTACCTTCCAAAAAGGAACGGAACCAGGTCAACGCCAAACCCCCGATCCCAATCTCCTCCAGCCTGCGCAGAAGTATTCCGTGTGACACCGTATCGAACGAGGCACTTAAGTCAAGGAGAATCAAGGCCACTGAGCTTCCTTCGTCCAGCCTGTCACGGATATCTTCGGTCACCACCATCAGCGCAGATTCAGTGCTGTGACGGGACCTAAACCCATTTTGAGAGGTATCCAGAATATCATTACGTTCCACCAACTCAGTAAGGATGGTGTTAACGAGATTCAGTAGCCTTAGCCAAAAAAGGAAGCTGGGAGATAGGGCGGTAATTGCCCGGGTCAGAGGGTTCAAGGGAAGGCTTCTTTAAAAGGGGAATCACTTTGGCATGTTTCCATGCCAAAGGTACAGACGCAGACGACAAAGACAGATTGATCAATTCCCGTGCCACAGGTAAAAGGACACGCTGCATTTGATGCACATCTGTAAATATAGCTTGCGAAGCAGTTGTGAAACAGACAAGAGTTTACCCATGGTAACACCTGTGGAGTCATAATTATATCCTGGCTGCTGCTTCCACACATGCGTTGAATGCCTCTGAGATTTCAGGATAAGCAGGTAAGTGTATATACTCATCTGTGTACACGGAAGTGGCCGGGTACAAAGTGCACTGTACAGCTCTCATGCCAGTGAAACCACTCCCAAAAAATAATCAAATCAGTTTCAAAAAAGGTATAGAAAGTATAGAACCACGAATTTGCACACAAACAGCACCAATTTAGAAAAACGAATTCTCATTTAAAGAGCCAACATTTTTGACGTTTGAATAGTGCATGCACACATGCAGACAAACACACAACACCCATGCATGCACTGACTCAGATAACACATACCGGCAAATGTACTGAGAGAAACATACCGACAGAAATTCATTCACAAAAAGACCAAACACCTACAGCAACCCACACAGAGTCCTGTGTGAACAAGAAGACACCTTTTAAATGACCTCACTAAAACGGAGGGCTTAGTGTCGGGGAAGTGTTTCTTAGTCAAGGAGAAACAGGAGAGGAAAATATTCTGCATAACAGACAAAGAAGGACCAGGACTAAGTAGATGGTGTAAGTCAAGGGGTCTCAAACGTTGTGAGGAATGAAGCCCTCATGGACAGAGAGGAAGCACAGACTGTTAAAAAGATGCCAGTGCATGCCAGCAGGAGTCCGGGACCCAAACCAACAAACAGACAGCAACCATGCTGGCACCCAAGCAATCCCATACAACACAAATGCCGCCAAGTCAATGCACAAGCAGGCAAACAGAGAAATGGGGCATGATTGGACAGAAAGTAGGAAGTAAAGTATGGAAGAAGCTTTCATGTTCACTTTGCTGACTAAATCTTAGTTGAACTAGAGGACAAACTTGTGTCAAGACCTAATCAATCCTGTGCCTCTGATTAGAGAACCCACTTCTCCGCAGTGTTAGATTACTTAAATGTGCATAAATACTCAGTCTCTGCCCTCTCTGGGGTGATCACACGTCAATACGAATAGAGTGCTTCCTGCATGCTCCTTCAATCATTTGCCTAAAATCATACACATGTAGAACTGTAATTGAGTAACTTCATTCCTCTTATACAAACATAAAACACACTTAGGTTTACAAGATCACTTCATCTTCATCACAAATTGTATATCCCAGTTGTGGACCTTTCTTTTCCAAATTGTCTGCTTTATACCTCGCCTTTATGGACCTGTCAATGGCTTTTGACTGCATCAACAGAACAAAACTGTGGCAACTTCTTTTAGAGATGGGTTTAGATGCTAATATAGTGCATTTATTAGCATAATTACACAAAAACACTAAGGCTAGGGTCAGGCTCGGGCAAAGTGGTGAGGTATCGAACGAGATCAGCATCGTGCGGAGAGTTTGGCAACGTTGACTCTTCCCACCCTTGCTAATTATTCACTATATCAATAAACTTAGCTCCGAGTTCATTTCTAGTGCTCCTAATGTTCCCAGGATAAACGTCGTCCCATTGCCAGTCTTCAACTAAGCGGACTACGACGTACTAATTGCCCGCACACCCAATGACTTGCACTTGTTAGTAGATTCTTTCTTACATTTTATGGCCAACCTTAAGTTAACAACTAAATTCGCAAAATCATTCATAATGTCCTGTGGTCCCAAGTGTGTTAAAACTACAAGCATTACAGACGGCCCTCACCCTCTAACTAGTACAGGCACTTTTTTCTTATTTGGGTGTTATGTTCAGCTCATCAGGCCCCCTGGCCCCACACTATCCCTGTGCAGAGAAAAATAATCCAGAGCAGTTGGATCACTTCTTAGCCTCCCCTGACCCTCGGGGGAAGGGCGATAACTACTCTGTTACAGATATACGCTGCCCAATGTGTCCCTGTAGCATCATACAGGGCCGAAATACGGGCCATAAATGACTGTGCAATCATAGAGGGAAGATAACCGATTTCTTAGGGAAATTGTGGCAGTCCCATTTGCTGCCTCCCATTATTTGTGCCACAGGAAACTGGGTTTAAACTATCTCAGCGATCTTATCTGCACCAAACACCCCTTGCTGTGGTTATCTATCTGGCAGAAAGAGGAGGCGGTACTTACAAAGGATATAATCAATGACTGTCTGGTATTCGACAAGGGCCTACTAATTCCATGGCTGGCGTACGTCAAAAAATCATTTGATGGGATAGGCCTAAACCATATTTTATGCGATAGAGCATCCCTTACAATTCCTGATAGAAAGCATGTACAAGCTTTATTATCTCAGTTGCAAGACGATAGGATAAATGTTGAACGCTTGAGACCATCTGTTGCCAAATACATGCACTTAGATTTGGAGCTGTCCTCTGCAAGCTGCCTGTGGAATACTAGAAGTCACTGGGAGCGTTCATTGTTATTCCACTTTAGAACTGGCATGATTAAATACTTGCTTTGCTTTCCACTCGGATACCAGCACAATCTTGATCTTAGAGTCTGGCCCTGGAACCATGTATTTAGGCAGGCAACGCTACATTTTCTCTTTTTTGTGATTTTTATAAATGTAATACTAAAACATTTCTAGTCTCCTTATTAAAAGCTCAGGAATCTTGGACACTATACTCAGGCCTATTACTATCTTCTACAACTGCTGCATGAAGAGACATTTGCCACTGTAAGACTATTTCTCTGCGCAGTCGTGCGATCACGGGGCACTATGTACTCTGATTGACTGTATTTTTATTTACCTTTTTACTGCATTTTTAGGAATTATTTTTTAGCACTGAGTTTCAGTATATGTATTTTGCATATTTATGTACATACAATTTTACTTGACAGTTTCATGAGCTTGCTCTCGTGTATTTTTATATATCTTTGTACGCTTTTATGATTTATTCTATAAGCCAAATAAAGTTCTATTGAATTGAATTAATGCACACTTAAATTTACGAGATCACTCGATCTTCATCGCAAATTGTATATCCAGTTGTGGACCTCTATTTTCAAAATTAGGTTAGGAACTACATTGATTAATTGAAGCAAATGAAGACTACAGTTCTCAGAATACACTTATTTGTTCAATGAAAGTCGAGGCCCCAGATCACAGTGCACTAGCACATGGAGCATACACACTAAAAATGTACCTAAATTCTTAATCCTGGTTTGAAATTAAATGCATCTTGACATTTCCTAAACTGGAAAAACGTTCAACCGTCGAGCAGCCACCCTTTCGGCAGACCGGGATTTGTTGGAGTTAAAACAAGGTAACCGGGATCTCATCTCCTATTTAAACGACTTCAGGAGACTGGTAACAGAAACAGAATGGCCTGAGGCCAAACAATCTGCTATATTCCACCAGGGGTTGCGGGAGGAAATGAAGGACGTCTTGGCACAGATTGATCCACAACCTGCTTCATGTGAGGACCTCATCAGTCTAGTATTACGGTTGGATCATCGAATCGGCGAGCGAAAGGGGGAACACAAGAAGAGAGACCGGTACGTGCCTCGCTTGGATCATGCCCGGACCTCTGACAGTAGCCTACCCTCTAAAGCTGAACCTATGGAGATCGGAACCGTGCGTTCACCTCTTACTACGGAGGAAAGAGAGTACCGTCGGAGAAAGGGGCTCTGTATTTACTGTGGTAAGAAGGGCCACTTTATCAGGGAATGCACGTTGAAGCCCAAGTATCCGCGAACGGAATTTAAGAAGGTTGCTACAGTTACATCAGGACCTCTGACGGGAAACGAGCGAGCTTGAAGAAGGAAGAAGGGACCCCTTCAGGCCAGGCGTATATCCATTCCTTAGGATGTAGTAACATGAAGGAAAGAAATCACTTTTACGTGGACCTCTGTTTGTTGATTCAAGAGGAGTGGCATCAATTTAGGGCTGTGCTTGATTCCGGGGCCACCGGATGTTTTATGGACCAAAAGCAAGCGCTCTCCCTGGGAATCGACCTACAGGAAAAAGAAACACCGGAGGCGGTGTTCGCGGTAGATGGAAGACATCTTGATTCCGGGCCCATCCGTTTTCAAACAGGAGCCTTGGAAGTTCTCATGGAAACCGATCACCGGGAGAGCTTGGCTTTTAACATCATTCAAGCACCCCAATACGGAGTGATACTTGGATTACCTTGGTTGACAACCCATAATCCTCAGGTGGATTGGAAGAAGAAAACCCTCCAGTTTACTTCGGAATTCTGTGGGAAGCACTGTATCTTGCCTCATAACAACCCTGCCATGTCCTTGGCGTCATGTCATCACGTGGCTACCGCGGTGGAACACGATGTGAGCCTCCCTGCGGAGTACCAGGAGTATGCAGAAGTTTTCAATGAAATAAAGGCAGAAGTATTACCGCCTCACCGACCCTACGACTGCCAGATAGACCTGGTACCGGGTGCTATAATACCAGCTGGGAGGGTTTATGCTCTCACGGAACCCGAGAATGTTCATCTCCGCGCTTACTTGGATAAATACTTGGCGTTGGGTTTTATACGTGACTCAAAGTCCCCTGCTGCCTCTCCGTTGTTTTTTATACCCAAGGCGAATGGTGAATTGCGCGCCTGTGTGGACTTCAGATCGTTGAACGCCATCACCGTAAAGAACCGCTACCCGTTGCCCTTAATCAATGTCTTGTTGGAACAAGTCAAAAAGGCGGTGATATTCACCTGTTTAGACCTGAAAGGCGCTTACCACTTGGTTCGTATGCGCAGAGGAGACGAATGGAAGACAGCATTCAAGACCCGCTTTGGACTATACGAGTATCTTGTGATGCCATTCGGCCTGTGCAACGCCCCTGCGGCCTTTCAGTTCTTTTTTAATGATGTCCTGCAAGAGTAACGGGACCGGATCGTAGTGGTTTACATTGACGATATTCTAATCTATTCCTCCAACGTGGAGATCCACACACAACACGTATTTACCATCTTACAAACCCTACGAGACCATCATTTGTACTGTAAGATCAGCAAATGCGAGTTCAGTGTTACCACAGTTGAATTCCTAGGGGTGATGTTGACCCCGTGGGGACAGGAAATGTCCGAAAGGAAGATTGTCGCTGTTAAGGAATGGCCCAAACCCTTGAACCTCCGCGATATTCAGTGTTTCTTAGGGTTCGCTAATTTTTACCGCCGGTTCATCCATCACTTCTCGGAATTGGCGGCTCCCCTCACGAGGCTGTTGAAGAAAAATACCAGTTTCCAGTGCACGGAGGAGGCCCAAAAAGGGTTTGAGGCCCTAAAGAACGCTTTTGTATCTGCCCCAGTGCTGGTGCATGCGGATCCGGATCGACCATACATAGTAGAGGCGGACGCCTCGGACTCAGCAGTAGGAGCAGTGCTCTCGCAACGCCATGCGACAACTGGCCAATTGCACCCTATAGCTTATATGTCAAGAAAGTTCAATCCGGCGGAGCGCAATTACACCATTGCAGAAAAGGAGCTGCTGGATATTAAGGAGGCTTTCCTGGATTGGAGGCATTTCTTGATGGGGGCCAAGCATGTGGTGACCGTGTTCACCGACCATCGAAACCTCCAATTCATGACAGCAGCAAGACACCTGACACCAAGGCAACTGAGGTGGATGCTTTTCTTCGCGGAGTACAACTTCGTGGTAACATATAGACCAGGAAAGGACAATAAGAAGGCAGATGCCTTAACCCGACAAACGACTCCTGTATGCCCTGAGGAGAGCCCAAAAAATGCTATTATTAATCCGCAGAATGTGATTGGTGCTACCTGTACTGACGCCTTCCTTAGAAGCGTGGCCCACAACGTCCAGACGGAGAAGTGGAAGAGCTGGTTGAAAAGGAATAAGGATTGGAAAATGACGCAAGGCCTCCCGCTGCGAGGAAACCAACTCCTGTTACCTGTTTGTCACCTGCGTAAGCAAGCCTTCGAGTGGTGTCACGCCTTGCCCAGTGCTGGGCATAACGGTCGAGAAAAAACTTTGGAACGGGTGATGCGTCAGTTCTGGTGGCCCACCATAAAGAAAGACATATCTACCTGGGTCAACGAATGCACGATTTGTAGCCAAATGAAGACCTCGCTAGCTCGACAGGCGGGCCTCTTGCAACCACTTCCTACTCCAACGCAACCCTGGGAGAACATTTCTATGGACTTTGTGGTAGGAATGCCAGTGGACCAGGGTCATACAGTCATTTTCGTAGTCGTGGATTACCTAACTAAGATGGCTCATTTTGTGGCCTGTAAAAAGATCCCCACATCAAATACACTAGCCCACTTGTTATTGACTCACATAGTTCGGTTGCATGGGTTACCAAAAACCATAGTCTCAGACCGGGGTGCTCAGTTTACTGCCAACTTTTGGAGGGTGTGGTGTTCGGCACTGGGTATAGCTTCTAATATTTCCACAAGCTTTCACCCGCAAACAGATGGCCAGACTGAGAGGGTTAATCAAACCTTGAAACAATACCTCAGGTGTTATGTGGAGGGCACTACGGAGGCCTGGGTTGATAGGTTGTGGTTAGCCGAAGTAGCATATAACAGCGCTACACACAGCTCAACGAAACTCGCACCCTTTTACTGTTCATATGGGTTTCACCCTCGCTTCAAACCCTTGTTACACCCTTTACAGTCTACACAGGTTCCCAAAGTGCATGAGAGAATTTCTCATATTAAGAACAATTTAAGGGTAGCACAAAGCGGTTTGAGAGCGGCTAAGATTCAGTACAAAGAGTATGCAGACAAACATAGACGTCCGGGGCCGGTGTATAGAGTAGGGGATTATGTGTGGTTGTCCACCAAAAACATCAGATTTAAAAGATATAGTGTGGTCAATCCCAAGTACATTGGCCCGTATAAAGTGACCAAGCTCGTCAATCCTGTAGTGGTGAAGCTAGCCTTGCCCTCCGCTTTAAGGATACACCCTGCTTTCCATGTCTCCCTTGTTAAACCTTCACACACCAGGGTCAGAGGTGCACCACCCCCAGTTCTCGTGAATGATGAGGTGGAACATGAAGTGAGGGGTATCGTAGACTCTAAGATCTACCGCAGTAGGCTTTGGTATCTAGTGGCCTGGAAGGGCTACGGGAACGAGGAGAACTCCTGGGAGCCCGCTTCGGGCGTACATGCTCCTCGATACTCGGCGCTCTTTCATAGGCGCTATCCTGCGAAACCTTGTCTCTGTCAGTGTACTGTTGCGGCGCACCGGGCTGGCCGCCGTAGAACACTGCAGACACGAATCGGCATTGCCTCTGCCGGACATGCCTATTGAACTACAAATCCCATGAGGCCGCGGGGAATGACGCCGGTGACGTCATCACGTAGAGGAAGCCGGGGATAAGGAGGCTTCCGGGGCACCGGTCGGGTGCCGTTGATTCCCGATCCGAGCCATTCCAAGCAGTGAAGAAGGAAGATGCTGAAAGAGTCTGGTAGGGGTGCATTATTGCACCGCCTTTTCCCTTTCTACTGAATAACCCTTGATCTCTGTACGGCCCCGCTGTATCTGTGCAGACGGAGGCTGAAGCTGATAGTTAGCCCTGTTGGAAGAGCCACGCTTTGGCTTATGCAGGGCTGACAGTTCAACGTGCGGTGTGCTCCTGGAGAAAGGGGTGGATCTGAAATACAATTTCACACGCTTTTTTTGTTTCTTTGCATATTTTGTTCGTTGTTGAATTTGTACGATCAAAACGTTATGGAGTGGCAGTCCAGGAGGATTACAGCTCATAGTGACTTAAGATAAACACATACTGGAAAGTGTTACATAGGAAGGTGCGTGTGTTATCTGATTGTTGTGCAACAAACTTGGTGATTTACGTAAGGAGGGCTCCAAGAAGAATTGGAGTTTACAAAGCATATTTCCAAGTGATTGAAAGGCACAGAAGGAATATTTCCTTATATCGCATATTCTAACAAGATCGTGGTCTTGGCTTATTTGTTCTATTTTCCTACAGCAGGGGCTCGGTGAGCTATTCCAGGTGGCAGCTCCGCCTCCCTTCCCCCCCCCTGTGTAGCGCTACATAAGATTATTATTGAATACTAGTGGCTTCCCGGCTCAAGGGACACCAAATTTCCTTATATCGCATATTCTAACAAGATCGTGGTCTTGGCTTATTTGTTCTATTTTCCTACAGCAGGGGCTCGGTGAGCTATTCCAGGTACGTGGTTTTATTTCTTGTTGCATACCACAAGGTGTGAGGGGCAGGGGCGTGACTAGAAAATAATACTGTTGTTCTATCGTTATAGAATACTAGTGGCTTCCCGGCTCAAGGGACACCAATGCATTAAAGGAACCGATATTTTGCTTTACAGGTATTGATAGTAGCATTTGTGATTTTCATGGTATAGTGTGGTTAACATGCCTTATGGTGTATGTACTATAACCTGATAGTTGTTTCATCTCATTTCAGATCTCCCTCCCTGCTGACCCCTTCCTTCCCTTCCCTCGCTTGATCACTCCGCTGAGTCTGTTGTTATACTCAGACCTCGGGGCTATCAAGAGGTGGACCCCCATTGAGCATCGTACGACTCCGAGGATTCAAAGCCTTGACACTCGGTCCCTCACCTCAGTCACATTCACTGCTCCACTCCAAGCCATTATGCCCATCACTTCAGCTTATCCCGGACTGGTTGTCTTTGGGGCACCCGACTCCGGGAGCACCAGGCCTGCGGGAGGGGCAACGTGCCTGTGCCAGCCCAAAGAAACTACACCAACGCCAAGCTTAGCCTGTACTGTATTTGCGCTATTCGTTAGAACTACTTCAGAGCCGACACTAGACTGCTATCTTGCGGTCAGGAAAGACTTTGTGAGAGAGCGCTGGTTACCAGGTCAATAACTAATTAATTCATCTGCCTACAGAGCACATAAAGACGTAGAATCAGCCTATTAACACAGACAGCTCGTACAGTATTTTATCACAGTGGTAACACATGTAGACTAAGCAGCCAATCAGCACGTTGAACGTTCGTGCACGTACTAAGATTGGTTATAGAGGAGACATGCGCCAATCTTAGGTTACCTTATGCATTACAGTCCCTCCCACTCCTACATGACTCCCAGAATAGATTCAGCCACAAGATTGGTTGTTATGCAACCTGGAAGTATTGGAATTGCGAACACGTGTTTCATAAAGTGCTCAATACCAGAAAAGGGACGCTGGGTTGGATTTACAGGTGGTCCATGTAAGTAGCGGACACTTAGCCACCATAACTGCTTATTATGAACTTATAATAATAGCACTAAATGAGCCACCCTGTTTGACCTTCTGAGAGCAAGCCCACTGGTTCTTCATCTGGCTTTTCGTGTATTGAACTTGATCCACTTGTCTGGCTGCTGTCGCCCAAACATTCCTGTAACCACAATGGCCCCTAGGTCCGACGACCGACCCTCTGGATTAGTGTGTCCTACAGACTGGCTCTGGGGCTCTGTGCCTCTAAAGGTTGACCCCATATGTCTTTGTATCCCTTTCATTGTCCTATCTATACTTTGCTTGCGGCCAACTCTGTAATCATACATCCTATCCCCAGTATTAATGTGCCGCGTATCCTAACCTCTTCTTCATTCTTAGCCAAAAATCTTAATTTTCCCCTGTTTACTTGGTCAGTTATATTTGTGTTTGAATTCCCGTACATTACATAGCTCCCACATTTACCGCCTTCCTGTGGCACACTTTAAGCGCCCTAAACCAGCCACGTTAAAAAACATTGAGGCCCATACGCCCTGTGAGGCAGCATAAAGTGATGGGAGTGAATACTGAAGCTATGTGGCTTGGTCAGTGAGGACGTGTCCCACCGGAGCATAACAATTTAGAGTTACCGTGTCAATGTTTGGTTCGCACACATACACTTACTGGAATTAACCTGACTCTTGTGGCTCTGCAACTTTAGCCGTCTTGTTTTCTACAGGTAGACAGGCTTTATTGTCCAGATTGTTTCTCACAGTACAGCTGTCAGATCATGACCTCCAATTAACATCAAAGTCACCGTCTTCCTACTTAAAGATCAGCAGTCTGATATTGCACCATGCTCGTCAGGTTGTTTATTATTGTGAATTTGCGTTAGTACTGATCGCGCACGATCTTAATTCGACTAGCTTACACCTGTTATTTTCCATTGGTTGCAGAACTAGTGGCACTTGGTTGGTAATAATTTTCAAAAGAAGGGGGTTTGACGCGGTATCTAAAGTGCTTGATGTGGCCGCGGTATCTAAAGTGCTTGATGTGGCGGTCTGCCCAGAGATGGTAGATTTATGTTTTTCTTTCAAGAGAGGGAGAATGTCAAATTTTGTTTCATCTCCATTTTCAGTGAAAATGTAACGGGTATAACTATATAGTCAAGCCCAAACATATTCACATCTTATAACTGGCAGTCAATCTTTTGGCTTTGCCAGTGCTTGTTTTGTTATGGTTTTTGCAGAAACTTACTGTTAGGAAACAGTAATAACGTTGTGCAAAAAATGATAAGAATAAAAGCGCTGACAGGCAAAAGTTTGGCAACCAACTATAAGGTGTGAATATGTTGGGACTTACCTATAGATTGGCAAAAGCAAAAATATTTCTTGGTCTCAAAAGCAAACATTGTGTAGTAGTCCTTGGCACTGAAGGGAACTACTTTGAGAGTGGTGTGCTCACTGTGAAACACAAGACTTAAATATTCCTCTATGCTGATGTTGATCATGGTTACATGGCCCTCCTAACAACTTACATTTTGTTGATGGGCTGGCTTTAAATATCCACTTTTTTCTTTTTGGGGTGTTCTTGCAATGTTTTGTATTTTTGCAAACATGATGCATCACTTGTAGTCCTAGGTTATTGTTAGAAATGGGATCTCTGGTTGGCTAAGGCTTGCGCCAAAGCCAGGCAGAGACCACCACTCGAGTCAGGGCGAGGGAGTTACACGCCAAAGATAACCCCTGCTCACCCCCTTGGTAGCTTGGCACGAGCAGTCAGGCTTATCCCGGAGGCAATGTGTAAAGCGTTTGCGCAACACACCCACAGCAACAACATACTAGGCACACCACAAAAAGGAACTCCACACAAGGTTATATATAAAAATAGCCTTTGTATTATCATAAAACACATTAGAATAGTACTCACATAATATACATCGTGCCACCTGGCACGGGGTCATATTTACAAGGGAATTATTTACACCTGACAGGGCCAACTGGACCACTGTCAGAACCAGCACAAAGCGAACTTAGTATATGTAGTACTTATAATAAATGTAGAACACATTATGAACGTACAACCAGTAATCACTGGTAACCACTGTACTTAGCATCAGCCTGTAACATAAACTACATTATGCACAGTATCACATCAGGCACGAATTACATTCTGCGCCAACCTCACCAGCATAAATACATTATGCAATCCTCTCATAAGTCTAAACACATTAGACCCTAACCTCCTAAGTATAACTCACATTAGGGGCGTAAATCACGGTAGAGAATAACTCACAACCTAAACGCATTAGGTAATAATAAAATCACAAGCATAAACACATTATGCAAAACCTCATAATCATAACAGTACATTAGAGGTATAATACAGGGTGCGTAAATCATACTACATGATTACATTTCCTAGCACCCAAAATCACATCAGCACATAGATCAGATTAGGGCCTGGCGCCTATAAACCTAACTGTCCCCCTGGCCAACTGGCCATCTCTAAAGGGGCTCAAATGCCCTATGTCCACAGAGTCAGGGCGCGCTGCCAACGCAGCGAAAGTCAAGGGTGCGCAACTGCGCAAACCTAAGCGTAGCAGCTGCCCACTACTTGCTGGGCAGCTGGGAGAGTCAGGGGCCAAGGAGTGCATCTTACTCCTAGCGCAAAAGTACCCTAATGTCCCCAAAGAACTGTGGCCTAAACGCTGCAGCTGGCACTAAGTGCTGCGCAGCTGTAAAAGAAGTAGAGGCCTGGGCACTCACTGTGCCCTGGGAACTAATGGGGCCCTAAAACACCCATCTGCCCAACACGTTGCAGCTGCCCTCTGTCAGGCGGGGCAGCTGTGGCAAGGAAACCGGCACTGGCACTAACGTGCCCCCTGGGCAAATATGCACACACGTTGCAGCTGCCTGCGCTCTCGCAGGGCAGCTGGGAATAGGACAAAGGGGAACAGCATGGGCCCCTCTGGGCCCTTGTAAGATTATCCTGCCATCGTTGGAGCCACCTAGGCTCTAAAAACAATTGTGCGCCACATCGTTGGTGCCCTTTGGGCACTGAACCAACCTATGCCCCTTGTTAGAGCCACACGGGCTCTAAAAATAATGATGCCCCAGGTTGGGGCGGCCCGCTCTCTTGCGGGACCGCCCAGGGACGATAGGACTGCCCGGGTGCTTCATAAGCACCAATGCCAGGAGAAAGACTGGCCCCCCAACATTGGAGCGTCCCGCAACGGCGGACTCGCTCAAGACAGGCACTCGCAAGGTGCCAGCATGCAGCCCCACTCACCGGGCTGTTTGGTTGGGGACTCCGGTCCCGGGCGGCATGCTCAGGAGAGCCCCCACTCCTCGGGGGCTCTCTCTCCTTCGGGGCGGCGTCTGCGGGGGCTTCCCTCGGCTTCACGGGAGCCCCGCCTGACCGCAGGCTCTCACTCGGCTTCTCTGCCGGCCGCGCTGCCATTGGCGGCCTCGGCAGCCTCTTCCTGGTTTGGGCCCACCCAGGGTCAGGCAAGGCCGCCTGGCTTCCGGGTCGGGCCTGCGGCGCAGTTTCTCAACCGCAATGCGGGGTGGGCACCCGCTCGAAAAATAAAACGTAAAGTGGGCGGTAAATAGGGCACCCGCTCAAAAGGCACCATACTGCGGGGTGGGCACCCGTAAATATAAAAATAAGCGGGGTGGGCTCCTGCTCGATCACGGAGCATGGGGGAATCCCTACACTGGGGATTCCCCCTCAGAGGGCTGCAGCGCCGCGAAGCCCCAGCGCTCCTCACTCCTGGTGAAAATAAAAATAAAGCGCACACAGGGCGCTAAAGATGCAGCAAAGGTCCTGGGGGATGCCAAGAACAGCAGAAGGGACCCAAAAGAGAGTCCTTAAGGCATCAAGGGGGCAATGCAGGGCCCAGGGAGGCAAGCCCTCATGGCAGCCCCCCCTGGGCCCCAGCAGCAGCACGCCCCAGCAGGAACAGCACCAAACACTGAACAGGAACTGAACAAGAACATTTTCATGGGGTCACAGCCCCTTCTTTTATACACCCTTTTCCCTTTGTGTAAAGGTGCAGGGCTGGGGAAAAACCAGACGCAACTGGTTTGGGGGAGCTTTGGAGCACTTTGTTTTGCTCAGCTCCTCTCTCCTTTCACAGGACAGGCTAGGGACATCAGACGCACCACAGGGGGTGGAGCCAGCATTGTGGAGGGAAGGCCCAGCCCTATTCAGGTCCCAGGTGCAACTCCTCCCACCCATCTAGATGCAGATCTCCCTATTCAGCCCTGCGCTGACTCACCCTGCCCCTGTCACTCACAAGCCAGACATGCAATTCACATCAGGCAGGCAGACACAGAGCACACATAAATGCCAACTTCTAAAAGTGGCATTTCTACACCAGTCACAATAAATCTGCGCACACCATTGCGCAGCATTTATTCTCACGAGTTCGCACATACTAAACTCGCCCCTGCACTCCTCTCACACCAGGAATTACCATGGACACACATATCCCCCATGCATTCCTATGGGAGGGCAGGACAATCTCACCACACGCACTCAGCGCGCACGCACTTTACACTGGAGCACAGTGCTAAAGTGCCCAGAGACTGAAAACTACTAACACACAAGGCAAAAAGTTTAGGGGTGAACCGGCCAAAAAGGGCCAAGTCCAACAGTTATGTACAGTGTTTTGACTGTGATTTGCTTGACATTCGAGTGGCAGCTCTTTCTAGAATGTTTTTCACATGCTTGTTTTTATCTTTGCTTCATGTATAACTGATAGGTTTACTGCTGAAAAGGCATTTTTCTTTTTTTCTTTGGAAAGCAATTGGGGCTAAATTGCTGAGTAGCTTTTTTGTAAGTCTTATGTCTGTTCAGCACAGGACTGATATACAATGACTAGCCGACTAGTTTTTTTCAAACCATAAAATGACTCTCTTAGCCTCTTCACCCTTGGCAGAGAGACTGGAGTTTGAAGTCTTACCCGCCAACAATGTATTTCGCAGTACTATGCATTACATTTGCTTATAGGATTAGTACGATCTATTTTTATTACATATGTGTCCCTCTCTGCTGAAACTGGTATCATGGGTGTCAACTGTGGCTGCCTGCCGACTAGAAAATGTGTCAACTTTCCCTCTACAATTTCTTGCTATACGAGTTGTAAAGTATCGACTAAGTCCTTTAAAGAATGCCAGTTTTGAGAAGGTAGAGAATGTCTGTTGAGAGTAGTGTTTTGTTTGCCTCATTTATTAACAGTTGTTTGAGTGTTTGGCCACTAACCTCTGAAGTTTGCACCATAGCTTAGGCATTCTGTGCCTTATTGCTGGAGTCTTTTTGTTTACCTATTTAAGCCAGAGACCAGATGATGAATTTTGCAGTGCAATTTCTGTAGCTAACACCACAAAATTCTAAATTAATTTATCCTGTGTACGCTTTTCTCATGAAAGGCAGAAGTCGTTTTTGCGCGGCACAGCCCTCAGGAGAATGTGCTACATGGCTACTCACCTGTCAGGTCCAAAAGGCAAAACCTATTGGCAGTCCCGATGTTGTTTTTTTTTAACTTTTCTCTTCCTGCTTTTATACAAGTTAAACGTTGTTGCCATTACAATCACTTCATTCGTTCTTTTTAATACTTTTATCATGCTCAGCTATTTGCATCTGTTTTTTGTTTCTATCGAACGATGATGTGATCAATAAGTGTTGCACGGCGAAGAGTGCTCTAACACATGGAACCATGTTCCACTGTTTAAAAATAGAAGGAGTTATTTTGAAGGACAGAGGATCTGGATCAGAAATTCTCCAGAACCAAGCCCCACCACTTGATCTTTAGAAAAGTCCAGGACTCTCATGCATTTACGAAAGAATGTGACTGCCAAATGCTCAGTTACATGCTAATACATTGGTACATATTCCAAGCCTTGGTCAGGCTCAATATGGCCCGATCCATGGTCGACACAGATCACTGAGGGCTGATTCACAAAAGGACTTACGACTCGAAGAGTTACAAGTGCGGAGTCTCGGCACTTGGGGCAGAGTCTCCACACTTTAGTGCTCAGTGCGGAGATTCCGCCACGAGTGCGAAGCCTCCGCCCCAAGGGAGGAGCCCCCGCACTCATAACCTTACGAGTTGTGAATTGGGCCGGGAACTTCTAGCAGCCAATGCCAACAACAACAATGCATTGCAATCAGGCCCTCTCTCCACCCACTGTTTCTATTTAGTAAAATGACCTACAGCAAGGTACAAACTGTACCCTATTCAAAACTAAACAGATTTACAAGCCGCTCAATTCTTCACTCTTGGTTTGTCAGCAGCCTTTAATGAAGTGTGCTGCTCTGCCAATTGGGAATGGCAGAAACCAGCACTAAAAGTCATCAGAGAAAATGTGACACTTTCCTAAATCTGTTCATTTACACTGACCTGCGATAAAGCTTACAAACAGTTTAGTCCAAATCCCAGAATAATCAACACAAGTTTGTACCCAAAACACCCTAAAGACTCTGTCTGCTCTGTCTTCTCCGGCTGAGTATGATGGCTTAGAGGACCAGAGCATCCATTCAGAGATCTGCATTTCACCCATGGTTTAATGCTTGAATCACAGTAAACCCATTCATCCTTCCAAAGTCAGTAAACTGAGTTGTGTATTAATAAGCATCTGTTACGTTGTGCCCAGGAACCCCAGGGACGAGAGCTTTAAACATACTGCTTATGTCTACTCTACATCACACATTTGAAAGCTTTCACTGTTTTGCTTAATAGTATCAGGATAGCCTAATATAAGTTTGCAGATGCTGCAAAGCTTATAGGTAACACAACATGTAACCTTGAAACTCCATAATGCTTACCAGTTTCTTTTACCAGGAAATGGATACCCAATAACTATACCTGAACAAAGATAAACCAAAAAAAAGCAGTTGACTAATTTCCCCTAAAATGCATCCCAGTTCATTGTTATTTTTCATATCATGCCACCTTAGTTTGCATTCATTCATATGCAACTCATTCTGGACCCTGCTCCAATAGGAACAGTCCAGCACAAAATAACAGACTAGGTCCTCCCTGAAACGGAACAGAAGCAATCGAAGGCCTGTATCCTGTTTAAGCCAAGACTGATTTGCATATGGCGGGGTCTACTCTGTCTACCCGGTGGCACGTTGGGCAAATAACGATTCACTGGGACGCGGCCCGAGTAATTAACAGTGGCTGAGATCAATTCAAGCATTCCATCCATCACTTTTTTGTTTACTTCTGAGCATGCCTGTGGCTGGCAGCTGAACCACATGTCAATGAAGTAAGTGGATAAATTGTGGACTATGGAACTAGGAGATCTGAGCTATAAGGCTAGCCTCCACACTACATAAAATTGTGTGTTGTTTAGCAAATCACTCATGCCTCAGTCCCTAGCTGGCCAAATGAAAAATAAATAAATGCCACTTACACTTTAATTTACCACCAATGTAGAGTACGAGACAATAACTGCCTTAAACATCTCTGTAAATCCAGTCCACTGTAAAAATGTTAGAACTCATCCACTGAAATGACTCCTGCCATATTCTACATTGGCACCAACTGCTTATATTCTTGTGCTTTATGCAGTAGTGGAAACACCTTCCTCGCCATACGTCGTTCAATATAAAGAGAGCACATTGGAATCAATCTGGCAGGACAGCAATACATGTGGACAGCACACCACTCTGCTTACAACCGGTTATCATTTTGGCATTAATCGCCATTAAATGTGCTTTTACACAGGCACACCATGACACACAGGCAGGAGAGGATCAGGTCAAATCTGAGCATGGGAGGGACTGGGGTCCTGGTTATGGTTCTGAATCGATGGCCCCACTGGCGCAGAGGCTCTTGGGTAATGCATGCTTCCTGGATGACAGCCATTTACTCACCCGTCATTGTGTCTGTCCGTTCAGTTCCAGGGAGGCGTCTCTGATGAAGTTCGCCGAGTTACTCCAAGTGTTTCAGTGAGAGTCTAAACACCGGTCTCCCCTTTTAATGTGACAGAGCAGAATTCAAATGAGCCCTGGCATTTCATAGCTAATAATCTGCATGTGGATCAGAGAGAGGCGGGAGTGTGTGTGGCAGGGGAGGATCCTTCAAGTGTGCTCCCAAACATCCCTGTGAGTAAACGTCTAAAAGAGGGATGACACTTCAGACACACATTGCTTTCCGTGACTCATTTCTGCAAATATGCTCTTGGGGTGTGTAATCTTGGAGGCTCTCACAATGTATAAGGACATTACAATTGTGGAATGTGATGGAGCAGGGTTTTCGAAACCTGCTCGGATTGAAACCCCTAGTAACATTTTCTAACTTTTCTAACAGTGTGCAGTGAAAAACGTGTGGTTTTAATAACTAACATGAGGGAAAATAATACTGCGCAAGCGCGTATTAAAGCACTGAACTAGGCCACAAATGCTTAACTAATGAAAATAAAGAGACTAATGCTGCTTTTTGTGCACGTTACTAAAGTTTGTCAGACAAACCTAACATGGGTTGGGCATGGTTAGATGCAGCATTTGGGAGGGTGCGTAAAGAAAAGCATTTTAAAATGAGTAATTATATTTGTTTTATTTTCCGTAGAAGCATGGGTTAAGCAAAATAAAGAATTATTAACTGAAAAAGCAAAAGAGAATGTGGAGGGAAGGCAAAGGCGAGAGACCTTCGAATTTATGTGTGCCCGCCAAAAGTTAAACGTGAAGACGAAAAAACAATCGACAAGTGATGAACGTTTCCTCTGGAAGAGCACAAGTGGCACAAGAAGTAACAGAACTTGACACAATTGCGGAGAGAGAAGGAAACTGAAGTCTGATATTGTATACTTGTATTTCCTGAGATGATGTAGTTATGATGATGAAAAAACAAAACAATAGGACATTGAGAGAGATGGACATGCCGAGTGTGGTGTGACAGTACACCCCCTTCCTTAACCAATCACGATGTAGTTTTGACTCTGAAATGAAACAAGTGTGGGTTGGACATTTGGGTTTTAGGGTATAATTGAGGTGTCCTGGTGGGAGGGGTTAGCTCCTGTTGCGAGAGGTGCTGATAGGTGTGATCGTCGCGGTCGTCGGGTTTCTGTAGAGGCCTACTTGTTTATTCCTGTTCCTGATTCCTGACTTAGACTTTGCCCTTACAAATCTTCTTGAGGGGGCCCTGCTGCTCCCCAGGCCAGAGAGCAGATTTCCTGTTTCCTTCTGGGTTAGTATAGATAGAAACCTGAATTTGCATAATCATTTGCAAATGTATTTTGTCTCTGAAACTTTTCTCTCTTCGCCTTTTCACTCCTTCAATGCACTGTCGATGTGATGTGATTTGTCATTTTCTCTTTGCTAATTGTTATTCAGTGATATTCCATGGTTTTGTACTGTGTATTGGTACTTGATGAGCATTATTTTCACATTATTTAGATAAAACATTATAAATATACACTCTGTGTTCATCTTTATTTAGAGAGTGTCATTAATTATTGGCATCAACTATTCAACTATAAAAAGATGCCATTGTCACATTATTTTTCTATGAGTAATGCAGTTTCGGTTGGCGATTGATAAGTTGGGTCTGAACTTTGCATTTTACACTGAACCTAGCACGAAGCGACTTTGTTGGGTAATGTAATTGGGCCTTATTTAGTTGCAAATTTATTAATCCCTGAGCGCTGGATCAAATGTCAAAAGGTGCAACTGAGCTTAAGTACACTATGCTGTCCTCTGCAGCACAATACAATGTCCCATCATGTCCAATCCCAGACACTTTATACTTATAAATGTATTTCATCTGCTTCCTAATCCGAGTTTCTAGTCTTTTAAAAATATATTTGTATTATTTTTTAATGCCTTGTGCATGCAAAGATATCTAGGACTATACAGCCGTATAACATCGATGTAGTATCGCACACATTTCCAAGGAAGCATAGCCATCACATATCTGATCTATGTAGCCTGTATAAATGCCTCCAATGTAATTGTATTGGTATGGCATGTTCTACAGACAAAAATTAAAACAGTTCAACGATTCAAAACTGAATTAAAGTTTGATCATCTCTTATTTTCTTGCAAGAAAAAGCTATCTCCCATTTGTTTTATATTAAACAATCCCTATTTTTATTTTGCACAACACTGTACTTTTTCTACCCCCATATAACGAGCACCACACTGTTCACCCTATTGTTCCATGACCCTGGGTTCAAACCAAACTATCTGCACTGCTCACCAACGATCCTACAGAGGGGTTTGAGTCGAAAAGTACTAATTCACACAGGAACTTGGGCACACATCCGGGACACTGTCCAATTCTACCTTGTTGTTTTAAGTATGTTCGAAATGGGGAATATATTTTTTCAAATTTTGGGACTCTATCCCTGTTAGAAATAGGGCTTCTGGTTGGCTAGGGTATGCACCTAAGCCTCGCAGAACCCACCACTTTAGTTAGGGCAAGTAAATTACACACCAAAGATAACCCTTTGTGCTCACCCTCTGGTAGCTTGGCGCAGAGCAGGCAGGCTAATCATCAGAGGCAATTTGTAATGCGTTTGCACAACACACACACCAATAACACAATGAACACACCACAAAAGAGACTCCACACAGGATTATATAAAAATATATAGTATATTGTACATAATGCATAAACCAAAACAACCTTATTCATAAATTCTGTGCACACTAGACAAATCCTGAGGCAGTTCTCACTACCTTGGCTATATGCCATGAAAATGAAAATGCCATACATCACATCAGGGCACAAAACCCAACAGGTTATAGCAGAAAACATATGAATCACCATGTATCATAAGTACTGTGAATGCAATGCAGATCCTGAAATGGTACTCGCTATCCTGAATAAACAAAAATCAAAACGATATGCGTCATAGTATTAGGTCATGTAATACAGCAGATTGTGGACTAAGAACACATGAATCATCACAGGTTACCATAAACACATGGGTCTCGATATATCCCCACCAGCACACCTGCCCAACTATTAGGTGATATACGGTAATCTGGGATCTCAGGTAGGGCACAGGAGCTCCTGCATGCCTACTAGTTGCATTACGGTAAATCCTTCCTCTGCGGCGATTGACTGCCTCCCTCTGGGTCTACTATGGATGTTCTACCCCTCACCCCGCGATGCCCCCAGGCACTGCTCCGGGTTAGCTGGGGAGGAGAGTACACATCCCGTAGGTTATCGCAGGGAGACCGCACTGCCTAAACAAAAGATGGCTGCACGCAAGCACGCAGGTCATCTGCAGAGCAGTACTTTCCTCAATGCGGTCCCTCCTCAGAGTGGCTGCCGATGACGCCAGTGGTGATTCTTCCCCCTGAGAGACAGCCGGAGTGAGCCAAAGGAACACCCTGTTGGCTGGGCAACATGCCCGGCACAGACACGGTTTTGGGCTCGGTGCACACTTGTGTGCCGCACAAAGTCAGCGAGGTTAGTTGCTTGAGGTTGCCAGGCAACATGGTCTTGTCACAGCGCTTCTCGGAAAAGGGAGCAGCAGCTATGTGGTTCCGGCGGCGCACCCTCACAAGCAAGAGGAGGCTCGTGGCTCACACCTACACCAGCTGTGCAGAACGAGTCCCTTCAGAGAGCCCGCCGGCTTAGAGGTTGCGCTTGTTTCCCTAGACAGCGTCAATGGGAAACAGCGCCCAACACCCAAAGGCTCCACACACACATTTCCTGGATGCCTCAAAGGACTTTACATCGCTCTACATGCGCTGGATGAAATGAATGGGGGAGAAGTAGGCAAAATGAAACGCTCACCAGACACTAGGTGGGGAGTGACTGTGATGGCCGGGCTTAGGGTCCCATGGCCAATTCTGGGGCAGCAAGTCAAAGGAGAAAACTTGCGGGCACTAGAGCAGCGAGCAAATGTCAGGCCAGCACACGAAGAAAATTGGCTGTATGACGGTTCTTCCTGACAGTCCAGCAGTGCCTAGTAAATCCAAAGTCAGGGAGAAGCTGCCAGCAGGGCAATGGCAGAAGAGCAGTCCAGATGAGTCCTTTGTGCAGCGCAGTAGTCTTTCTGAAAGAGGTTCAGTCCCCACTCCAAAAGCGCTCTGCCAACATGGGGTCAGAGCCCCTGTACTAATACTCAAAATGTCTTTGATCTAGGGGGCACTTCAATAGAAACCTTAGAAGTGCACAACACCCACTTTCAACCCCAGTCCTGGCTCCGGACATAAGTAGGGGGTAAATCAGCCCTCTGTGAGAGAGCAGGACACAGCACATACAAATGTAAAGCGTGAATGCCCCTCTCTCTCGCCCAGCCCAGAAAGACTATCAGTATGCAGATGGATGCAGATGCCTCTCCTGTCGTGCCCAGCCCTTCCTATGTGATGGTTGTCTGGAAATTACGCACAAGTGTAGCTGTCAACTAGGACCAGACGCGGATTGGAGTCCGGCTGCAAAGCACAAAGTCATAAGCACAGAGAAATGCCCACTTTTTAACAGTGGCATTTCTAAAACAGTAATAAAAAATCCAACCAAACCACTAAGCAGAATTTATCACCACTATTCCAAACATATCAAACATGGCTACGCTACTCATTTGAGATCAGGAATTACCACTTAAGCATATATAAGGAAATTCCCATTGCTAGCCTATGAGAGGAGTAAGCCTCACAGTAGTGAGAAACAAAACAGGCTACTTGCCACTACCAGGAAGTCACACAATAAAGGCACATGTCCTACCTTTTATTTACACTGCACCCTGCCCATAGGGCTACCTAGGGCCTACCTCTGGGGTGACCTATATGTAGCAAATGGGAAGTTTTAGGTTTAGCAAGTAGTTTTAAATGGCAAGTCAATGTGGCAGTAAACTGTGCACACATGCCCTGCAGTGGCAGGCCTGAGACGGGTTTGAAAGGCTCCTTTGGTGGGTGGTGCAATCAGCGCTGCAGGCCCACTAGTTGCATTTCATTTACAGGCCCTGGGTATATGGGATACCACTGTACAAGGGACTTATAAGTAAATTAAATAAGCCAAACAGGTGTAAACCAATCATACCATGTTTAAAGGAGAGAGCAGACACACTTTAGCACTGATTAGCAGTGGTAAAGTGCCCAGAGTCCTAAAGCCAACAAAAAGAGAGTCAGAAAAATAGGAGGAAGAGGCAAAAAGTTTGGGGATAACCCTGCAAAAAGTGCCAGGTCCAACAATGCCCTAATAATACAATAAAATAACTGCCCCAAACTTTAGAGCAGGCGTTTAAGGCGGGTATGACCTGCTGTTGGGGGTTATCAAGCCATATTGGAAAATTGTATATTACGTCCTCTCATATGCTCAACAATCAAAAGATGATGTACGGAAATTGTTATTCTCCACGAGGAAATGTTTGTTGTCTACTGTGGAACAAATCAATAAATACATAAAAGGCCTGTGCTCTGATTGAAGGTAATTTGTCATCCCCGTAGGTCTTTGTAAAATTGAAAAAAGGCATGAAAACACAAGTGGCCCAACAGCCACCTCTCAGTGAGTTCTACAGAGATCCCACTGACAGGGATATAGCAGACTATTCTGATGAGCCACTCCCACAGAGTTACTGCCAATCCAGCGCTTGCTTGCCCCCTCAAAAGAAAACAAGCATTTGCAATGCAATCGGTCTCGCCTTTGGGACATTATATGCATTTAGCTATGCAGCACATTAGCCTGTGTGCTAAAACATGGAGGGAAAATAAGCACCAAACTGCGTGATTTGCATGGAGTTCCAAAACTTTCTCCACCCCCTGCTCGTACACGGACTCGGTTGAGCCTTACACAGAGCATCACACAAACAAGCAGCACAGTAGCCCAACTACTAGCCTGAGTACACACACAGCCATTAGCACTTCCCTTGCTACTCCGCCTCAACTAAACGCCTACACCAACGTAAAGAAAACACAATATGCAACCTGATACGTCCCTCAAGCCTTTTCCTACCAATCAAATGGCACACTTAGGAGGACCCACAAAGTTCCCACTTGCTGCTCTCTTCTTGTTCCTCCAGCTCACCGAAGACCAGCATCTCTGTCACTGTAGTGCCCTTTCTTTTCACATAAGGAAACTTTCATCTAGCAGAGGTCCTCCACTCGCACTAATCCATCTCATGTTTCCTCTGCTTGTCACAATGAAGTTTCAAGTTTATTTTTTAATTGATTTTGACATACCCCGCGGTCTACAATCAGCATATTAAAAAGATTGGTAATCAAAATACATAAAATGTTCCTCATCATTCATAAGTCCAAATAATATTACATCTATTCAATAAACAGGTGAAAAACATGTTTTAAATGTGCACACTACAAAACACACACATTTATTTGGTGGGTTTTGCAGCAAGTCCATCAAATCCTGAGGAGAGTCCAACGTAAATGTTTATATTAAAGGAAGCAAATATGTATTTCTAGCCTCTTTCAGTGCTGGGCAGTGGACACTATTAATAGACATTAATAGAAGTTATGCACGATAAACACTCACAAATAAGTCTATGGTGTATGTTCAAACTCTGCAATAGCCTTCAACCACACAGCTCCCCCATTCATCCTCCAATTAAAGAAAGTTGGAGATGCATTCTTGTATATTGCTCTACTTTGCCATAAAGACATCTGTTTTTTCCACTACATACTAAACCCATCTGCTAAATCACCCATTACTGTACTGTCGGCTGAGCACTCCTTATTCTCTGAGGTTTGCTACACTGCAAGTACTGGGAAACTGAACTATTTTCCAAGGCAAAATATGGCACATTATTATTTTTTAGAATCACGATGATCGAATACATTATGGTGCCGAGAAAGTCTATATCCACTAGCAATAAAAGAAAATAAATGAAGTACCCAAAAGCTAACCAAACGGTCAACACAGTGCATTTTCAAGTTATTGTTATTTGCATTCGACGTTTTCGTCTGCATGCTTTTGTATCTCTCCATAAACCATTATTTGGAGTCTGTCCCTCTGTGTCATAGTTCAACCTCCAAACAGAAGAGAGGTTTGGGGCAGCAAAATGGTATGGGTGGCCGCCAGAGAGGAATAGGTGGACAGCATAGAGAGATGGGTAGACTTGAAGAGAGGTTTAGGGCAGTTGAGTGGAATGGGTGGATGCCAGAGAAGTACTGGTGGATGTTTTAAAGATATGGGTATAAAGTAGAGAGGTCTGAAGACAGCAGAGAGAAAAGGATGGACAGTAGAGAGAGGTGAATGGACTATAGGGTAGGATAGGTGGACAGTAGGAATGGATGAGCTGACTGTACAGGGGGTAGGTGGACAACAGAGAAGAATAGGTGGACAGCATAGAGAGATGGGTAGATGGAAGTGAAATCTGGGGAAAGCAAAGAGGGATGCGTGGACAGTAGGGAGAGGTAGATGGACTTTAGCAATGGGTGGGCTAGCTGTACAGAGGGACGGGTGGAAAATAGGAATAGAGAGGTGGGTATGCCGAGCAGAGGTTGGGGAAACGTAGAGTGTGATGGGTTGACAGTGCAGGTAGGTGAACAGTAGAGGGGGTGGGGGGGGTGGGAGTAGAGTTGATGTGGCTTTCGAGATTAAAGGTGAGATAAACCGCTAGTCATGGATCGAGGGAAGGACCATGGGGAGATAAGCAAAGAGAGTGGGCCAGAGGCAGGGTAGGGGCAAGAGACAGCAGCAATTAGTATGTAAAGAGGAGTGAGGAAGGTCACTGAAAGGAGGGGTTGAGAACAAACCCCCTACCCTCTCCTCCCCCCAACCCCGGTCCCCAATAAACGTAGAAGAAAGGCAGAGAACTGTAGCTCGGGTAAAATTGTGGATTGTGAGCAGCACGCAAGAACAGAAAATACTGTTGAAGAGACAAATAAGCGGTAGAGAGTGAGATAACTGCAGGGTATAAGGAGGAATGACGAAAAAAAGATAAAGGGCATCCCGGCGAACATAACAGCAGCATGGAAAAGAGAAACTAAGGAGGCGGGATGAGAAATAACAGCAGGAAATTGAAGACAAAAACAGTCCAAGAACTCCTGGGGGAGGAAAGAGACGGAAACAATAATAGGAGCGATAAATAATAGGGAGAGTCATTAGGGCAGAGAGATATAAACAGAAGGGAAAGAGAAAAGTGTGGGGGGGGAGCAGATGGAGGAAGAGTGACAGATATGTTGAACGATAAAGGGTACCAGCAGAGGAGACAGAGAGCAGATTACGGGCGCCAAAGGAAGAGCAACAGCAGGACAGGGGGGAATTAACAGAGAGGATGGGTCAAGAAGCAGCAAAGGGAGGGTGCAAGAAACAGCAGAGCTAGATGGCACGGAGGGATGGGGGGAAACTACAGTAAGAGGGAAGATATAGGAACAGCAGGGAAGACGAGGTCACAGAATTTTCAGAGGATAGGGAAATAGAAGACGGAGAGTTGGGAGGAAAAAGTAGAGAGAAGGTGAGCGAAGATGTGGCGTAATGGCAGAGAGGCTGCTTTTGGAACTGGTGCTCATGTAAAGCGCTCCAATACCTTCGGGTTGACTTTGCGCTATATAAAACCGGCAAAAAAAAATACGGGTGCAGACTAGAAATGAAATGAAATGAATGAAATGAAATGGAGATTTATAGAGCGCGAAACAATCACCCAAGGGTGTCAAGGCACTTGCTCATCAGAGACAGGATTTAAGCTAGGAGGTTTGCAGACACTTTAAAGATTGAACAACCATGTCTTTAACGCTTTCCTGAAAGCTAGCAGATGTGTTTCTTGTTTCAATCTTATTGGGAGAGAATTCCATAACCTATTTGCGCCAACCAGAAAGCTTCTTCCCCCCAGGAGCATTTTTTTACCCTGGGAACAATCAAATCATGGGCAGAGGATGAGCGGAGACAACGGACTGGAATATAAGGTAACAAGTTCCGCTTTAAAAAACCTGGTCCTATGTCCATTGTGGCCTAGAGGGAAAGACAGAGAAACAGCAGTGGGGGGAGCAAAAGGAGAGGCAAATGGGGAGGATCAGAAACAGCTGGAGGGAGAGCAACGGAAAGGACAGAGAGAAAAACAAGAGTGACTGATTCAGTGAGGTAATAGCGGAGGAGAGCAACAGTATAGGACGAGATAAACCAGCAGTGAAAAAGACGCAATGTGAGAGGGTGAAGCTGCAGGTGAAGAGAAACGCGGGGAGTGGTAGGAAAGAGAATGCAAGAGCTGACGCAGAAGCCGGAGCTAAAGGTAGAACAGTGGGGGAAGAAACGTAAGAGAAGAGTTAAAAAAGGCAAGGTTAGGGTAAAAAGGGGTGACAAAGGCATAATGAGAACATCGGGGAATGAAAGGAGGGATGGGTAAATGCTACGGAAAGGAGAGAGAAACAAGAGGACATAGTAACAACACGCCGGTGAGCACAAAGAGATAGAGAGCGGAAGCACCGAGAGTGTATAAGGTACTGTCCTACACATGAAAAAGAAATATAAATCAAGGCCAATGATAGCGGCAACAAAGCTCAAAGTGATGGGAAACTGAAGGATTACCCCTAAAAGGTCTAAGAAAGACAGGTCTACTTAAGTGGGCTTGTTGGGGGGGGTGTGGCAGGTTGGGCCAGGCACGCTAAAGTGCAGGTGCCCATTTGTCTCTTCCATTGCACAACAGCCTTTTTGTTTTCTCCCCCTTTGGTTAGCGGCTACCTGGCCCTCCCTACCCCAACACTGCCAGAGGGTTTCAGCGTTCGGGCAGGCGCCGGTGAAGGGAGATGCGCTGGCTCAGGTAGGTGTTGATCTGATGCTGGTTCATGCTTGCCTCTTCCTTGGTGCGCTCCTCGCCCTGCAAGTTCAACTTTATTGCCCGGCCCAGCTCCCCCAAAGCAGCCTCATTAAGCGGTGCTTCTCGTACACTGGTCGGTTTCCGTAAGCCGCCCGCGTCCTCCCACGGCACCAGGTGCATTGGAGATTGAGTCCCTGCACTGCCCCTTCGTATGAGCACTAGTAGCCCCCACTCGAGCCCCAGCACTGCCAGGAGGAGCGACCAGCGCCTGTGTCCCCGCAGCCCGTGGCGTCGCCGGCCTAGGATGGCGATTAACAAGCGTGTTGAGTGTCCCGGCAGCATTGAAAGCGAAAGCGCGCACAGCGCGCTCAATATAAACAGTTATTAACATTTTATATGCGCATGATGCCGTACATAGTACGCATGCGTGCCAAAAGTCTGGAAAACAGGAAGTGTTGTCCTACTTCGGGCAGGACAACGTGCTGTGTTTATATTGAGCACGCGTTCGCTTTCAATGCTGCCGGGCAGCTGCTGTAAAATGTTTATTTAAAGGAAGGTGTGGGCTCCAGGGAGGCTCGAGCGAGGCGGAAGTGACGGGCGCTGCCGCCCACAACCAGGCAACTGCTGCTGACATTTGGGGGGACTACTTTAAAAACAAGCATTTGCATTTACGCGAGTCCTATTGCATTTAAAACGGGAGTGCAGGCGTGTAAAAAGGCATGAACGGGAGTGCGGGGTGGGTGGAGGTGGCCCCAGAAGTCATGGACTGCGAAATGGAAGGGGGTGAGCCACGGCAACAACATTGTTTTTAAAGTAAAGGGGCTGATAGCCATGGAAGGATACAAATCAAAACATGGCCGTCAGGAGGAGGGACTAACAAGCTAAAAACCAATCAGAAGGCAGCATTTACGATCTAAGCCAATCCAAAAGATGGGCGGAGAGTGGGCGGAGCTTAAACTGAGCTTCCCCCACTATAGTGTATACTGCATGCCTCGTAAAGCGATGGCAGCGCTTTCGCTTTAGCGCTGCAGCGCTAGGCGAGACCTAAAAAGGTGTATTTGAGCAGAGAGTGGAAGAGAAGAAGCAGAGAGGGTGGCAAGGGGTGTTGACATGATGGTGATTGCTTTCTTGTACTATTGTTTGTATTGTGGTGGAGAAGGGTGTAAAGATGTTGACTCAGTAAAGTTGTAAAGATGCTTTATTCCAATAAAACAATCCTGGCACAATACAGGTACAGAGAGCCAGCAAACACCTCCAGCTCTTGTCTCACTTAGATCCTTCTCCACTCTACATTCCATTACTTACATCATTATAAAAAACCCCGAGTATGGAAGCCCATCCAGCTTAACATGGAACGCTGAACATGTAATAGATATGCAATCACAACACATCAACCACTTTTTTAATTAACAAAATAAACATAAAATTAAAACTAGCACATAGCAACCTAAAACTGAAACAAACAATATAACCAAATGAATCTAAAAAAAAACAATATTACCAAATGAATCCCCTAAATATTTGTTATTTGAATGAAACACAAATTGTCATGAAAAGAAATACGATATAGTGACTCTCTTCACTGACATACAAAATCATCAAACCTTTTTGGTTTCTTTACATTCCTTTTTATCCTCCCTCAATCACCTTCAGAAGACTTTTTACCATCTTGCAACATACCCGTTCCTCTTCTTTCATTCAGTACACTTCCATGGTCGTCTGGATTGGAACAACACACATCACCTGATTGTGTGTTCTCCCCTCCATTTCCACCCTCTAATAACCAGCCCATGCTTTTCTTGCTTGACATCCTTTTCCTTATGAACTGAAAGGCGATTCATATGCCAAACTCTTCCATCACTTAACAGAGCTGAATTGCAAAATAACTTCCTGACACACACAGGTTCAGAATATTTACGTTTTCCCTTCTTCACAATGATACCCTTTTTTTTTTTTCCCCCCTTAACCACATCTACAACCGAAATATGGACCAGTTTACATTTATGTTTGGTATCATAATTTATTTTTACAAACATATTGTGCTGACGCTAATCTATCCTTGACAACAGTAGGGGACCATATTTATTTTATTGATTTAGACGTCCACCACAAATTATCTTCCAAGAATGGTACTTTTCCACCCTCAACACGAAAGTGTTGTGACCTGTAGAGTCACAAGGAGTGATTCTGTATGCCCAGAGTGTGCGTAACACTTCCTTCCTCCAACTTAGACCAGAGTTAACAGCTTATAGCACAGTACCTTTAATTACCCAATTAAAGCACTCTACGACACCGTTTCCGGCATGGTGATAAACAGATGTGGTTTTATGTACAGTGCCATTCCAGTCCAAAAAGTCCTTGAATACAGCTGATGTAGGTTGAGGACCATTATCACTGATGACAACTTTCGGTAAACCCTCCTTCAGAAATATGCCATCAACAAATTTCACAACTGCTGCAGCATAGGGAAAAAAACATCTCTGGCCATTTAGAAAAATGGTCAAACACCACTATGAGATGTTTCAGATCTCCTTTCTCAAGCATAGATTCCATAATATCTATGCCAATTCTTTTCAAAGGCATGTTTTGATTACTTATGGGACACAAAGGTGGCCTCAGGGATACTTGCGTCTTGTGAATCATTAAAACTAACACATTCTCTTACTTTCCTTTCAATTGCTAAATCCATTGCCGCCCACCAATACAACAATTTCATCCTACATTTGGTTTTAGCAATACACAAATAACCTTTGAGACAAATGTCCAAAATCTCCTCTTTGACCCCTTCTTGTAGAACTAATCTACCATTTCTCATAACTTTACCTTCCACCTCAGAAAGCTCATTCCTGACTTCCCAAGAGCACTTTTCTCAGGCCATCCTGGACTTATGCCAATTCTCAACTCTTAACAAGGAATCCTCCTCTTGAGCTTCTGACCACTCCTTAGTAGAAATATGCCCATAGTTCACCTCAGCCACACACAATTTATTACATTCATCCATAGGTGCTAGTTTCAAAGGTATTGGCATCCCGCTAAAAAGATCTGTCACTGTTTTTCACCCCAGTACACATTGCACCTCAGGTATAGTCCACAATTTTATAGACAAATGTGCTAAATGGGGAGAAGCATTGTACAATCCTTTTGTACTGAGTATTTTTGTCATGGGTTTATGAATACTTCTCAATGTAACAGGCGAACCCCAAACGTATTACCTAAAGAATTCCAAACCCCAAAAACATGCATGCGCTTCACGCTCTATCACAGCATTTTTCTCCTCAGATGGAGTTAGAGAGCGTGAGGCAAAGGTGACAACATTCTCTTTCCCTGACTTGTTGTCCATTTGTGTAAGAACTGCTCCTATGCCTTTTCCACTTGAATCTGTGGTAACTATGCTTCTAAAATTGGGGTCAAATCCACATAAAAGAGCTTGACAAATATTAATCTTTACTTACTCAAATGCATACTGACACCCACTATTCCACTCAAGCTTGTTCTTACTTTTAAAAGTTGTCCAATGTAGTATGTTTTAATAAAAAATTATTCATGAACTTCGAGTTAAATTCTGCTAGACCTAAAAACGCCCTTACATTATCCTTACTCTTCAGGATTCACTATAGCATCAACAACTGTTTTGGGTTTTATTCCTTTTCTGCTTACCACATGGCCCAAGTATGTTACCTCCTTCTTTAAAAACTTGCATTTCCCATATTCAGCAGTAAGACCCTTTTCATCCAAAATGCTTTTCCCCATCACTAGTATGTCATCTTGAAAAAAGATAACATTCTCCACCCCCTTGAACAATTTGTACATTAACCTTTGGAACATAGTCGCTGCAAGTCTAAAAGGTACCCTGACAAATTGAAAACACCCAAAATGTGCAGCTCTTTTTAAGGGAAAGAGGGAGTGATGGAAGGCCACAGTGAAGTAGAAGAGAATTGCAGAATGTTAAGTATATTTTTCAATAGATTGAAAGAGGGATGTAGCCTGCATAAGACGGGGAAGGATGATTCTCACCATGACCTGTGACCCTGTGTCTTGGGAGGCAGTAGGCAAACAACATAAAATTGAGCAGGGCATGTGTCAGTACATGGGCATTTTTTAAGTTTTGAGGTTTGATGTAACAACATAGACAACTCAATGATGTCACTGCTTGATTTCACAAGTACCAGTTGTTCATCACTAGCTAACTTGTCGTCCATAAAGTTTGGTCACAACATATGTGATTTTGATATTCTTACAAAGGGAATAATTAAATGTTCGTGCTGTAACATCAGATTTCTTTTTTTAAACTCAGCATTTATGCTGTTAGGGCAATGCTGTATGTACAATTAGGTGTTTGTCTTCCTGTGGCTTCTATTTATGTCCCAAAGGTAGCAGATCACCTTGGCTCAACAGTTCTCCAGTTACTCACTGGAGCTACAGGATGCTTTATGCAGTCCCATCTAACAAATGTAAACCTTTTCTTTGGCTGAATTAGGTATGTTTCCAAAATTGAAAAGCATGTATTTAAAAGTAAAATGTGTGCATTTTCAGAGGAGATAAGCTGCCAAATGGAGAAAAATATATTTAAGGTTAATTGTTAACTGGTAATTCATTGCATAAGTATCGGTGGAGTCGAGGGCATTAGCCACGACAGGGGGACATTACCGCTTTAAAAAGACTTATGGTGGCCCCTCCTGGTCTCTCCTTTTAACCGCTTACAACGCAATGGTCCCCACGCAATGCCTCTATGGGGCCGAGTTGTTAGCCATTTGTACGGAGGGAAGCTGGGAGAGGTGTGAAAGCAAATGTCTGAAAAACTTGTTGGCCCTCCCCAAAGGTGCAATGTCCCAGGCAAAAGGATTAGAAGGAAAATTGCAAGCCTGGAACTTTCTAACCTCTAAATCAACCCTGCGTTTCTTGGATAAACGTTTGGTCCCAAATACTCTGAAGATATCAGCCTGCTGTGCCACTGAACTAGAAAGAAGTGAATTACAGTGGCCAAAGAGGGTAAAGAAAAGATTGGAAGACATTGCAGGCACTTTAAAACTAGAATTAAAAATAGCTGAAGCCTCACTCTCCAAAGCAGAATTAAAATCAGCCTGTAAAAAAGAATCTAGGTTGACGGACTTGAAATATGTAAGGAACAAACCCTCCGCAAATTACAGGGTAGATTCATGGGAAAATATGAATGTATTTCCGTACTTATCTGCATTCCCAGATGCCCAGTTACGATTACTACTACTAAAGTTCCGGGCTGCATTAAATGTGCGTTATGTAAGAGCTGAGAAATTTGATGCCCTTTTAGATCAAGAGAATAATTGCACATGTGGACTGCCGTCTTATAATTTCAATGTTCATGTTTTAATTGATTGTCACCATTTTTATAGGCTTTGTTGCTTGATTTTAAAACCTCTTTTTTAAAAATATTATATATATTGTCGAAATGAAGCACTAGCACTTCTTTTAAGGATGGAATTCTTTGATGTGGCTTGCACACTGGCTAAATTTCTTTAAAAATGTTTGGATTAGTTTCTTATAGTGTTAGATAGTAGGGGTTTGAGGTTTTTAGCTGAAGTATGAAGAATTGGTATTTATATGGTGCAATTATATATAAAATGTCATTGTTTTTAAGGAATGTATGTTTTAAAGACGTGTCTAAACATTAATAAAGAATGAACTGAACTGATGCTGTAGTTTCCTAGGTGCCAGTCGCCATTCTGTATATCATGGTTATGGCATATAAAGTCATTACACATTAAAAATGATAAGGCGTTTTTTGTATTTTAAACTTGTGTGTTGCTCAGAAGTGGTCACTACTTGTAATCCTGCATGCAATGGCCAGTAATGGAATCTTGTCTGAAGTGGTCGCAGTTGTAAGGCTAACAATCTGTGTTTGTACCTCGGGGTGAGTTTCATTTAAAAAAAGTAGCTCTTATTACAGACAAGGTTAGAAACCCTATTAAACTTTTCATTTCCGGTGCTCTTAAGTTTCCTAGCTCTGCATATGAAATGACACACCTACAAAAGTTCTGAGACTCCCTTAAGCTACATGGAACATTAAACAAAATAAATGTGTTTAATTACAGGAAAAAATGAATACAATGTATTAAGGCTCTAAAAAACAATTGACTTCTTATTTATGCTGTATTTACATGTGGCACATTTAACTCTAAGGAGCGAGGCAGAGCACTCCCGATAAAGAAAATGAGATTGCAAATTAAATAACAGGTACATGAGAGACACACAATAATGTGACCATTTGTAAAGGTGACTGAGAAGTTGTTTACAACAGAAGAGTGGATGGGGGCCCCGTAACCAGTCCAGTAGGTGCTGTGGTGGGGTGACTGCAGGGTGAATATGGAAAGCAGGAAATATCTGAAGAACTTTGAGAAGTCCCAGTCTCTGAGCAAATCACCCCTGGATGGACATCTTAGGGCCTGATTCACAAAGGGCCCCTGCCATTTTACCCACGTCATTGGTACTTATTTTATCAGACACAGAAGTTTGAAAGGCTGAGTCAGTCATGCCTTCCTTGTAGATGACACTGAGCTCCATCACACCTGTCCAGAGTGCTGGAATGCTCTTTGGGGCTTTACAAAATCCGTTTCAGTGTGGTTTTTGTTTGTTTGGATGATTTACATGACTATCATGCCACCTAACTGCCACCACAGAGCACTCTTAAATACTGCAAACGGAGATACTAGAAAAAGACCCATGATCCAGGCACTGAGCATTAAAGGACATACACTCAGACACGATCTCATTCTCAAGGCATCAATTCTCAGATAATCAGGAGAGCCATTTAGCCAACAAACACTCATGAATGCCCAAGTACCTCAGGTAGGTTAGCAGGATGAGCCTGAGGACCATTTCAGCTGAGGGGGGAATGGTGCAGGCTTTCCTTGGATAATGCAGTGCCATGAACCTGGTAACGTAGCACTGCTGAAATACTGCTGGCAACATCAGTGGTCATGACTCCTTTAGGTGATGATGATGATGACGATAAAGGCCACTGTTAGATTTGGGGGTCTCTAGTTGGCAGAGGTATGTACCTTTGTCCAAATAGGGACCCTTGCGTCTAGTCAGGGAAAGTAGGTACACTCCCGAAATAACCCCTGCTCACCCTCTTGGTAGCTTGGCACGAGCAGACAGGCTTAGTTCAGAGGCAGTGTGTAAAGCATTTGTGAACACATACAGTAATCAAGTGACAACACTACAAATGGACACCACACAGGTTATATATTTATAAAAATAGGTATACTTTATATAGATTTATCACAAGACCATAAACGACAAAAATAATCCACACTACTGTTAAGAATACTTAGTTCTGATCAAAAAGGCTTAATTCAAGGTTCTGTGCGAGTCGGTAGCCTCCTCCGGCTACGGCGGAGTCGAGAACAAACAGAGTCTAACAAATCCAGCTGACCGCGTCGAGACGGGCCAACACAGCGTAGACAGACTCGGTCACAGTACCTTTTACTTGAAGCGGCAGGCACGGGCGTGCGAGCCGGATGGCTGTTCGTCGCGGTCGCGATGCAAAAATGGAAGCGTTGCAGGACGCGTTGTCCCTCGATGCGGTGCAGGCAGCGGCTCGTTGACGTCGTCGAGACGGAGTCGGTGAGACCAGGGCCGTGCGTTGCAGGGCGAGACGGTGCTTCGATGCGGTGCTGGCAGGTTGCGGTGCGGCGACGGAGCCGGATTCAGGAGCTGGCGTCGATCAGTCCGGACAGCGGTGCGAGTCGGGCGGTGCGTCGCAAAGCGTGCGAGCGGTGCCCAACTCCGGTGCGGTCACAGGACTCGAACTCAGCAGCAGTGACCGTGTCGGTCGGACCAGTTCGATTCGGCGTAGCGAGCGTTGCAGGACGCGTTGTCCCTCGATGCGGTGCAGGCAGCGGCTCGTTGACGGAGTCGGTGAGACCAGGGCCGTGCGTTGCAGGGCGAGACGGTGCTTCGATGCGGTGCTTGCAGGACACCGAGTCGGTCGTGAGAGTCGGTCACAGCTCCCTACCTCTGTAGCCACTGAAACAGAGTTTCCAGCAGCAATTCACAAAGGGGTGAAGTCCAATGGTCCTGGGACTTCGGTCAGGGGGCAAGCTCTCTTCCAAGCCCTTGGAGATCCTTCACAAGTTGATGAAAGTCACAGCAAAGCAAAAGTTCCTTTCTCCTCTCTTTGGCAGTCAGGCAAACCACTGCAGGCCAATCCCCCAAGCAGCACTTCAGGCTTAGGGATAGTCTCTCCTCAGTTTCTTCTTGGTTCCGCTCCTCAGCAAAGGTTTCTTCTTGTTCCCAAAAGTGATCTAATTTTCCTGGGGTCTGGGTGCCCCTCTTATACCCTGATTCTCTTTGTTCTCTGGAGGCAGAGAGGCCTCTGCCTAGTCCAAAACCAGTTCTGGTCAGTCCTGGAGCACTTTGTTTTTCTGACTCCTTCTTTCCTTTCAGAATGTGGGGCAGAGTGCTCAGCCGCCCGGCAGGAGGTGGAGCCAGCATTGTGGAAGGCAGGCACAGCCCTATTCAGACCCAGGTGCAACTCCTCCCTCCACTCTGGCTGCGGATCTTTCTATTCAGCCCTGCGCTGACTCACCCTGTCTCCGGTAGCCACCCCCAGCCCCTGTCACTCAATCTCCAGACAAGGAATACACAACCTAGCAGAGGCAGGCTTGGATAGTTAGGCAAGAAAATACCCACTTTCTAAAAGTGGTATTTTCGAACACAGAATGTTAAAACCAACTTCACTAAAAGATGTATTTTATCATCCTGAGTTCAGGCATACTAAATTCGTTTTTCTACCATGTTCCCTGGGTCAGTTCTGACTATAAGGTGTAATAGTCAGTCTGCCCATTCTGGCCTATGGGGAGCAGGTAGCCTTGCAATAGTGAAAAACGAAAATGGCTGTAATTCACTATTAGGACATGCCACACACACCAGGGCATGTCCTACCTTATACTTACAATGCACCCTGCCCTAGGGCCTACTTTAGGGGTGACCAACATGCAGTAAAGGGAAGGTTTTAGGGACTGGTAAGTGGGTGTACTCACCAAGTCGACATGGCAGCCCTAGGCTGCACACGGGCTCTGCGATGGCAGGCCTGAGACACATTTTACCAGCCGCTTCTGTGGGTGGCACAACCAGTGCTGCAAGCCCACCAGCGGCATTGGATTTACAAGCCCTGGGCACACTGAGTGCACTGTACTAGGGACTGACAAGTAAACCAATCATCCAATCATGGAGTCACTAATACATATATCAATTACCGATAGGGAGCACTTGCACTTTGGCACTGATTAGCAGCGGCAAAGTGCCCATGAGCATCTAGTCCAGCAAAAACATATCGGCAACAGTGGAGGCATTACGAAAAAATGGAAGGGAGACCCACGCCAAGGATGCCAGGTCTAACACGTGTCCCCTCCAGCTGAAATGTGGGGAGAACTATCCTACCCCTAGGGAGTTCTCATCGCTAAGGCGGAAAAATCTGGACAGTCCATCAGCATTGGCGTGTTCTGTACCAGGGCGGTGTTCCACCGTAAAGTCCATCCCCTGTAGGGAAATGGACCACCTCAACAGCTTTGGATTCTCACCCCTCATCTGCATCAACCATCTGAGGGGCCTGTGGTCTGTCTGAACCCGGAAGTGAGTCCCAAACAGGTATGGTCTCAGCTTCTTCAGTGCCCAGACCACAGCAAATGCCTCACGCTCGATAGCACTCCATCTCTGTTCCCGGGGAAGTAACCTCCTACTGATGAAGGCTACAGGTTGGTCTAGGCCCTCCTCATTGATCTGTGATAGAACAGCCCCTACACCATGCTCTGAAGCGTCGGTCTGAACAATGAACTCATTGGAGAAGTTGGGTGCCTGGAGCACAGGCGCCGTGCACATGGCAGTCTTCAAGGTGTCAAAAGCTTTTTGACAGGCGTCAGTCCAAATCACTTTCATGGGCTGCTTCTTGGAAGTCAGCTCTGTCAAGGGGGCAACAATGCTGCCATACCCCTTGACGAATCTCCGGTAATACCCGGTGAGTCCTAGGAAGGCTCTCACCTCTGTCTGGGTCTTGGGGGCTCCCAAGCCAGAATGGTATCAATTTTCGGTTGGAGGGGCGCCACCTGGCCGCTCCCAACCTGGTGTCCCAAGTACACCACAGAACCCTGCCCAATCTGGCACTTACTCGCCTTGATTGTGAGGCCTGCTCTCCGCAGCGCCATCAACACTTCCCAGAGGTGGCGCAGATGTTCTTCCCAACTGGCACTGAACACTGCGATGTCATCCAGGTAGGCGGCACTGAAATCCTCCAGTCCAACCAACACCTGGTTGACCAACCTCTGAAAGGTGGCAGGGGCATTCTTCATCCCAAAGGGCATCACCCGGAACTGGTAGTGCCCATCTGGTGTGGAGAATGCTGACCTCTCTTTGCCCCATCAGTCAAGGCGATCTGCCAGTACCCAGACGTTAAGTCAAACGTGCTGAGGTACCGCGCAGCCCCTAACCGATCTATGAGCTCATCAGCTCTGGGGATGGGGTGGGCGTCAGTCCTGGTGACGGAATTGAGTCCCCTGTAGTCCACACAGAACCGGAGTTCTGGTGTGGCACCAGGCGCGGCAGCTTTTGGAACCAAGACCACGGGGCTGGCCCAAGGGCTGTTAGAGGACTCAATCACCCCTAGCGCAAACATCTTGGAGACCTCCTCCTTGATGCAGGCTCTGACCCTGTCAGTCACCCTGTAAGCCTTGTGCTTCACAGGAAGACTGTCCCCAGTGTCCACATCATGGACGCACCAATGAGTGACACTGGGAACCAGGGAGAACAGGTCAGGGAACTGTCCCAACAGTTGGCGACAGTCACCCTGCTGCTCAGGTGTCAGGGAGGTAGAGAGGTTTACTCCCTCCACTGATCCATCTTGCTCTCGGGCTGACAGGAGGTCAGGAAGAGGCTCGGTCTCCTCCTCCATTCCATCATCTGTAGCTAAGAGCATGCCCACTTGGGACCTCTCCAAGTGGGGCTTCAGGCGGTTCACATGCAGGACCCGCTAGGGGTTCCTGGGAGACTGCAAGTCCACCAAATAGGTAACTGGACTCTTGCGCTCCACCACCGTAAAAGGGCCGGTCCACCTGTCCTGGAGCGCACAGGGCTCCACAGGGGCCATGACCCACACTTTCTGACCAGGCTGAAGCTCTACCAGAGTGGCATTCTGGTCGTACCACCGCTTCATCTCCTCCTGGCTGGCTTCCAGATTTGCCTCAGCAAGCTCTCTGAAACGCCTAGTCTGGTTCCTGAAGGCCAGCATGTAACTGTATACATCCTGGGGAGGTTTCCTGGGAGATTGCTCCCAGCCTTCCTTGACCAAACTCAGAGGTCCTCGCACCGGGTGTCCATAGAGGAGCTCAAAGGGACTGAACCCTAGAGATTTCTGTGGCACCTCCCGGTATGCAAACAACAGGCATGGTAAGAGGACGTCCCATTTACGCCTCATGGGTTCTTCCAGACCCATAATCATGCCCTTGAGGGTCCGGTTGAATCTCTCAACCAGACCATTTCCTTGAGGGTGGTAAGGAGTGGTGAACTTGTAAGTTACACCGCACTCCTGCCACAGGGACTTCATGTACTTGGACACGAAGTTGGTACCTCGGTCAGACACCACCTCTTGAGGGAATCCCACACGTGAGAAAATTCCCATCAGTGCCCGTCCCACCACGGGGGCCGTCACTGTCCTCAGAGGGATGGCTTCAGGGTACCGGGTGGCATGGTCCACCAAGACCAGGATAAACCTGTTGCCCATGGCTGTCTTGGGGTCCAGTGGCCCCACAATGTCAATACCCACCCGTTCAAAGGGGGTGCTGACCACAGGGAATGGCTGGAGAGGAGCCTTGTGCTTCCTCCCACTCTTTCCACTTGCCTGGCAAGTCTGGCATGTCCTGCAGTGAGTGGCGGCACTCCTGCGCATCTGGGGCCAATAGAAATGGGTAACAAGCCTGTCAAAGGTCTTGTCCTGCCCCAGATGTCCCGCTAACGGTACATCATGAGCCAACCCCAGTAGGAAGGCTCTGAAGCGCTGGGGTACCACCAGCACACGGGCTGACCCAGGCTCAGCAACCTTAGGCTCTGAATACAGGAGACCATTCTCCCAGTAAACCCAATGTGATCCAGACTGATCACCTGCTGCCTGGTCTGTGGCCTGTTGCCTCAGACCCACGAGAGAAGGGCATGTGTTCTGCTCCTTGCAGAACTCTTCCCTGGAGGGTCCTCCTTCTTGCTGCCAATGGGTCAGCTCAGGTAGGTCCCCCAGTTCAGCTACCTGTTCCCCTGTAGGCTCCAGGGCATCCTCCTCAGGGTCTGCCTCCTCCTGGACCGTGGGAACCTCGGGGGCCGGTTTCCCGCGCCCCCTGCCTCCTCTCTCTCCGGCAGGCACCTGGGCCTCCCTCTCAGGCTCCAGGTCCTCTTGAACACCTTTAGCTGCCATTGACCGGGTGGTCACACATGCCCAATCAGGCAAGCCCAACATTTCTAAATGCGCACTCCGCTCCACCTTAGCCCAAGGTGAGCTCTCCAAATCGTTCCCTAACAAACAGTCAACAGGCATGGCTGGCCTCACAGCTACTTGAAGAGTACCCGAGACCCCCCCACTCAAAGGGAACCTGAGCCACCTTGCAGTGACTCTCTGTGTTGTCAGCGGCAACAACCGGATAGAATGCATCAGGGATAACCTGCTCTTTAGACACCAGGTGACACTTGACAGCTGTCACACTGGCTCCTGTGTCTCTCAGAGCCTCCACCCTATGGCCATTGATGGTCACCCACTGCCTGTATTTCTTAGTGTTCTCAGGCAGCGGGGTCCTAGGGACCATCTCAGAGTCTCCTAATGAGACAAGGGAAAACACTGTGGGATCCCCCACCTTGGGCACCCAACTCCTCCCCCAGGGCTACACTAGCCAACTGCCGGGGGACTGCACTGGTGGGTGCTGGTTTTCCATGCAAAGGGCAACGAGGATCGTTTGCCTTGTGGCCAGGGGCGCCACACTTGTAACATACCAGTGGTCCCTGGTGAACAGGGGGCCTGTCAGGGCCACTGGCTTCTTCTCAGGGGAGGCTGGGAACCTTTCCCTTGGTTCCCTTGGGGTCTACTTTGGGGCCCTTTATGGAACTCCTTCTGTTTACCCTTGTCCCCCCACTCTTCTGCTGGGGACCCTGCCCACCCTTGGCGGAGTCTCCCACGTGACCCTTGTGGACCCGGGTACTCACCCAGCGGTCCGCCTCCTCAGCAAGCTGCCTAGGGTTAGTCAGCTTACTATCAATCAGGTGCTGGCGTAGCTCAGGAAAACAATTACCGGACAAGTGCTCCCAGGCAATCAAATCAAAGAGCGCCTGAAAATCAGTCGCTTTGCTACCCTTTACCCAACCATCCAAGGCTCTGCAAAAGAAGGTCACATATTCAACCCAGGTACTGCTTTCAATCTTACTACAGTTCCTGAACCTTTGCCTATAAAGCTCAGGGGTCAAACCATATCTAGTCATTAAGGCATCCTTCATGTGGCTGTACGAATTATAGACTTCAGAGGGCAAATCCAACAAGGTATCCCGCCCTTCACTGAGGAACCGTCCCCACAACCCCGCTCCCCAATCCTTCTCAGGGACCCGGTGGGAAGACATGGCTACCTCATAGGCTTTGAACCACTGCCCTATGTCGTCATTTTTAAAAAACTCCTTCACCACATCTTTGGGAATATACACCCTAGCTTCAACAGGCACAGGCGGTACACTGCCACCAGAGGGAGTAATCTCTAAGCTCTTGGCCTTCAATTCCAACTCCCTCAAAACTTTCTCATGTTCAAACTGCATTTTCTTTTCCTCTAGGGCTAATTTCCTTGTTTGCATTTCGAATTCTAACTGCTTATTCAGCTTGAGTTTGGTCAGCTCCATTTCGTGCACCCTACTCTCTTTCCTGTCCTCCAACTCCTCTGGAGACAGTCCTCTGGCAGAAACACTGCTACCTACTGGGGAAGGTGGTCTTCTAGCCCCTAGACCCAATAGCCCCTCCAGCTGCCCTTCTGCATTCTCAGCCCCCTCCACAGGGGCACTCCTTGATTCGACCCAGGCCCTCAGCGCCTTTTGGAGGTCCTCCTTCCTGGAGATCCCGGTCATGGACACTTTAAACTTTTGCAGAATTGCTTGAGCTGCTTAAGGGTGTAGCATTCTAGCCTCTCTTCTTCCCAATCACATTCAACAGAGGCTACTGATGCTGGTTTCTCCATAGTGACTGAACTTGGCATTTGCAAAAATAGGAAATCCCAGAAAACTTCTATTAAAGTATGTGGTTGCGTTTTGGTCTGCACTCACTAAGTAGTGTTCACCAATCACTGTACATGAGTCACAAATGCAAGTCCAGAATCCTCACCGCTGACCACCAATGTTAGATTTGGGGGTCTCTAGTTAGCAGAGGTATGTACCTTTGTCCAAATAGGGACCCTTGCGTCTAGTCAGGGAAAGTAGGTACACTCCCGAAATAACCCCTGCTCACCCTCTTGGTAGCTTGGCACGAGCAGACAGGCTTAGTTCAGAGGCAGTGTGTAAAGCATTTGTGAACACATACAGTAATCAAGTGACAACACTACAAATGGACACCACACAGGTTATATATTTATAAAAATAGGTATACTTTATATAGATTTATCACAAGACCATAAACGACAAAAATAATCCACACTACTGTTAAGAATACTTAGTTCTGATCAAAAAGGCTTAATTCAAGGTTCTGTGCGAGTCGGTAGCCTCCTCCGGCTACGGCGGAGTCGAGAACAAACAGAGTCTAACAAATCCAGCTGACCGCGTCGAGACGGGCCAACACAGCGTAGACAGACTCGGTCACAGTACCTTTACTTGAAGCGGCAGGCACGGGCGTGCGAGCCGGATGGCTGTTCGTCGCGGTCGCGATGCAAAAATGGAAGCGTTGCAGGACGCGTTGTCCCTCGATGCGGTGCAGGCAGCGGCTCGTTGACGTCGTCGAGACGGAGTCGGTGAGACCAGGGCCGTGCGTTGCAGGGCGAGACGGTGCTTCGATGCGGTGCTGGCAGGTTGCGGTGCGGCGACGGAGCCGGATTCAGGAGCTGGCGTCGATCAGTCCGGACAGCGGTGCGAGTCGGGCGGTGCGTCGCAAAGCGTGCGAGCGGTGCCCAACTCCGGTGCGGTCACAGGACTCGAACTCAGCAGCAGTGACCGTGTCGGTCGGACCAGTTCGATTCGGCGTAGCGAAGCGTTGCAGGACGCGTTGTCCCTCGATGCGGTGCAGGCAGCGGCTCGTTGACGGAGTCGGTGAGACCAGGGCCGTGCGTTGCAGGGCGAGACGGTGCTTCGATGCGGTGCTTGCAGGACACCGAGTCGGTCGTGAGAGTCGGTCACAGCTCCCTACCTCTGTAGCCACTGAAACAGAGTTTCCAGCAGCAATTCACAAAGGGGGTGAAGTCCAATGGTCCTGGGACTTCGGTCAGGGAGCAAGCTCTCTTCCAAGCCCTTGGAGATCCTTCACAAGTTGATGAAAGTCACAGCAAAGCAAAAGTTCCTTTCTCCTCTCTTTGGCAGTCAGGCAAACCACTGCAGGCCAATCCCCCAAGCAGCACTTCAGGCTTAGGGATAGTCTCTCCTCAGTTTCTTCTTGGTTCCGCTCCTCAGCAAAGGTTTCTTCTTGTTCCCAAAAGTGATCTAATTTTCCTGGGGTCTGGGTGCCCCTCTTATACCCTGATTCTCTTTGTTCTCTGGAGGCAGAGAGGCCTCTGCCTAGTCCAAAACCAGTTCTGGTCAGTCCTGGAGCACTTTGTTTTTCTGACTCCTTCTTTCCTTTCAGAATGTGGGGCAGAGTGCTCAGCCGCCCGGCAGGAGGTGGAGCCAGCATTGTGGAAGGCAGGCACAGCCCTATTCAGACCCAGGTGCAACTCCTCCCTCCACTCTGGCTGCGGATCTTTCTATTCAGCCCTGCGCTGACTCACCCTGTCTCCGGTAGCCACCCCAGCCCCTGTCACTCAATCTCCAGACAAGGAATACACAACCTAGCAGAGGCAGGCTTGGATAGTTAGGCAAGAAAATACCCACTTTCTAAAAGTGGTATTTTCGAACACAGAATGTTAAAACCAACTTCACTAAAAGATGTATTTTATCATCCTGAGTTCAGGCATACTAAATTCGTTTTTCTACCATGTTCCCTGGGTCAGTTCTGACTATAAGGTGTAATAGTCAGTCTGCCCATTCTGGCCTATGGGGAGCAGGTAGCCTTGCAATAGTGAAAAACGAAAATGGCTGTAATTCACTATTAGGACATGCCACACACACCAGGGCATGTCCTACCTTATACTTACAATGCACCCTGCCCTAGGGCCTACTTTAGGGGTGACCAACATGCAGTAAAGGGAAGGTTTTAGGGACTGGTAAGTGGGTGTACTCACCAAGTCGACATGGCAGCCCTAGGCTGCACACGGGCTCTGCGATGGCAGGCCTGAGACACATTTTACCAGCCGCTTCTGTGGGTGGCACAACCAGTGCTGCAAGCCCACCAGCGGCATTGGATTTACAAGCCCTGGGCACACTGAGTGCACTGTACTAGGGACTGACAAGTAAACCAATCATCCAATCATGGAGTCACTAATACATATATCAATTACCGATAGGGAGCACTTGCACTTTGGCACTGATTAGCAGCGGCAAAGTGCCCATGAGCATCTAGTCCAGCAAAAACATATCGGCAACAGTGGAGGCATTACGAAAAAATGGAAGGGAGACCCACGCCAAGGATGCCAGGTCTAACAGCCACCATATATCTGAAGTTTTTGACTAGGGGTGGTAAGAAAGTGTGTTACCACAGGAGAGTATCTATGGTAATATCTTGTGAAAACTGAGAGAAGGCAAAATCTTAATGTGATGTGAGAGAAAGGGATGTTAATGGGGAGAAATTAGAAACAAGGGTTTGTAGAAGCATCCAGGGATGGGCCTGTGAGACATGATGAAACAGAGACACAAATGATATTAGTGTGTGTTTGTGTGTTTTGTGTGTGAGTACAGGTCACGTGCACTTATGGGGGTGTTTGAAATAAAAAAAAAGTTTTTTGATGTTTTGTGTAGATTTTGAAAAACCGAAATATAAGAAATCAGCACAAGAAAGCAAGATAAAAGAGTTTGAAAGAGATGTAAAGACTAGAAACTATGGCATGGCAAGGCAGGGTCGGACTGGCCTACAGAGCAATCAGACAGTGCCCGATGGGCTGCTCTGACAGATTAGTGTATTAGCTGTTTTTTTAGCAGTTTGTGGGCCTGTGTGATGGCCAGGCGAGCGGGTTTTGACTGTTGATTTCTATGAGATTACAATAAACATTGCCTGCAGTGAACACAAATGCATGCAGTTGCCCGTACCTTGAAAACTACACATACAGCATGTCTTTACAAGTTCAAAACTGCCCTGATTTGCAAATGTGGGCCACTTCTTTTTAGCTACCTGGTTCGCCATCTGGTTTGCTAAAGGGGGCCACTTTTATACTGGTGCCCAGGGCTATTTTTTGGCCCAGTCCGACCATGTGGCAATGGCAGGGACCTGATCGCACTCTCTCCTTCTGAACACCATCAACCGGGCCCCAAAATAGATGAAATAATCCATGAAGAGGAACAATAAACGGGAAATATAAGAGATTGTGTTGCAACAGTGTGGCACGGAGCATCATGCGATAAGTTTAGAATTTGGGAATGTTGCTGATGGACAAGTTACTTACAGTCGGTAACGCCTTATCTGGTAGAGACATGATCTAGCCGCAGATTCCTAACCTTTGAATTTTCCAGGCCTCAAACTGGATCCGGAAGATTTTTCTTCGAACAATACCCTTGCGTGCTGGTAGGTGGCGTAGGTCTGCTCCGCGTGACGTTACCGGCGTCATCTCCACTATTGTGATGTCCGCGTCACCTATATAGGCACCATCTTGGCACGCTGATGTTAGTTACTTTTCACATCTTTCCACGCCAGAAGCTCAAAGCCATGAAATGCACTGCCACTGGTGTGTTTCCGAACAACTAGGGGCCTGAAAGGAGGTCAGCCCTGACCCTAAAAACCTGTCCGCAAAGCGGGGAGGATGGGTGGGTCAATAAAGAATCTGCGACTAGATCATGTTTCTACCAGATAAGGCCTTACCGAAGGTAAGCAACTTGTCCATCTGATAGAGACATCTAGCCACAGATTCCTTACCTTTGAATAGATACCCAAGCAATACCATCCACAGAGGAGAGACTGCGGGCAAGTTTAGATGAGGAAGTCCTGCAGGACAGAGCGGCCAAAAAGGCCGTCTCTTCGGACTTGACTGTCCAAGCAGTAGTGTTTGGTAAATATGTGCAGGGATGCCCACGTTGCTGCTTGACAAATGTCGAGGACTGGAACGCCACGTTGCAATGCCGTAGTAGCAGCCTTACCTCTGGTGGAATGAGCCCTTAAGCCTTCAGGAGGCAGCTTATTGGCCAGAGGGCATCAGATTTTGATGCAGAGGATGCCCCATGGAGAGATAGTCCTCTTCTGCACTGCACAGCCTTTATTTCATCCAACATACCCCGCGAAGAGTTGGTCTTCCACCCGGAACTCTTTAGTGCCGTCAAAGTAGAACGACAATGCTCTTTTTTGGTCCAGACGGTGGAGTCGCTCCTCCTCTTTAGAGGAGTGCAGTGGGTAAGGTGACAGGCTGCCCCACGTGGAATGGTGTTACCACTTTCGGTAAGAAAGGGGCCCTAGTACAAAGCACCAGCTTATCAGGGAAGATGGTCAGGTAAGGAGGCTTGCATGACAGAGCCTGCAATTCGCCCATCCCCCTGGAAGAAGTTATTGCCACTAAAAAAGGCTGTTTTAATGGTAAGCAGCTGGAGGGTGCAGTTGTGCAGAGGTTCGAATGGAGCACAGATGAGGAAGGTGAGAACCAAATTAAGGTCACACTGAGGCATGATTAAAGAGGTAGGTGGAAACATATGTAAAAGCCCTTTAAGAAATCTATTTACAATAGGGGATTTAAATAAAGATGGTTGGTCTGGCAGCCTCAAAAAGGCAGACAGGGTAGAAAGGTACCCTTTGAGAGTGCCCAGAGCAGAGTCCTGCTGGGCAAAGGTGAAAATAAAGAGAAGGACTTGAGAGAGGGAAGCAGAAAGAAGATCAATAGATCTTTCTGTACAATATTTTATTTATGCCAACGACAGGCATAAATGGTCTTGGTAGAGGGATGTCTGGCTGCCAAAATAACATTACATACTTTGGAAGCAAGGTCGAATGCTATTAACTGCCACCGCTCAATCTCCACGCAAGAAGGTGTTGAGTTGACAGTTTCGGGTGGAGGACCCTCCCTTGCTGCTGCAACAGAAGATCCTTTCGAAGGGGCAGCCTGATAGGAGGTTCGCTGTTCAGTTGGAGATGCTCGGGATACCAGACTCTCCGTGCCTAGTCTGGAGCCTCAAGACTGACTTGGGCCCCATCGCTCCTGATCTTCTTGAGCACTCTAGGCAGGAGTGGTATTGACGGAAAGGCGTACAGGAGGCCTGAGCTCGACTCGAGACGAAAAGGGCTTCTGAGCAAGAGCCGCCATGGAAACTCCAGCAGGCAAAACTACTGACATTGCACGTTCTCTGCAGAGCTGAACAGATCTAACCAAGGCTCTCCCCACTGCTGAAAGAGACCTTGCACCACCTCTGGATGAAGATGCCATTCGTGATCCGCAGGCATCGTTGGCTGAGTTTGTCCGCCCTGCTGTTCAGAGAGCCTGTCAGGTGTAGAAACACCAGGGATATGCCCTGCTGTTCCAGACATGTCCAGAGATGCAGAACCTCTTGACAAAAGATCCAAGACCCCACCCCGCCCTGTTTGTTGCAGTCCCACATGGCGGTGGTGTTGTCGGGGAACACTTGAACCAGCTTTCCCTTGATTGAAGAAAGAATGGCTTTCAATGCCTAGCGAATCGCTCGGAACTCCAACAAGTTGATGTGGAGTCCGGATTCCACTGGAGACCTGAGTCCTCTGATCTCCACCTCTACCAGATTGCCGCCCCATCCCAGGAGTGACGCATATGTCACTACTGTGTGATCTGGTTGGGGAAGGGAGAGTGGTCTGCTTCTGACTCAACAGTGGACTGTTGGCCACCACTGCAGGTTGTGTGCAATTCTGGAGTATGGCTGGCACGGCTGAAATCCCCTTCCGTAGCCACAAAAGCAAGACTGGGGGTGAGTGACCACTGAGAGGCCCAACGTCTTGGCCGTAGTCCGGGATTCTTTAAAGCGCTCCAGTGCCATGTCTGCCTTGTCTCCTAAGAGACAGGTGCCGTCAAAGGGCTTGTCCATGAGAGAGGCTTGGACATCCCCCGAAAAGCCAGAAGTCTTCAACCAGGTGTGGGTCCTACAGCCACCTTTGTTGAAATTGCTCTGCCCAGTGAGTCAAAAGTGTCAAGCTCCAATGGATGGCAAACTTTGCTGTATCTCTCCCGTCTGACACTGCTTTGGAGAGGATGGGCCGGGCCTCCTCCGGGACCTGTGGCAGCACTTGTGCAACAGTTTCCCACAAAATGTGGGAATAAGGGCTCAATAGGCATGCGGTGTTCTCTGCCCGCAGTGCAAGGCTGGGGGAAGAACAAGCATTTGCAATGCAATAGGTCTCGCATTTGTGAAAGTTAGAGTCATTGGTGTTGTCCCTTATATAAACAAGAAAACATAATTGTGTTTTTGAGAAGATCGGGCAGTTTTCAGTCCACTGGGCAAGGTAAAGCCATGCAATGCCAACATTTACTGCTCTAAAGTGCTTAAATTAATGCAATAAGAATCCACTATTAGTTTGTCTCAACCCAATATATAAAACGAAAACTGGTAACTTCGTTCACGTTAAAGCAGATTACTAAGCATGGGTTGCACAAGGGAATTGTGGGAGAGAAGTTAACAAGGGGAGAGCTGACGGAACGGGATATGAAGTCACTGAAAATAACAGGCAGTGCATGGCCCTCATGGTTATTGTTAGAAATTGGGTTTCTGGTTGGCAGAGGTATGCACCCTGTCCAAGCAGGAACCACAATCCTGGTCAGGGTAAGTCACAAACACACTCTAAATTAACCTGAGCTCACCCCCTGGTATCTTGGCACAGAGCAGTCAGTCTTAACTTAAGAGGCAATGTGTAAAGTATTTGTGCAACACTTCAAATAGAAAAAAAGGGTGAAAACACCACAAAAAACATAACACATCCGGTTAAAAAAATAGAGCTTAATTTAATGAACAAAACAGGACCAAAATGACAAACCCAATAAGTAGAACCGGAGTTATGAATTTTTAAAGAATAAACAAATTTAGAATAGAGAGCCAACCGAGGTTATCTGGGTGAGCTAGAGCACATCAAATCCAAACGTTCAGGCAGACTGCGATGGAGTGCGAGTCGGATACAGGGTCCAGCCTTGATCTGCTGCAAAGTACCTTAGTTGCGTCATCGACAAACTTGAGAAGCAAAGAGGCGATGCGTCGTTGAACAACAGGATGAAGGCGATGCGTCGGCTCCCAGGTATGCAATGTCGAAGATGCGTCGGAAATGGAAGCAATGCGCCACGCAGTAGATGCAATGTTCTCGATCCTCAAAGCAGCAGCGATGCGTCATCATCGATGAAGATGTGCAAGTTCCAAAAAGCGCAGATGTGTAGATTTTTGCTGGAACAGCAGTTTGTATCTACTTCCAAGGGTCCAGGACTGGGTTGGCACAATGAGTCAGGGCAAGACTCACAGATGGCAGAGTCCAGGTGCTGTAGCAGGGTGAGTTGGAAGTCCTTGATGTCCCTGAGACTTCAGAACAGGAGGCAAGCCCTTGAAATCACTCTGGGTTCATGTGATCAATCTATCAATCAATCAAGTGCATTTATAAAGCGCAAAGCTGCTTTGGCAGAAGCGTCCTGGAGCTCAAAGCAGGGACTGAAAACATGCTGGGTCATCAAGGACTAATCTTGACTAAAAAGCCAGGTTTTTAGCTCTTTTTTTAAAGCTATCGCCAGACTCAGCCATGCGAAGATTAAGCAACAAGGTGTTCCAAAGCTTCGCAGTAAGTACACTGAAAGAGCTACCTCTGCGCTGGACTTTAGAATATATGGGGATTTGCATTAACCTGGAGTTTTTTGGACCTCAGCATTCTCTCTTGCTTGTACACGCTGAGTCTGTTCCACAGGTAGAGAGGGCCCTTGACTTTGTGGGCTCTGGTGACCAGGGTGAAGGCCTTAAATTTAATCTGTTCCACCACTGTGAGCAAGTGATGCAGGTCCAGTCCTTCTCACCCAGGCAAGGAGAGCAGCAGGCATGTCAGCACAGCAAGAAAGCAGTTCTTCCAGAACAGCAGTCCAGCAGAGTGGCAGTCCTTCAGCAGCTCAGCAGTCCTTCTTCCTGGCAGAGTATCCACAGGTCCAAAAGTGTACTGAGATGGTAGGGTCAGAAGTCCAGTTCTTCTACCCAGTGGTGCCTTTGAAGTGGGGGAGGCTTCAAAGCGGGGCTTTGCAGTGCACAGAGGTATCCCCTTCCTGCTCTGACTCCAGACTCACTACAGGGGGTTAAACAGTACTTTGTGTGGGGACAGGACACAGCATATTCAGGTGTAAGTGTGAGGTTGTGGCCAGCTCCTCCCTCCCATCCTTCCCAGGATAGCCCATCAGGATGGGGAAGCTCCCTCTGTGTGTGGCTGTCTAGAGGGAATGCACAAAGCCAAGCTGTCACCCACCCCAGACGTGTATTGGCAGAGTTAAGAGCAGAAAAATGCCATCTTCCTAATAGTGAAATAATACGGGGTTGGGCCCTTACCATCAACACCCTGGGCCTCTATTGAAAGTCAAAACAACTGGAAAAGTTGGTTGGTTCTGATTCAAAACATTTTACTGAAGACCCAGTTACTCAATACACTGGACCTATGTGTTCATGTACCAAAAATGTTTTTGTTAATGTTGAAAAGTAGTAGGATTATTTACATGTCACGTTTTGATCATTATCACTGATTGATTAGATTAATGTGGTTTGTGTCAAAGAAGTGTGGTTTTCCTTTTTGAAGACTTGTTAAATGTATTAACCATTTTTAATGAATGGTGATATGAACACATAGGTCCAGTGCATTGACTAACTGGGTCTTCAGTAAAATGTAATGAATCAGAACCAACCACCTAATCTTTCTAAAAGTGGCATTTTTAAAATTGAAATGATAAATTTGACTTTACCATTAAGGTAAATTCCATAGGTACTAAACATGACAGCTCTACCGCCTTATAATTGGGAATTACAGCTTATTAGATGTAACACGGAATCCCCAATGTTAACCTATGGGAAGGGTAGACCTCATAGCAATGATAAACGAATTTGGGCGTTTTTCACTACCAGGACCTGTACAACTTAAAAAGTATGGCATACCTTTAAATTATACAGCACCCTGCCCTAGGGCCTACCTTAGGGGTGACTTATATGTAATAAAAGGAAAGTTTAAATGCAAAGTCCACAAGGTAGTCTACACTGCACACACAGGCATTGCAGTAGGTGGCCTGAGCTATGTTTTAAAGGGCTAATTGTTTGGGTGGCACAATCAGTGCTTCAGGCCCACAAACAACATTTAAATTTACAGTACATTTACATGTAGCGCACTTTACTAGGGACTTATAAGTAAATTAAATATGCCAATTGTGGAAAAGTCAATGAAGCCATGTTTAGGGAGAAAGCACATGCACTTTAGCACTTGTTAGCAGTGCTAAAGTGCCCAGAGTCCAAGAACAAACAAAAACAAGATCAGCAAAATTGTAGGCAATGGGCAAAAAGTTTGGAGGAAGACCACCCTAAGGCTGACAGGTCTAACAGTTATGCTGAGGAATAGAGCGTTATTTAAGGCACAGGAATATTCTTGGGGGATCCCAATACTCTTATGGAACATTAATGGCCAGTCAATATCTTAAGTTATTGATCATAATCTGACTTAAGTATGAGAAATGCAGGGGTGTAGATTGATGGTAATAATGGTTAACCATTTAATTTTCTGATAATAAAAGACTATAAGGGATAGAATACCCAGACTGCACAAAGCAAGACTTATTGCTGCTATACAAATCTTCCTCACATAACGTAAAGTGAGAAGCAAGATTGTGAAAATAATCACCTTCGAGAATGTGCCCAATCCTATGCCTTATGAGATCATGACACCAGGCTATAGTGAACCCACAGGTGTAGGTGGGTTTGAGGAAAGACTTAATAATGCACACAAAGTAATCTGGAGAGTCCATGCCTAACTCTTATCTGCCATTCATTCAAGGTAACGATATACTGGCAAGCGAGTAAAATTTGATTTACGTCTTTCACACAATCCACCCATCTTTACTCTGTGAATCCAAGACCCTGAAATCCGATCAATGTCCAGGATAAGATCCGACCTCCATGAGGTTCTCTACCAGTAATGGCAAAGACACAAATGAATGCACAGACTATTATTGTAAATGTAGTTGCATTTATATATTGCTTACTACCCCTGACAAGGTGTTGAAGCGCTTTACACTGGGCAGCATGCTGCTCCAGAACCCAAGGTTAGTGTTAGCCAGTGCAATTGGTTATTGTCATTTATTGGAATCCATTTTGTGTGCTCAGCAAACCATTCCATTCATTCAATCCAGTTTCTTTGCGATTACATTAATATGAGTTAGGTCAAGTGTGATCATTAGTGGGGGGTTATGTGAATTCATGCACCTGGTTGGTGGGGTGAGTATATGCTCTTGAAGAGATTAAGTATTGTTATGTTGCAGGGGTGTGACTTTCAACTAAGAAGAGGTTGTGATCTTTCATACGAGGCGTGGACACTTCTCCGAAGTACAATCAAAGAGAGAAAGGCAAAGACACTATTGGCTTCCCTGTTTCCATCTCTCCTCAACTTTTAGTGTGGATTGTGTATTGCCTTAAACATGAGGTTTGGTCACTTTTAGGAGAATAGACTGTCAATATATGTCCTTAACTGTGACACCAAGCCCCATTATCTTTGCCCTTTTAAGAAGCTGCTGAAACTGACCTTGATTTCATAACATACTGTCAGGTTGAACTAAGGTGAGTTTACAGCGGGTTCACCCTTCGAACTCTATCTGAGCGAGTCCCCCACAATAACCCACTGAAAGAAATCCTGTCAAATCCTCAGCTCGCAAGAGATTAAAGTGTTTAGTGTGGCAGCTACATTTTATGTACAGTAGTTTTTTACTGCCAGAAAAACCTGTTGTTCTGGTTTATTCAATGCAGTCAGTGCCGGAGTAATTTGAAGCAAACAGATTTAGCAACTCCTGCTGCCCTTCCAGTCTGCCAGTTGAGTCATGCATATGGTAACCCCGGTGGATTTCTGGTTTAATCTGTTGTATGTCCATTAGCGCTGTTTACAAAGAAAAGGGAGTGAATGCTAATGACATCAAAACCATCAATACAAATTCTCGTAATCTGGCTACGGATTGGCCAGGGGCCCAGAATTCTGGATAATTTTGACACAGAGGCAATCTTGAGAGCAATAAGATGCACCAAAATGGGGCTGAGGAAGTGGTTTGCGTAGAACTCACAGCACTGCAGCCTGTGCAGGATGGAATGACTGTGCTCCTTAGAGAATGCATATATTTTAAAGAACAAGGGGACCCCAGTAGTTTGACCAGGGGTAGTCTAAGGTATATTAAAGAACAATGGTACATAAAGGTCCTCAGGTATCCTGGGCTACTGTTATTCAAAAGAGCGTTTAGTCAGCAAGAGCAGAAAAAAGTCCTACGAGGACTGGTTACGCAATGTATGCAGGGACACAAGGTTGGAATGACATCACATTTATTAACAGCATAAATGGAGTGTCAAAATTCTGCTGTTTAAGTGATAGTTCTGGTGCTCACACAAGAATATAGTGAAGGTGCGTGAAGTGAGGGGTGCTAGTGACATTTAAAATTACATCGCATTGACAACATTGAAAAACTCCAAATTAAATTAATACAAAGAAGGAGTTTTGGTTGTAAAAGGTCGACGGCGTTTCGATCTCATAATTGTGAGATCATCATCAGGACGAAAGCAAGTGTGAGCAAGTGGAATTTGCCAGAAGAGGCTAAACCTGTGGCTACGGGGGGGGGGGCAGGATAAGAAGCAGCGTAGGAGGAGAGCTGTTCCAGTGCTGGTAACCGGGCGGCGTGCGCACCCGAGAGGGCGGGTGCGCAGGGTCACATCAACAAGTTCTTGAGAACATAGGTCGGGTCTGGAAGCCCGCAAGGGTCCGGGGGTGTGCAGGAACTGCGGGGAAGCTAAGGTCCCGTGTAGACAGTGAAAAAGCGGCAGGTACTTAATATCCAGAGGCCGCGGGGGGGCCTGAAGGAAGACCACGGAAATGGTAGAAAGGGGTCAGAATCTTGAATTCGGTGTGTCGAGGACAGCCTGGTAAGCGTGATTATGCGTACCAATTTGGAGATCCTTATGTAATCGGGTCTGAGGGGAAGACGGGACGAGTCTGCTAGTCTTCTGATAGCTGGAGTGAAACCGCATAATCACGCTTACCAGGGTGTCCTCGACACACCGAATTCAGGATTCCGACCCCTTTCTACCATTTCTGTGGCCTTCCTTCAGGCCCCCCGCGGCCTCTGGATATTAAGTACCTGCCGCTTTTCACTGCCTACACGGGACCTTAAGCTTCCCCGCAGTTCCTGCCCACCCCCCGGATCCTTGCGGGCTTCCAGACCCGACCTATGTTCTCAAGAACTTGTTGATGTGACCCTGCGCACCCGCCCTCTCGGGTGCGCACGCCGCCCGGTTACCAGCACGGGAACAGCTCCCCTCCTACACTGCTTCTTATCCTGGCGCACCTCTGTCTCTGCCCAAACCCCAATCAGTGTTGATGCGTCTGCCTTCATGAGCCCCCCCTGTGTCATACCCGGACAAACTCCCCTCCTCCTCCTCAGTCCATGCTATTCCGAGGAGTCCAAACACTTTGCCCAGGATCACCGGACATCGCTCCACACTGCATCCGAACACCACTCCCAGTGCCCCAAGTCGACCTCTCCACCCCAAAGGCCCGTCGCCTCCCCCCCCCCGGGACCCCGCCACTGCCTTCCATTGCCTGCCTCAACAACACTGCGCTCCTGATCCCCTCCGCAATCCGCAACCCCCAGCAGCCCGAGAAACAAGCGCCACCCCTGCACCGAACCCTCCCACCCCCCGTGCCGTACAAACTTCCACACCATCCACCCATGCAAACCCGCACCCAAACCCAGCCCCCCCCCGCTGTCCTCGTGCATTGAATTCCCCTGAAGTACGTCCCTTCCCTCCCCAGCGAGCCCGGCAAAAACATCCATCCTCTTGTGAATGGCGCCGAAACTGCTGCTCTGCCATTTCCCAGTACCGCACATACCTGACCCGCATTGATAACGCCCTCCCCACCACACTCCAAAAACCACCCGATCGTGCCTACTCGCGCAACCACCTCCCCCTCACATAACATCCTGTCGGGTTCCCATGCAAACCATACTATCTGCAATGCAGATCGCAGGAACCACCGGCCTCAGAAGGATGAAAGGCTTAGGCATGAAGACCGGGCTTTGAACCGCCATCCAATGACACAAGCTGCTCCCCGAACCCTCTCACCATACGGGTTGGAGCCAAAACGGCAAACACTTCTTGGGCAGAGGACCGACACCCTTCCCCCTCACCCCACCATAGACACACCCCCACAACGTCAAACAGTCTTCCAGCGACATACTCGGAAACATCATGGTGCAAATTGGGACACCTAGCCCCACAAAGAAGGGGTCATTCGGGCTCGCTCACCATGCCTGCCTCTCCGCACAACCTGTGCCCGCCCTCCATACAGCCTCCGTTTCGAAGCCCGCCCATTACCACAGCCCGCGTGAACAGAACTCCACTGTCTGGACCATGCATTGTCCGGAACCTGGCGCAGCCTCAAGCTGCAACCATCTCTTTCAGTACCAACAAAGTCTCCACACCTACTCTCCCATTCACCCAAATGCTCATCACATGATGGCCGCAACGCAGATACAGCGGCACTCCACCTTCGATCGTGATGATGCATGAACACGCTTCCCACTCAAGACTCCTCCAAAACTAAGACTACAACCCTGAAAAACACTCCCTCCACACAGCACCTTGCCTCCCTGTCCCGGCATCGAGAACGTGTTGCCCTTTCGAAGAGGGAAAACAATCCAACGGCAATTCCTCTGGACGTATCCCGAGGTCACCAACACTGGTTCCAAGACGCACAGCCCATGCTGTGGCCTAGTCTCTATCCCAATACTTTATTTTACCTGTGCCATCTTGTTTCATCACTAAAGGACTCCGGCCCCTGTCGGAATGGCGCCAACTCCAAGCCGCCAACCCCTTCCCTCTGGGTGGCCCTCACCGCAGTGCCTCATGGAGCAACCCCTACCCTCCCCCCCCCGATTTGAGGAACTGCCCAATCGCTGATAACCAGCCCTACCCAGTTCTTCTTATCTGAATAATTCCCTCTCCTAAACGGCCTCGCCCACCGGCTCCGCCCCCAACACTGCAACTAGACCCGTCGCTGCCTAAATTACTGCCCCCCCACCCCCACCGCTACCCCTGGCGCGCTTTCGTCTCCCTCTAACCCTAATCTGAGTGTATGCGTCAGCCCAGGACTACCCGTTGCGTCACCCCTAAACAAAGTCCTTTTCCGAGAATACTAAACAATTTGCCCAGGACCACCGGATGCTATTCCACCGAAATCCGCACCATCTTCCCAGTGGCACAAAGTCGACAGTTTTACCCACAAGGCCCGTCGCCTCCCCCTGGGACCCCGATATTGCCTACTATTGCCTCCTTTAATGACATTGTGCTCCCGATCCCCCTTTCGCAACCCGCAACCTCCCAAGTGAGCCTCCAGCCGTCCGAGAAACTGTCTCTGTTCACAATCGTTAGCCCTGCCCCCAACCTTCCTGCACCCCTTCACGTGCCCTGAGACTTTCACACATTACCCACTTATCCAACTTTGTGCCCAAACCCCCTACACCTGCTGTCCTCTCATGAAATCTTCTGTAGCGAGATCCTAGTTTAACAAGGACGGGGGTGGGGGCGTGTCTTCTATTTTGTCCGCCATACACAACGTAAGGTGTGAGAAACTAACTAACCCCCACTTGTCCTTTACACAAGGGAGAGGACCTCACACCTCATTCCTTTTTACACAGCTATGAACCAGGTCATTGCCCAGACACAGATACTGTAAATGTCTTACATCACTTACTCGCACAAGAAGAATGCTGTTTAGTAGCTACAGAAATCAGGAAATCTGAAATCTATTCCCAGTTTAACCACTAGACCAAATTGTGTGATCTTGGGCAAATTACTTTTTCTCTCTTGATTTATTTTCCGATTTGCACCAACATTTGGGGGGACTTGCAAAGAGGGTGAACGCCAGGTTTAGTGCCACTGGGCACTGCAGCAAGCGCATAGAGGCAGTTTAGCGTGCTCTAACGCTCTAAATACTTATCCTCACTCAAAACGCGATGTATCGTATACCGGTGAAATCTAGATTCTTTTTATTACAATTCCCTTATAAAGACATATGGTGGCTTTTGACATGGCTTAAACATTAATAATGTTATTATTTGTTTAATCACCTAACAAATGAAACACCAATAGGCCCTGTTACACAACGTCGGATGGGTGACGTAATGCGATTGCAGTCCACATATGTTCAGTGTTCACTGTGATGCCTGGGCACATGACACACAGAAACAGTGTGCTGATAAGACTCTACAATATCAGGCAATGTTTTGATTTGTTCTGGCACAGCCCTCTCCCCACCAAACACACCCACCCCCATTTATGTGTATGAACAAATAGGTCGAGCCTAGCGGAGGCAAAAAACATACTTCTCTGCGCTCTTCCGAGGTATGTGGCACCATATATTTTAGACTCGCAGTGTGTGGGCATGCTAGTGGGGAATATGTACTGCATTGCTAAACACTTATAAGGTCCCAAAGGCGAGACCTATTGGCTATGCCAATGCTTGTTGAGCTTATTTTGGGAAGAGGTAGTAAAGGAGTGCATACCTGGTGAGACCTCTGATAGGATTTGTAAGACATGGACGCCCCTTTACCTTCTGTGGTTGTGCTTGAGAATGTGAGGGACCATATGGGTTCAGATTGTGAGGTTTCACTTTCTATTTTATGCTGATGGCATGCAGATTCATCTTAAATCCTTTATTCTTACATCACCCGAGCTTCAGCATCTCAGGGATGGCCTAACGTTGTACAATCATAAACGACAACCAACGTTTTGAAGATGAATGACGACAAAAACAAAATGTAAATTTTTGGAGTCAGCATGTTAGTCTAACCCGAGGATCTTTAGCCTCCTTCACTTTCTGAATTGACCAGGACCTCTCTTTCAATATCCAGAACTACAAAATATGTATAAAATATAAGCAGTATAAAACATGTGTTCTGGTACTTAACACTCCCAAAGAAAACCCTGCCTATTCTACCTCTGGACTAGTGGGCAGGAGTCATCAGTTCAACCATCTTGCGTCTTATGGACTATGGCAATGCTCTCTATCCCAGCTTCTCCAATTTTCAAAGTTAAAACAAGCTATACACTTTGTGGCGGACCTCAAAGATTCAAGCATCTGATCGAAGTCCACCTAGTTCGCAATCAAACAGCACATCCATTTTAAGGGTCTCCATTTATAGCCACAAACCCTTATCTTCTCTGATCTCACCCTATCATCTAGGGAGACCCCCTCAGATTGTAATCCCTCTCTGTGTGCTATGAATCCCTGAATACCACAAACCCCTAAATGCAGGACAGTTCTTTAGGGCCCTTGGGACAAAACTCTGGAACAATCTGCCACTCGACCTTCACCAGACCTCCTCTCATCTGACCTTTCACCGAAAGCAGAAAACCTAATTTTCTTAAAATTCTTGCTGCCTTTTTCTTAAATCTTTTTTATTGACCTCTTGTCTCATTAATGCTTGGTGTCTGTTGTTTATGAAGTTGTCTTCCACCCTTCCTTCCGTATCTTTTTACAGTCCTAGCACCAGCATGCCTGCAGACTACAGTTTACGCTTTACATATAAATAAATCCATAGGACCATAAAGCAGTTTTGCTGTTGTTATGGCATATGTTACTTATAGTTCACATGGACTTTTTTAGCAAATTGGCGTACAATGAAATTGTCAACAAAGTGGATTCTAGGAATGCTCTGAAGATTTTAGGTGATTTTTTGGCAGTAATGGAACGTTGAAGGTTATGATAGCTCGAAATGGTGATCAGTCCCTGCAGTTTCTGATGGAAGAATTGACACTTTGGAGAGAGGTTTTTGATTGGTCAAAGACTCACAGCCTTGAGAAACGCACTGGAGATTGTAAGAGGGAGATGGAAAAAAAACATCTTAAGATACAATCCCATTCAGTGTACGATTACCAAAATAGCAAACAGGCAGTGTTTAATTTATGCCAAAGGTTGCAGGCGATGGGCACCAGCACTCATTTTTAAGCATTAGGACTTATTTTTCATCAACAGACTTTGATCCAGCACAAGACAGAGGGAATGGAGAATGAAGGAGGAACAGAAACGTGGGATAATAATGATAAACAGAGAAAGAAGGAATGACAAAGGACCTGCAAGAGTGAGAACAGAGACAGGAAGTGTAGGGTGGTGGTAGAGAGAGGCGTGAGATGGAATCAATACTAGGTGGCCTTGGAATATGGCAACCCTGGCATTCACGATCACCAGAATTTAGCTCAGAAGAAATGTTTTGGACCCGCACTTGTATTTTAAAAAGCGCCACTAGCACTAGAGAGACTGCAGAGCACTTTCTTGAGTATCAATAGAAGAAAGAAGAGGGAGACCATTCTTGTGTACTTTTAAACCTCAAACTACTGAGTAATCCACTGCCTTAAATAGTCGACAGATAGTTACATATAGCATTAGATCCCTTGTTGTGGGAACCGGTGCGGGTTTTTGATAAAAAAAAACATAGGGTGAAGCTCTAGGTTCTAATGTTTCTGTCACAGAAAAATCAACCAATCCTGTCTTATTAAGGGATAATTAATCGCTATTCGAAATACCAAAATGCTGTCTTACCAGGACTAGACTGGACACTCTGCCACTCTGGCATTTGCTTCCAGTGGATTGCAGGCTTGGGTTGTTTCAGAGAAGGCTGGGCTGCCATGTCTCCATGGGCACATTCTATACACCGGCTCCTGCAATGTGGAGCTGCTTTGAATATTTTTGCAAGGGCTGATTTTGTTTTCCAATCCGACTCTGTGTCTTAATGGGCAATTTAAGAATTGCATCTATATTAATGTTTCGAAAAATGCAGCTCACATAACTGTTGCACGTTGGAAGTAGTATACTTCAGACTCCATCAAAAACAAAACTTGTTTATAGAAAAAGTTTTTTAAAAAATCAGTTAGGAGCTGTCCAAACTTAGATAAATGTTCATTTAGCTAATGTGTACTCCTACATGTTACATGCACTGGCAGATCTTGAGGCAAACACATCTTGTTTGATAAAAGCTAGCACAATTTAGCATAGACGATTGTATCTATAACTTTGTATATAAAACACAACTGAGTTCCAAGGGGAATGCAGAGTGACAAACCATATTGTGGCACTGTAAAAGGCAGATGGATTGTAAATACTGAGGTCTTTATGCAGCCTAGGGTTACAGGTGCCCTGTGAGACAGATAAGTTATAGCCTTGCATCTTTTTGAGCCTGACAACATGAAGCAACATGAAGCAGGTAAAAATAAAACATGAGCTTTAACTTCAGCTTAATGATCTTGGCCACAACAGGATGCAAGAGGTCGTGAGAAGTTAAAAGACCTCATAAATTCAAAGATTGTGTCATGTATTACTGCTGAGGTTACTTTGGCATATCATTGGTAGGTACAGCTGATTTTTGTCATGTCACGTCTCTTATTTTTATTTTCTCCTTCCCTTTTATTTTTGTTGTTTTATTTGTTGGGGGGGGGAGGGAGGTGATGTAGTGCTGTGCGATCGATGTAATGCGTGATGCAATGCGCAGTTCGTGCTATGTAACTCGTGCCATGTTTACTATTGAATTTGCCCAGTGCTTGCAGACTGAGCAGCAGGCGAGGATTCCTGCCGACTAGAGGGGATCCGAGCCGGCTGGTCGCTGCTTGTCGGGAAGGAACCTTTGGATTTCAATAAACCACGTTGTTGCACAAATCTGCCTGCATCTTCTCTACTAGAAGTGCTAAAGCACTTACTGTTTGCAATCTTGTTATATGTGATTTCCACGAAAACCCAACAAGTAGAAACTCAAACCATTGTAGACATTATTTATAGAATGGATTTCACCAGTTGAAACAAACCAACCTGCTGAAATTCGTTCTTGAACGTTTCTTCATGTTTAATTTTCGTTTTGTAAGTGTTCAATTTGTGATTCTTACCCCTCACTCCCATTCCTTTACTTTTTCAATAACCTCTTCCCTGCCTTCCATGCCCCATATTATACTCTCATTCCACTTTTCTCCGGGTTTTTTAAAACCCCTCGCTCCCTCTCCTACTGCGCTATGGTTTTTAAAAACCCAACTCTCTTTCATGCTTTACTCCCTTTTAGAAACCCCTTGCTCCCACTTTACTACCTTTTTCAAACCCTTTTACTCACTTTCCAGGTTTACTTCTTTGCGCGCTGCGCTAGGAGAGGGCCTCTTGGAATCACTCCAGACTTTCAACTCGTGCGTGTGGCGGTCTCCAGCTTGCGGGAGCGAGCAGGAGCGCGCAGGGTGTCATCTGTTCTGTATCATGTTTCCGAGGCTCGCTTTCACTTTTGATGCCGCGTGGCCGCGCTTGTTGCATTTCCAGACACGTATCAATTCTACCATTTTGGGTGAATTCGTTTTTCACGCTCTCACTTTGTTTCTCTCTCTGGCCTAGTTACCCTCCAATCTCTCTCTCTCTCTCTAGCCTTGTCTCCCTTTTGTGCAAGGAATCCAGCTTATGTTATGTCTTCATTTTGCCCCTTTTCTAGCTCCATTTTTATTTGCCTCTGTTTTCATCTTACCCCGTCCTGCATCCATCTTGTTTTTTTCTTTTAGACTTCGTTCTCTGACCGCCGCCTCCATTCCGAACCTTCCTTAGCCCTACCTGTCTCTGATTTGCCCCTACACATCTTCTCCTTCTTTCACTCGTTCTTTTATACCATTTAATGTAGTTTGGTAATTTTTTCTTTAGCATTTTTTCCTCATTTTCCACATTTGTTACCACCTTCGCTCTCACACTATTAGTCTGTTCATCTGTCCATTTTATCGCCGCTCGTAATGTTTCCCATTTAATACACCTGTCTCCTTTCCTTTGTGCCTGCTCATCACTCCTTTTCACTCAACCATCTCCCCATATACTCTACTTATATCCCTGCCTCCTTCCTTCTTATTCCTTGCACTATTCCTTCCTTTCGACTTCCTTTTTTGCCCATTCTATTCCTCCTTTTCGCCTTTCTTTATTTCCTTCCTTCATCTTTATCCCCACACTATTCCTGCTTTTCGTCTCTCATTCCTTCTTTTTTGTCCCTCGGACTATTCATATTTACGTCATTCTTTCCTTCCTTTTTATCCTCAGCACAAATCCTTCATTTCGCCTTTCTTTCAGTTGTTTATGTGTTCATTCATTCATTCCCCCTTCTCTTCCACAGTTCTTATTTCTTTGTCTCTCCCTTTCGCGCTGTGTATTTTTTATCCTCTTGTTTCTTTTCGCCGCCCTATATTTACTTCTACTCACCTTGCTTACTTTGTTTCTCCATTTCTCTTTTGCCTTTTATTCCTTTGTATGTCTTCTTTCGCTAGCCTTCGTTCTCTCTGTTCTCTTGTACTCTTCTGTCTGTATCCATTTCCGTCACTCAGTCCCTTTCTTTTCCTCTCCTCTTTCTTCCTGTCTCGCTTTATTTTTCTCTGCCTCCTGCTCTCTCCCTCCCCCACCCCTATTGCTGTCAGTGTCAGTGTCCTTCCTCCTGTGTTTGCATGTGCTGCATGGCTAAACACTTAAAATGTCCCAAAGGCGAGACCTATTGGCTATGCCAATGCTTGTTTTATTTATATACAAACTACTTACGAGAGGCAAGCAAGTTGTCGGTCGTCTGAGCACTACCGTTCTGCACCCTCCCGTTTGCCTGTTCTACTAAAATTGAAATGCGGGCCTCCTCACTTGGAAAAGAGAGATGAAAGGGCTGAAGAACCCTACAAGACTCTGGGCTGAGTTTTTTAGGGCAGTAGCGACCCGCATAACCCAGGCATAACTTGTGTGGAGACGGATCGGCCGGCAGCTGATCTTCCTCACGGCCGGCACTGCTGCTGGGGTTGGAGCTGGACGAGAAGGCGGACCGATGATGGTTCCGCCGAAAGCCGCAAGAGGAACAAGGAGCCGCAGCAGTGCTACGGGCATGGAATCGGGCTCTGCCGCCCAGACAGAGCACTATCGATGAAGAAATCTGTGAGGAAAGTAACTCGGCGGGGGCTGCAACAAAGGGCTCTGCCGCGGGAGCTACAGAGTCCAAGGGAGCCTGGGCAAATTTATTTAAAAAGCCCCCGCGGACAACGGATCTTAGAGAGTGTAGAAGAGCTTCTGCAGTGAAGGGAACCACAGTAGCCGGTCAGCCCCTCTTCGGTATTCAGGGGGAAAAAAAGAGAAGACATCAGCGGTCTGCAGGGCGGGGAGCATCTCCCTACTCCACAGCATTGCGGGGAGCATCTCCCTACTCCACAGCATTTGGAGCTGTTGCATCATGAGGGAAATCTCTGCCGGTAAGTACAGGGGAAGAGATGAGCAAGAGCCTTTGTATTCAAAACCCGACATGCTGATCCGTGGCAGAGGGGCCTGAAGATCTGAGAAGTGGAAGTCAGGAACTCCGGCCAACATGACTGAGCAGGACTGACCCCAACAGAGATACACGAGCCACCCCAGCTTATACACAGGGAGGGCACACCCAGTGGTAAATCCAGCTGTAAATGGGGGCAGGATGCTGAATGTGGGGATAAGTTCTTTTCACTACCAGATATAGCTCACTGGTCAGAGGTGCACAGCCACAGTCAAGATTGTGAATCTAGTAGTTTAGAGGGTAAATAAGATGAATTCCCAAAGGATACCGCCATAGTTAGTGGTAAAAAATTATCATCACAGAAGAGATTAAGCAAAAATGAAGCAAGGGCACGGGGGCTCCTCTGGGATTATTCTATCTTCCCAGTCCTGGAAGGGGATGGTGCAGCAATTGGCAATCCTCCACAAGGAGGAGCCGAGGCTGCCTCACTAGAGTCTATATTCCAAAGTATTATGACCCAAAGGGAAGAGAGACACTCAGAAAGCCGCAGAGTACAGACAGCTTGCCGAAAAATGCAGGGGGCCATTCGCAAAGTCTCTAAAATGTGCACCAAGTTTACCAAAGAATGGTTAAGGTAGAGAATAGGATTGTAACTTTGGAAAGCGAGGCTTTATCGCACAGAGAAATGACAGTATCCTTGGAAAATCAAATGATTTGGACACCCAATGGAAATTGGAAGATTTCGAAAACAGACTGAGACGCAATAACTTGAGGATACTGGGTATCTCAGAGGGGGCCGAGGGCAACAATGTGGTAAAATTTGTCGTCGACCTTTTTAAAGGGGTTTTCCCTGAGCTGGGGAGCTGGGATTGGGCTCAGGAGATCCACCATGCCCACAGATTTCCATTCAAGCAGAAGAGGTCTGCTTCAGCGGAAGGGAGCAAACCTCAAGCGATTCTGATAAATTCTGGAAATTTTCTGCTGCGTCAGGCGATTTTTGATCTGGCTCGACCAGATCGGCAGCGTTTCTTCAATAGCTATACCTTTTTTGTCAGGCCCGACTTCTGTCACTCTATGGTCAAACGTCACTGGCGCTTATGTCAGCTGATTCAACCATTCCAGAGTAAGAGAGCTTAGGTTTTTTTAATGAATCCAGCTAAGCTGAAAATTGTCTGGAGGGATAAGCTTTATTTTTTCTCATCGGAGATTAAGGCTAAAGAGTTTTTACAAACGTTCGTATAAGTTAGATGAGTCGGAAAATCTTTAGTTTAATCTGCAATGTGGTCTTAGGATCTTGGTGTACATAATGGTGGGTGGTGTTTCTTCACTTCACTCTAGGGAGTAGTAGTAGCAGGGATGGCTGATTCTTTTGGTTTTCTTAGGTTTGAGGTTAAGGCGGGCATTGGGGAGGGGCAACACTCCATCACAGGACCTGGGTGGTCCAATTGCTTGTGACAGTTGGTGGGGGTGGGGGGTGCGCGGGGAGAAGGGTTTTGGGGGGGTTGGAGGGTGGGGGAGGGGAAAGCAAGCAGTTGCATTTATTGTATTAATTGTCATAGCATCCTCAGGTTTGTTAGGAGTAAGAAAATTGATATTGCAGAGTATCAATCTAATGTGCAGTAGTGGAGAAGGGCGGTTATCTAGATCCAAACATAATGGTTGGAGGTCAATTCCGGATTTGCTCGGTGAATATTTGTGGCCTCAATGACAAGAACAAAAGGGGTAAAGTAGCCAAGAGTCTACGATTTATGCAGGCTGATTTGGTTTGCCTCCAAGAGACTCATATACCTTGGAATAAGCGAGGGTGGCAGATGGATCTGGGGTATACTACATTAGCATGTACCCGCCAGGGGACAACGTCAAGAGGGGGGCCAATCCTAGCAAAAAAAAGGGATAGGTTCCTGTAAACGAGTCAGAGAAGATAAATTTGGGCGATGGGCCATCAATGTGGGATGGGGGTTGGTGATGCATCCTTTACGATCTACTCCATGTATGGTTCTAATCTAGACGGCACTTAACAAAAACAGTTAGAGGGGGGTCCGAGGGAAATTTTAGAGACCCACAAGGATTATATCCCCAATTAATTACTCCAAAACACCATAGAAATCCTTGGGTCTAAAGTAATAAAGCAAGCATGCAGAGAGACTCACGAAATCACACAGGAAAACCTGTGGGATAATCCCTTTCAGGACGAAATTTCTCACCCACCGAAGGTGGCATGCTTCATCATCTGGGATTCTCCTCCTGGTGGGAATACCTAGTCCCACCAAGGGCTACGACTCCCTCTCTGAGAGGAAGGAGCTCTGGGATGTTTTGTATTCCTACTCTATTGAGGATATACTAAATCCAACAGATGAGAGGCAACAACAAGTTATGGTGAGGGCGCAGCGCAACAAAAAATCAAACTGTGAAGGTAGTGATGCTAAAACTAACTAACTGGAACAAAGAAGTTGCCTTTATTAGCCTGTTCTCGCTGCCAGGATTAAAAACAGTGCACCTGCAGTATGGATTTAAAACTGCAAGTGTCGGACGAAAAGGTATACTTGTTTCAGCCAAGTCGACCCGAAAGGTGTCAAGGCCTTCGTCAGGACCTAGAAGGGTGCGACTGCCACAAAACAGTGAAATAGTATTGACAAAATAAATCAGTCACTCTGAACATGCTTGCAATTGATTTCTAAGGATAATGTGGGATAGTCTTATCACCACATATAAATGATGCGTCTTGCATGTGTAAATGATATCAAATTTGCTTGCCCGTGGTGTACGGATAAGTAGCCTCACCTCAACCTGGCGACAGCTCAGGGAAGGAGGCACCGCTCTGTAAAGAAGGGGATGTAAAGGTGTCAAACATAACCACAAATACGTTGACACTACTCCTTAAAAAGAGTTTATTAAGGTTCAAACACATCACTAAAAAACCAAGTTCACGAAAAAACGTATTCATTCAACAACACAAGGTCCTATGCAAATCAGCTCATGGTGCCAATTATACAAACAGTATCTGAAGTACAGACCAACACCCAGTATAGTTGCGCAAGGGGTCCCTTAACTGTGTTAAAGGCCATGTCAAACTCTAAATCTGGTCCTAACAACTAATATCACCATGCACGTACTTCATCTTTCCAGCAGCCTGAAGAGTGTATAGCCATGGTTGTAGTGTGATATATGGTGTGGGGTCATCACGTTTATCACCAGCACGATAGAAAAAGGATTGTAAATTGGTGACGAACAAATGCCCGGACTGTGGCAATGCCCTCTGCTGTCGACCCCAGTATTCAACATTGCACAGATGAGATATCAATTCACACGAGCGATTATTCAAGTGTGTTTACTCAATCTACTGCTATCTGTACTGATTTGCATAGGACCAGTAAATCTGGAACTGAAAATAGCAGGATTACTGGTTTGATATTTTAGCATTTTCATTATTTGGTCAATACTATTTCACGGTTTTGTGGCAGCAGCACCCTTTTAGGTCCTGACGAAAGCCTTGACACCTTTCGGGTCGACTTGGCTAAAAGATGTAGACCTTTTCGTCCGACACATGCAGTTTTAAATCCATACTGCAGGTGCACGGTTTTTAATCCTGGCAGCGAGAACAAGCTAATAAAGGCAACTTCTTTGTTCCCGTTAGTTAGTTTTAGCATCACTACCTTCACAGTTTGATTTTTTGTTGCGCTGCGCCCTCACCATAACTTGTTCTTCAATAGAGTAGGAATACAAAACATGCATGCATGACTGACTAGGTGTGTGAGTACCTCTATGGATAAGTGGCGGTGTGTGAGTGTTTATATAGGTGTATGAGTGCATATGATAGTCCTGTACTGAGTGACTAAGTATGAGTGACTGTACGGGTGAGTGAGTGGATGTGTGTGTAGACCTAAGAATCAGTGAGTGGGTATGTAGTTTTTGGTGTTGGAGTGTCTATGGTTTTGAGAATGGCAGTCTGTAATTTAGAGTGGGTGTATCAAAAGTTATATTAGGGTGTGAGAAGATGCATGAAATTATCACATGGATGATGTCATCAGTGATGTCATTTGAGATGTCATCAGTGATGTCACTGACCATGTCATGAGTGATGTAATATGTGACGTCATCAGCAGTGCATTGCGGGGCGCGAGTTATAGTTAGCTGAACTAACTATAACGGGGAATTTCTATGGTTTTGTACGAGTGAAATGTCCAACTAACTATAACTGTCCCTAAAACCTATGGTTTTTTCAGTGAATTTCAAAGGTTTTTTAAATGCTAATTTCTAACTATAACGTGTCTGAAACCTATGGTTTTTTCAGTGAATTTCAAAGGTTTTTTAAATGGTAATTTCTAACTATAACGTGCCTGAAACCTATGATTTTTTAAGTGAATTTCAAAGGTTTTTTTAAATGCTAGTTTCTAACTATGCCTACAGAGGTAGGACATGTGAAGAAAGAAGAAAAAACGCACAGAAAGAAGCAAAAGATGTGCAGAAAGAACCAACAGAGAAGCAGAAAGAGGCCTTGTTGCAAAATCATCCTGTGCCCACAACTTTTTCAGACGGGTACTGGTGGTAACTGACTCTGACTAACCAGAGCCAGTGCTATGCTAAAAGACACTTAGAATACAGTGAAAACACCTACATACACTAGGGAACATTATGCGTTGGGGTACCCCTGTGATTAGCATGACCTCCTCTGCAAGTCCCTAGTACATAATAGGGCAGGGGGATTAAAACTACCTCTTAAAACGCGCTACAGGGCGCGTTTGCACAGTGGTGAAGGGAGGGGGGGGCCTGAGGTGACATGTGTGCAAACGCACCCCGTGGCGCGTTTTAAGTTGCGGGATTAAGTCCCCTTGAATTCTGAGGGTCCCTGGGGCCCAACTAGCCCCCCAGGTACCTACAGTTAGGACCACAGAGCTGAGTTGCAGAGAGGCGTTCCGAGGCCACGCACCTTTTTCACCTCTCTGCAACGCAACTCTGTTGTGCTTACTGAAGGTACCTGGTGGGCTAGTTGGCCCCCAGGGTCCCTCAGGATTCAAAGGGAATTAATTCCCCAACTTAAAACGCACCACAGGGCGTGTTTGCACACATGTCACCTGAGGCCCCGCCCCTCCCTTCACCACTGTGCAAACGCGCCCCGTGGTGCGTTTTAAGTTGGGGATTAGGTCACCTTGAATCCTGAGGGTCCCTGGGGCCCAACTAGCCCACTAGGTACTTCCAGTAAGCACCACAGGCCTGCGTTGCAACGCCTGTAACAAATTGTGCAGTTGTGTTTAGGTAGTGAAGAGGGTCGTGCTGGGGGTAGTGTTTTAGGGTTTAGGGTAGTGCAGTGGTGTTTGTGTAGTGTAGGGGGTCATGCTGGGGGTAGATTTAGGGTTTAGGGTAGTGCAGTGGTGTTTGGGTAGTGTAGGGAGTCTTGCTGGGGGGAGTGTTTTAGGGTTTAGGGTAGTGCAGTGGTGTTTGGGTAGTGTAGGGGGTCGTGCTGGGGGTAGTGTTTTAGGGTTTAGGGTAGTGCAGTGGTGTTTGGGTAGTGTAGGGGGTCGTGCTGGGGGTAGTGATTTAGGGTAGTGCAGTGGTGTTTGGGTAGTGTAGGGGGTACTGCTGGGGGTAGTGTTTTAGGGTTTAGGGTAGTGCAGTGGTGTTTGGGTAGTGTAGGGGTACTGCTGGGGGTAGTTTTTTAGGGTTTAGGGTAGTGCAATGGTGTTTGGGTAGTGTAGTGGTTCGTGCTGGGGGTAGTTTTTTAGGGTTTAGGGTAGTGCAGTGGTGTTTCTGTAGTGTAGGGGGTAGTGTTTTAGGGTTTAGGGTAGTACAGTGGTGTTTGTGTAGCGTAGGAGGTCGTGTTTTAGGGTTTAGGGTAGTGCAGTGGTCTTTGGGTAGTGTAGGGAGTCGTGCGGGGGTAGTGTTTTAGGGTTTAGGGTAGTGTAGGGGGTCATGCGGGGGGTAGTGTTTTAGAGATTAGGGTAGTGCATTGGTGTTTGGGTAGTGTAGGGGGTCATACGGGGGGTAGTGTTTTAGGGTTTAGGGCAGTGCAGTGGTGTTTGGGTAGTGTAGGGGGTCGTGCTGGGGGGAGTGTTTTAGGGTTTAGGGCAGTGCAGTGGTGTTCGGGTAGTGTAGGGAGTCGTGCTGGGGGAGTGTTTTAGGGTTTAGGGCAGTGCAGTGGTGTTCGGGTAGTGTAGGGGGTCGTGCTGGGAGGAGTGTTTGAGGGTTTAGGGCAGTGCAGTGGTGTTCGGGTAGTGTAGGGGGTTGTGCTGGGGGTAGTATTTTAGGGTTTAGGGTAGTGCAGTGGTGTTCGGGTAGTGTAGGGGGTCGTGCTGGGGGTAGTGTTCTAGGGTTTGGGGCAGTGCAGTGGTGTTTGGGCAGTGTAGGGGGTAATGCTGGGGGTGGTGTTTTAGGGTTTAGGGCAGTGCAGTGGTTTTCGGGCAGTGTAGGGGGTCGTGCTGGGGGTGGTGTTTCAGGGTTTAGGGCAGTGCAGTGGTGTTCAGGCAGTGTAGGGGGTGGTGTTTCAGTGTTTAGGGCAGTGCAGTGGTGTTCGGGCAGTGTAGGGGTCGTGCAGGGGTGGTGTTTCAGGGTTTAGGGCAGTGGTGTTCGGGCAGTGTAGGGGGTCGTGCTGGGGGTGGTGTTTCAGGGTTTGGGGCAGTGCAGTGGTGTTCGAGCAGTAAAGGGGTAGTGCTGGGGGTGGTGTTTCAGGGTTTAGGGCAGTGCAGTGGTGTTTGGGCAGTGTAGGGGGCGGTGCAGGGGGTGGTGTTTCAGGGTTTAGGGCAGTGCAGTGGTATTCGGGCAGTGTAGGGGGTGGTGCAGGGGGTGGTGTTTCAGGGTTTAGGGCAGTGCAGTGGTGTTCGGGCAGTGTAGGGGGTCATGTAGGGGGTGGTGTTTCAGGGTTTAGGGCAGTGCAGTGGTGTTCGGGCAGTGTAGGGGGTCGTGCTGGGGCTGGTGTTTCAGGGTTTAGGGCAGTACAGTGGTGTTCGGGCAGTGTAGGGGGTCGTGCTGGGGCTGGTGTTTCAGGGTTTAGGGCAGTGCAGTGGTGTTCGGGCAGTGTAGGTGGTCGTGCTGGGGCTGGTGTTTCAGGGTTTAGGGCAGTGCAGTGGTGTTCGGGCAGTGTAGGGGGTCATGCTGGGGCTGGTGTTTCAGGGTTTAGGGCAGTGCAGTGGTGTTCGGGCAGTGTAGGGGGTCTTGTTGGGGCTGGTGTTTCAGAGTCTAGGGCAGTGCAGTGGTGTTCGGGCAGTGTAGGGGGTCTTGCTGGGGCTGGTGTTTCAGGGTTTAGGGCAGTGCAGTGGTGTTCGGGCAGTGTAGGGGGTCGTGCTGGGGGTGGTGTTTCAGGGTTTAGGGCAGTGCAGTGGTGTTCGGGCAGTGTAGGGGGTCGTGCTGGGGCTAGTGTTTCAGGATTTAGGGCAGAGCAATGGTGTTCAGGCAGTGTAGGGGGTGGTGTTTCAGGGTTTAGGGCAGCGGTGTTCAGGCAGTGTAGGGGGTCTTGCTGGGGTTGATGTTTCAGGGTTTAGGGCAGTGCAGTGGTGTTCGGGCAGTGTAGGGGGTCGTGCTGGGAGTGGTGTTTCAGGGTTTAGGGCAGTGCAGTGGTGTTCCGGCAGTGTAGGAGGTCGTGCAGGGGGTGGTGTTTCAGGGTTTAGGACAGTGCAGTGGTGTTCGGGCAGTGTAGGGGGTCGTGCTGGGGGTGGTGTTTCCGGGTTTAGGGCAGTGCAGTGGTGTTCGGGCAGTGTAGGGTGTCGTGCTGAGGGGTGGTGTTTCAGGGTTTAGGGCAGTGTAGGGGGTCGTGCAGGGGGTGGTGTTTCAGGGTTTAGGGCAGTGTAGTGGTGTTTGGGCAGTGTAGGGGGTCGTGCAGGGGGTGGTGTTTCAGTGTTTAGGGCAGTGCAGTGGTGTTCGGCCAGTGTAGGTGGTCTTGCTGGGGGTGGTGTTTCAGGCTTTAGTGCAGTGGTGTTCGGGCAGTGTAGGGGGTGTTGCTGGGAGTGGTGTTTCAGGGTTTAGGGCAGTGCAATGGTGTTCGGGCAGTGTAGGGGGTCTTGCTGGGGCTGGTGTTTCAGGGTTTAGGGCAGTGCAGTGGTGTTCGGGCAGTGTAGAGGGTCGTGCTGGGGCTGGTGTTTGAGGGCTTAGGGTAGTGCAGTGGTGTTCAGGCAGTGTAGGGGGTCATGCTGGGGCTGGTGTTTCAGGGTTTAGGGCAGTGCAGTGGTTTTCGGGCAGTGTAGGCGGTCGTGCTGGGGCTGGTGTTTCAGGGTTTAGGGCAGTGCAGTGGTGTTTGGGCAGTGTAGGGGGTCGTGCTGGGGGTGGTGTTTCAGGGTTTAGGGCAGTGCAGTGGTGTTAGGGCAGTGTAGGGGGTCGTGCTGGGGCTAGTGTTTCATGGTTTAGGGCAGTGCAGTGGTGTTCGGGCAGTGTAGGGGGTCGTGCTGGGGGTGGTGTTTCAGGGTTTAGGGCAGTGCAGTGGTGTTCGGGCAGTGTAGAGGGTCATGCTGGGGGTGGTGTTTCAGGGTTTAGGGCAGTGCAGTGGTGTTCGGGCAGTGTAGGGGGTCTTGCTGGGGGTGGTGTTTCAGGGTTTAGGGCAGTGGTGTTCGGGCAGTGTAGGGGGTCTTGCTGGGGGTAGTGTTTCGGGGTTTAGGGCAGTGCAGTGGTGTTCGTGCAGTGTAGGGGGTCATGCTGGGGGTGGTGTTTCAGGGTTTAGGGCAGTGCAGTAGTGTTCGGACAGTGTAGGGGATCGTGCAGGGGGTGGTGTTTCAGGGTTTAGGGCAGTGCAGTGGTGTTCGGGCAGTGTAGGGGGTCGTGCTGGGGTGGTGTTTCAGGGTTTAGGGCAGCGCAGTGGTGGTAGGGCAGTGTAGGGGGTCGTGCAGGGGTGGTGTTTCAGGGTTTAGGGCAGTGCAGTGGTGTTCGGGCAGTGTAGGGGGTCGTGCTGGGGCTGGTGTTTCAGGGTTTAGGGCAGTGCAGTGGTGTTCGGGCAGTGTAGGGGGTCTTGCTGGGGGTGGTGTTTCAGGGTTTAGGGCAGTGGTGTTCGGGCAGTGTAGGGGGTCTTGCTGGGGGTGATGTTTCAGGGTTTAGGGCAGTGCAGTGGTGTTCGGGCAGTGTAGGGGGTCTTGCTGGGGGTAGTGTTTCAGGGTTTAGGGCAGTGCAGTGGTGTTCGTGCAGTGTAGGGGGTCGTGCTGGGGATGGTGTTTCAGGGTTTAGGGCAGTGCAGTAGTGTTCGGGCAGTGTAGGGGGTCGTGCAGGGGGTAGTGTTTCAGGGTTTAGGGCAGTGCAGTGCAGTGCTGTTCGGGCAGTGTAGGGGGTCGTGCTGGGGGTGGTGTTTCAGGGTTTAGGGCAGTGCAGTGGTGTTCGGGCAGTGTAGGGGGTCGTGCTGGGGGTGGTGTTTCAGGGTTTAGGGCAGTGGTGTTCGGGCAGTGTAGGGGGTCTTGCTGGGGGTGATTTTTCAGGGTTTAGGGCAGTGCAGTGGTGTTCGGGCAGTGTAGGAGGTCTTGCTGGGGGTAGTGTTTCAGGGTTTAGGGCAGTGCAGTGGTGTTCGGGCAGCGTAGGGGGCGTGCTGGGGGTGGTGTTTCAGGGTTTAGGGCAGTGCAGTGGTGTTCGGGCAGTGTAGGGGGTCGTGAAGGGGTGGTGTTTCAGGGTTTAGGGCAGTGCAGTGGTGTTTGGGCAGTGTAGGGGGTCGTGCTAGGGTTGGTGTTTCAGGGTTTAGGGCAGTGCAGTGGTGTTCGGGCAGTGTAGGGGGTCGTGCAGGGGCTGGTGTTTCAGGGTTTAGGGCAGTGCAGTGGTGTTCGGGCAGTGTAGGGGGTCGTGTAGGGGTAGTGTTTTAGGGTTTAGGGTAGTGCAGTGGTGCTTGTGTAGTGTAGGGGGTCGTGCTGGGGGTAGTGTTTTAGGGTTTAGGGTAGTGCAGTGGTGTTTGTGTAGTGTAGGGGGTCATGTTTTAGGGTAGTGCAGTGGTGTTTAGGTAGTATAGGGGGTCGTGCTGGGGGTAGTGTTTTAGGATTTAGGTTAGTGCAGTGGTGTTTGGGTAGTGTAGGGGGTCGTGCTGGGGGTAGTGTTTTAGGGTTTAAGGTAGTGCAGTGGTATTTGTGTAGTGTAGGGGCTCGTGCTGGGGTAGTGTTTTAGGGTTTAGGGTAGTGCAGTGGTGCTTGTGTAGTGTAGGGGGACGTGCTGGGGGTAGTGTTTTAGGGTTTAGGGTAGTGCAGTGGTGTTTGTGTAGTGTATGGGGTCATGTTTTAGGGTAGTGCAGTGGTGTTTGGATAGTGTAGGGGGTCGTGCTGGGGGTAGTGTTTTAGGATTTAGGTTAGTGCAGTGGTGTTGGGGTAGTGTTTTAGGGTTTAGGGTAGCGCAGTGGTGTTTGTGTAGTGTAGGGGGTCATGCTGGGGTAGTGTTTTAGGGTTTAGGATAGTGCAGTGGTGCTTGTGTAGTGTAGGGGGTCGTGCTGGGGGTAGTGTTTTAGGGTTTAGGGTAGTGCAGTGGTGTTTTTGTAGTGTAGGGGGTCATGTTTTAAGATGCAACGCTCCAATACCTGACCAGTCTGCACTACATAAAACTGCAAAAAAACTAAAAATAAAAAGTGTTTTGCACACTTTTGTCATTGGGCTATATGTGGGCTACATCTGGGTAATATTTGTGCTACATTTGGGCTCTTTTTTCACTGGTGGCCATCTTGAAAGACTTCTTTGTTATGAAGTTTCCTAATTTCCTCATTTACTGCAGTCTCCTCAGTAGGAAATGCTTTCAGTTTTTTACTTTGATTCCATCAAGAAGGCATTCAGATGTCACACATTTGCCATACATTCAGAATGTTAGCACTCTAGTTGTTCATTAGATCACTGTAGTAAAGTTACTGCTCACCAAGGAGTTAACTGGAAGTCTACTGCTGGTATTGAAAGTGATTGTTTCAGTCTGCATGTCAGAATTTTTCTAATGAAATAGAAGAGGATTTGAGATCTCACTTAAAACATGCACTAAATTTTCTTTTGCAGCACTAACCATAATTTCTATGGCAAAATGAACCCCCTCATTTTGTTCCTTTTTAAATTAAATGTTTTAAGTGTTACCAGTTTATTCCAATCAAGATGGCTTCAGGTGTGCCATACTTTTGTCATAAGTAAGACTGTTAGCGCTCTAGTTGTTCTTTAGAACACTCTGGGAAGCTGCAGTAGAACACAAAGGCATCAACTGACAGGCTGCTCCTGTTGAAATGTAACAGGAAGATATTTGAGATCTCACTTAAAACATGTCCTAATTTTTCTTTCTACAGCACTAACCATAATTTCTATGGCAAAATGAACCCCCTCATTTTGTTCCTTTTTAAATTAAATGTTTTAAGTGTTACCAGTTTATTCCAATCAAGATGGCTTCAGGTGTGCCATACTTTTGTCATAAGTAAGACTGTTAGCGCTCTAGTTGTTCTTTAGAACACTCTGGGAAGCTGCAGTAGAACACAAAGGCATCAACTAACAGGCTGCTCCTGTTGAAATATAACAGGAAGATATTTGAGATCACACTTGAAACATGTCCTAATTTTTCTTTCTACAGCACTAACCATAATTTCTATGACAAAATGAACCCCATCATTTTGTTCCTTTTTAAATTAAATGTTTTAAGTGTTACCAGTTTATTCCAATCAAGATGGCTTCAGCTGTGCCATACTTTTGTCATAAGTAAGACTGTTAGCGCTCTAGTTGTTCTTTAGAACACTCTGGGAAGCTGCAGTAGAACACAAAGGCATCAACTGACAGGCTGCTCCTGTTGAAATATAACAGGAAGATATTTGAGATCACACTTGAAACATGTCCTAATTTTTCTTTCCAGAGCACTAACCATAATTTCTATGACAAGATGAACCCCATCATTTTGTTCCTTTTTAAATTAAATGTTTTAAGTGTTACCAGTTTATTCCAATCAAGATGGCTTCAGGTGTGCCATACTTTTGTCATAAGTAAGGCTGTTAGCACTCTAGTTGTTCTTTAGAACACTCTGGGAAGCTGCAGTAGAACACAAAGGAATCAACTGACAGTCTCTGCCCTTGTTGGATGTACATGTTTTACTGAGAATGTCAGACTTCATTCTCACATGACTGAGAAAGATAATGTGAATTTACAGAAAATATGCTCTCATTTTAGCTTCTGGAGCACCTTCCAAAACTGTATGGGACAAGCATGTGAAAATAGTTTTCTCTCAAACATGATTCATGATATCCCAGCAGAAGGTTTTTCACAGGGTAAAATCACCTTAGAACACACCACAATTCCTGAAATTAGTATGGTACCATCAACAAATGAATTCTAATGTAACTAAAGTCTGTTATCACCCTTTATAGTTCTCCTTTTGGTAACCCTCAAAATCTTTAATTCACTACAATGCATTTCAATGGGGTACTATCATTTATATTGGTCCCAAGATGGCTGCCAGCAATTCCAGGATGAAGTGCTGACAGCCAATCAGATCTCACGATGACATGTGTGGTTAGGCTCCGCCCAGATATATATGTGTTTTTACTTTTGATTTTCTCAGCAACTACTGAACGGATTTACACCATTTAACAAAAAGGGTTCTTTTTGAACCAAGAACTACCTCTTTGCCAAATTTGGTGTAATTCCGTTCAGCAGTTCGGGCTGTAGCCTTGCATAAAGTTTCCTATGGGAAATAGATTTTTTGACTCTTATTTTTTTAATTTCTCCGCAACTACTGAACGGATTTACACCATTTAACAAAAGGGTTCTTTCTGAACCAAGAACTACCTCTTTGCCAAATTTTGTGTAATTCTGTTCAGCAGTTCGGGCTGTAGCCGTGGCTAAAGTTTCCTATGGGAAAATGAATGGGGAAAACACGTTTTGGGACCCCCCTTTTTTCTTGGCCCCCGCTTGACGAATCACCCCGAAACTTTCAGGGTAGGAGCGGACCGGAGCGGGCCATAAAGTTTGAAAATTTCGCGAAGATTCGTCAACCGACGCAAGAGTTATTTCAAATAGAATGTTGCGGATTTCCTATGGAAAATAGGTCCTAACTATAACTATCTACTGGCGACCGCCAGTAGATAATACATATATATATGCAAAAAAGAAGCAGAGAATTCTGGGTAGTTCTCAAGTTTAGGTGGAAAGCAGCTCCTGTATAGAGCACTCTCAACACCAGCGACACTCTAGATCTGCTCACCTCAAATGTCTGCTTTTCTATCAAAGTCTTTAAGCATAGGATTAGCACAGTTCCATCCACGCCGAGATTGTATTGTATTGTAGGGGTTATTTATAGAGCACACTGTGACCAAAAATGGTATCCTGGCGCTAAACTATAGTGTAAGATGTAGCAGATGGAAAGCTAAACAGTGGTCGCTAGTGGGGAAATAGCCAGGTCTTCAGTGCCTTCCTGAATTTTTGTAGATCAGTTTGAGAGCGTAAGGAGGCTGGAAGTCTATTCCATAGCCGGGTTGTGTTCACCATGAAGGTGCGTCCCCCTTGTCTAACTTTCTTGTACCTGATCTCCTGGGCATAGTTACCATTAGTAGAGCGGAGGTTCCTGCCGGGGGTGTACTTTTTTATCTTGTTTTTAAGGGGTATTGGCCCTTTATTGTGTAATGCCCTATGAGCAATACATAGAGATTTGAAAGCTATTCTCTGCTTAAGAGGTAGCCAATGAAGCTCCTTCAAGGCTTCTGTAGCGGATGAATGTCGGGGTTTGTTCAGTGTCAACTTGGCAGTCATGGTCTGAATACGCTCTAACTTTTTAGAAGGTAACTGGGAGCTCCTAGCAACAGGGCGTTGCAGTAGTCCAGCCTACTTAGTATTACCCCTCTGGAGATTAATGACCTGGCAGGTATATCGAGCAGAGGGTATAGCTTCCTAAGAGCACGGATCAAAGCAAAACAGGTTCCGGTGGTTTTATTCACTTGGTTTTCTAAAGTTAATCCTTGGTCGATGGTCACACCCAAGTTTCTTACTGCCACAGGATTGCTCAAGGGCTTTTCCATGGGCAGCGGCCAGAAGTTCGATTGTAGGGACTTCGGGATTTTTGTGGAAGGGCAGCAAAGAAATTCTGTTTTATTTCCATTCATCTTCAGTGAATTGGAGTTCATCCAATCAAGGATGTCAACAATGCATGCTTGAAAGTTTCTGATCGATACAAAAGGGGATGATGGACGGAACGTTTGAGCCAATCAAACACTCACCCCCAGTCAACTGATCTGGGTTTAATCCATCATCATTCTTTAGCTCACTCCACCACCCCAGTTCAGACATGGCCATATGCAAATCAGTCTGACCCTGTGCCTCATGGGAACAGTCCAGCCCGAACTGCCAAGCCATGTCTTCCCTGGACCGGAACCAAGCATCCTAGGACCGGTTTCTGGCATTCCAGCCGTCATCAGCCAGGCTTGCTTGAAACCAGTGGCAAAGTGAGCAAGGGACCCACGTCTGGGCATACCCCCGCCAACTTAGGGCGAACAAAGCGATACAAAAGGGGATGATGGACGGAACGTTTGAGCCAATCAAACACTCACCCCCAGTCAACTGATCTGGGTTTAATCCATCATCATTCTTTAGCTCACTCCACCACCCCAGTTCAGACATGGCCATATGCAAATCAGTCTGACCCTGTGCCTCATGGGAACAGTCCAGCCCGAACTGCCAAGCCATGTCTTCCCTGGACCGGAACCAAGCATCCTAGGACCGGTTTCTGGCATTCCAGCCGTCATCAGCCAGGCTTGCTTGAAACCAGTGGCAAAGTGAGCAAGGGACCCACGTCTGGGCATACCCCCGCCAACTTAGGGCGAACAAAGCGATACAAAAGGGGATGATGGACGGAACGTTTGAGCCAATCAAACACTCACCCCCAGTCAACTGATCTGGGTTTAATCCATCATCATTCTTTAGCTCACTCCACCACCCCAGTTCAGACATGGCCATATGCAAATCAGTCTGACCCTGTGCCTCATGGGAACAGTCCAGCCCGAACTGCCAAGCCATGTCTTCCCTGGACCGGAACCAAGCATCCTAGGACCGGTTTCTGGCATTCCAGCCGTCATCAGCCAGGCTTGCTTGAAACCAGTGGCAAAGTGAGCAAGGGACCCACGTCTGGGCATACCCCCGCCAACTTAGGGCGAACAAAGCGATACAAAAGGGGATGATGGACGGAACGTTTGAGCCAATCAAACACTCACCCCCAGTCAACTGATCTGGGTTTAATCCATCATCATTCTTTAGCTCACTCCACCACCCCAGTTCAGACATGGCCATATGCAAATCAGTCTGACCCTGTGCCTCATGGGAACAGTCCAGCCCGAACTGCCAAGCCATGTCTTCCCTGGACCGGAACCAAGCATCCTAGGACCGGTTTCTGGCATTCCAGCCGTCATCAGCCAGGCTTGCTTGAAACCAGTGGCAAAGTGAGCAAGGGACCCACGTCTGGGCATACCCCCGCCAACTTAGGGCGAACAAAGCGATACAAAAGGGGATGATGGACGGAACGTTTGAGCCAATCAAACACTCACCCCCAGTCAACTGATCTGGGTTTAATCCATCATCATTCTTTAGCTCACTCCACCACCCCAGTTCAGACATGGCCATATGCAAATCAGTCTGACCCTGTGCCTCATGGGAACAGTCCAGCCCGAACTGCCAAGCCATGTCTTCCCTGGACCGGAACCAAGCATCCTAGGACCGGTTTCTGGCATTCCAGCCGTCATCAGCCAGGCTTGCTTGAAACCAGTGGCAAAGTGAGCAAGGGACCCACGTCTGGGCATACCCCCGCCAACTTAGGGCGAACAAAGCGATACAAAAGGGGATGATGGACGGAACGTTTGAGCCAATCAAACACTCACCCCCAGTCAACTGATCTGGGTTTAATCCATCATCATTCTTTAGCTCACTCCACCACCCCAGTTCAGACATGGCCATATGCAAATCAGTCTGACCCTGTGCCTCATGGGAACAGTCCAGCCCGAACTGCCAAGCCATGTCTTCCCTGGACCGGAACCAAGCATCCTAGGACCGGTTTCTGGCATTCCAGCCGTCATCAGCCAGGCTTGCTTGAAACCAGTGGCAAAGTGAGCAAGGGACCCACGTCTGGGCATACCCCCGCCAACTTAGGGCGAACAAAGCGATACAAAAGGGGATGATGGACGGAACGTTTGAGCCAATCAAACACTCACCCCCAGTCAACTGATCTGGGTTTAATCCATCATCATTCTTTAGCTCACTCCACCACCCCAGTTCAGACATGGCCATATGCAAATCAGTCTGACCCTGTGCCTCATGGGAACAGTCCAGCCCGAACTGCCAAGCCATGTCTTCCCTGGACCGGAACCAAGCATCCTAGGACCGGTTTCTGGCATTCCAGCCGTCATCAGCCAGGCTTGCTTGAAACCAGTGGCAAAGTGAGCAAGGGACCCACGTCTGGGCATACCCCCGCCAACTTAGGGCGAACAAAGCGATACAAAAGGGGATGATGGACGGAACGTTTGAGCCAATCAAACACTCACCCCCAGTCAACTGATCTGGGTTTAATCCATCATCCTTCTTTAGCTCACTCCACCACCCCAGTTCAGACATGGCCATATGCAAATCAGTCTGACCCTGTGCCTCATGGGAACAGTCCAGCCCGAACTGCCAAGCCATGTCTTCCCTGGACCGGAACCAAGCATCCTAGGACCGGTTTCTGGCATTCCAGCCGTCATCAGCCAGGCTTGCTTGAAACCAGTGGCAAAGTGAGCAAGGGACCCACGTCTGGGCATACCCCCGCCAACTTAGGGCGAACAAAGCGATACAAAAGGGGATGATGGACGGAACGTTTGAGCCAATCAAACACTCACCCCCAGTCAACTGATCTGGGTTTAATCCATCATCATTCTTTAGCTCACTCCACCACCCCAGTTCAGACATGGCCATATGCAAATCAGTCTGACCCTGTGCCTCATGGGAACAGTCCAGCCCGAACTGCCAAGCCATGTCTTCCCTGGACCGGAACCAAGCATCCTAGGACCGGTTTCTGGCATTCCAGCCGTCATCAGCCAGGCTTGCTTGAAACCAGTGGCAAAGTGAGCAAGGGACCCACGTCTGGGCATACCCCCGCCAACTTAGGGCGAACAAAGCGATACAAAAGGGGATGATGGACGGAACGTTTGAGCCAATCAAACACTCACCCCCAGTCAACTGATCTGGGTTTAATCCATCATCATTCTTTAGCTCACTCCACCACCCCAGTTCAGACATGGCCATATGCAAATCAGTCTGACCCTGTGCCTCATGGGAACAGTCCAGCCCGAACTGCCAAGCCATGTCTTCCCTGGACCGGAACCAAGCATCCTAGGACCGGTTTCTGGCATTCCAGCCGTCATCAGCCAGGCTTGCTTGAAACCAGTGGCAAAGTGAGCAAGGGACCCACGTCTGGGCATACCCCCGCCAACTTAGGGCGAACAAAGCGATACAAAAGGGGATGATGGACGGAACGTTTGAGCCAATCAAACACTCACCCCCAGTCAACTGATCTGGGTTTAATCCATCATCATTCTTTAGCTCACTCCACCACCCCAGTTCAGACATGGCCATATGCAAATCAGTCTGACCCTGTGCCTCATGGGAACAGTCCAGCCCGAACTGCCAAGCCATGTCTTCCCTGGACCGGAACCAAGCATCCTAGGACCGGTTTCTGGCATTCCAGCCGTCATCAGCCAGGCTTGCTTGAAACCAGTGGCAAAGTGAGCAAGGGACCCACGTCTGGGCATACCCCCGCCAACTTAGGGCGAACAAAGCGATACAAAAGGGGATGATGGACGGAACGTTTGAACCAATCAAACACTCACCCCCAGTCAACTGATCTGGGTTTAATCCATCATCATTCTTTAGCTCACTCCACCACCCCAGTTCAGACATGGCCATATGCAAATCAGTCTGACCCTGTGCCTCATGGGAACAGTCCAGCCCGAACTGCCAAGCCATGTCTTCCCTGGACCGGAACCAAGCATCCTAGGACCGGTTTCTGGCATTCCAGCCGTCATCAGCCAGGCTTGCTTGAAACCAGTGGCAAAGTGAGCAAGGGACCCACGTCTGGGCATACCCCCGCCAACTTAGGGCGAACAAAGCGATACAAAAGGGGATGATGGACGGAACGTTTGAGCCAATCAAACACTCACCCCCAGTCAACTGATCTGGGTTTAATCCATCATCATTCTTTAGCTCACTCCACCACCCCAGTTCAGACATGGCCATATGCAAATCAGTCTGACCCTGTGCCTCATGGGAACAGTCCAGCCCGAACTGCCAAGCCATGTCTTCCCTGGACCGGAACCAAGCATCCTAGGACCGGTTTCTGGCATTCCAGCCGTCATCAGCCAGGCTTGCTTGAAACCAGTGGCAAAGTGAGCAAGGGACCCACGTCTGGGCATACCCCCGCCAACTTAGGGCGAACAAAGCGATACAAAAGGGGATGATGGACGGAACGTTTGAGCCAATCAAACACTCACCCCCAGTCAACTGATCTGGGTTTAATCCATCATCATTCTTTAGCTCACTCCACCACCCCAGTTCAGACATGGCCATATGCAAATCAGTCTGACCCTGTGCCTCATGGGAACAGTCCAGCCCGAACTGCCAAGCCATGTCTTCCCTGGACCGGAACCAAGCATCCTAGGACCGGTTTCTGGCATTCCAGCCGTCATCAGCCAGGCTTGCTTGAAACCAGTGGCAAAGTGAGCAAGGGACCCACGTCTGGGCATACCCCCGCCAACTTAGGGCGAACAAAGCGATACAAAAGGGGATGATGGACGGAACGTTTGAGCCAATCAAACACTCACCCCCAGTCAACTGATCTGGGTTTAATCCATCATCATTCTTTAGCTCACTCCACCACCCCAGTTCAGACATGGCCATATGCAAATCAGTCTGACCCTGTGCCTCATGGGAACAGTCCAGCCCGAACTGCCAAGCCATGTCTTCCCTGGACCGGAACCAAGCATCCTAGGACCGGTTTCTGGCATTCCAGCCGTCATCAGCCAGGCTTGCTTGAAACCAGTGGCAAAGTGAGCAAGGGACCCACGTCTGGGCATACCCCCGCCAACTTAGGCGAACAAAGCGATACAAAAGGGGATGATGGACGGAACGTTTGAGCCAATCAAACACTCACCCCCAGTCAACTGATCTGGGTTTAATCCATCATCATTCTTTAGCTCACTCCACCACCCCAGTTCAGACATGGCCATATGCAAATCAGTCTGACCCTGTTTCTGATAGTATCCTCCTGGTTATTATTCAATGACAAAATTAATTGGGTGTCGTCCGCGTAGTTGATTAATTTGATGTTATAGGTTTTTATGTGTGTGATCAAAGGTTTAATGTAAACATTAAACAAGATAGGGCTGAGGGATGAGCCCTGGGGGACACCATGAGTTATTTTTCTGAATTTGGAACGAAATGGGGGGAGAGATACGGCTTGGTAGCGGTTGTGCAAGTATGACTTTAGCCAGTTTAACATTGGTCCCCCCACACCCGCTGCTGAGAGCCTGGATGTGAGGATGTGATGGTTGACTGTATCGAACGCAGCCGATAGATCTAGGAGGACAAGGACGGCCGATTGTCCGTTGTCGGTGGTCCTCCTTAGTTCATCGGCTGCGCAGATAAGAGCGGTCTCTGTTCCATGACCAGGACGGAATCCAAATTGCTCCTCCTCAAGCCATGCAGTCTTCTAGATGTTGTGACAGAAGTGAACTTATATGCCTTTCCAAGATTTTTATAGGGAAAGGAAGAAGGGAAATAGGTCTGAAATTAGTCAAGTCTGCGGGATCAGAGAAAGCTTTTTTCAGCAATGGTTTTACTATTGCTTTCTTCCAGCAGTCGGGTACCCTCTGGGTTTCCAGAGAGTGATTGCAGAGTTGTCGAAGGGGGCCTGCCAACTCTTCTTCCCATACTAGCCACTGCTTTGGGGGCATGGGGTCCAGCGGGGATCCTGATTTAATAGCTCTATACACGGTTTTAAAGTCTTCGCTGGAGATAGGGTCCAGTCTGGTGAGTGTCACCAGTGGTAATTCCGGCAGGGAAAAGATCTAAGGAGGGAGGGACAAGAAGTAGTTTCGATTGAGCGGGACTGTGGGAGTGTGCACTCGAGTGTGTAACTGCTGGTATGTTATTGATCCCCTCCAAAATAGTTGTGATTTTGCTGTCGAAATATTCCGACAGGTTGTCACACAATATCTGTGACGAAGTGATCACTTGCTTGAAGCGGGATGGATCGGTGAATTCTTTAAGAATTTCGAAAGTTGTCCCCGCTTTATTAGGGGCTGCGGTGATGTACTCATAGATGTAATTTGCTCTGACCTTCCTTAGTTTGTTTTTATATTCAATCAGTGCGCTTCTTAAAATGAGCTTATCCCTCTCGAGGTACTGGCGTCTCCATTTCCTTTCCAATTGCCTACATCTAGGTTTTACATTTTTCAGCGTAAGATCGTACCAAGGGGCTGAGAGCTTTTTTGATTTCTTCTGGGTAGTCAGGGGTATAGTTTCATCTAGACTTTTTATAATTTTCCTTTCGAATCTATTATAATTCACCTCCTTCGAATCTGTTGATGAAAAATATGGGATCCTAATAAAGGGTTTGTTTTGAATTTCAGGGAGCTTATTCCAAGCTCTACCTTCTACTAAATTTACTACTGGCTTGGCGAGGGAACAACTTTTGGCCAAGTGCAGATGAAAAGTAATCAGTGAATGGTCCGTCCAGCAGAGAGGATGGATTTCCTCTACTGTGGTAAGATTTTCGGGGGAGAATATAAGGTCCAGGGTGTGGCCCGCTAAATGTGTAGGGCCAACGACTTGCTGTTTAAGGCCGATAGTTTCGCAGGTACTGCACAATTCCTTGTATGTTGCCGACAGGTTCTCTTCTGCCCAGAAGTTAAAATCTCCCAACAAAAAAAAGGTTATTGTGCGTAATCCACAGATTGGAGATATTGTCTAGGAAAGATGGAAGGGCAGAGGGTTCTGCCGTAGGTGGTCTGTAACAAAGGACTCCTGTGGCCATGTTTTCTTTCCTGGCCTTTAACTGAAACCCAAGTAGTTCTATTCCCTCTACTTCATCTATGGGGAAGATGTTAAAGTCCAGGTTTTCCCTGTAGAGGATACCTAAGCCCCCGCCCTTTTTGCCAACTCGAGGTTTAAGGAACCCTTTGAACCCATCTGAACAGGCTTTATCTAAGTCAGAGAGTGAATCTTCTGTGGACCAGGTTTCAGTGATGAACAGTGCATCGAACTTCTCAGTGTCAAGCAATATGTTAACTTCTACCGCATGTTTGGCAAGAGATCTGGCATTCAAGAGGCCACAGATTAGACTGGTTTTGGAGCCTTGTTTACAAGAATGATTCTCAGTAGAGCTATCATAGTTTGGAATAATCTGCTTACCAATATGCATGAGTTCAGCGTATGTATAGCAGAGTCTTTCTGGTTGTGTGGTACTAGAACTGGCAGCATGTCTGGCGCTGAGCGCGGTCCATGCGCGGACGGGCGCAGACGGGCTTGCCTTTGGCGCGCACGCTCCAGCCTATTCCTAAATAGCGTCTGAGTGACGCTGATCAAGTCTGAGGGTGTGGTGTAGCGGCCCCTCTGAGCTACGGGTGCCGTTACTGATCAAATTTAAAAATGAGCAATTTGCTCCGTCTGCTCGTTCCGAGTGTCCCGGTCAATAAAAGAACAGGTTCCCCCAATTCGATACAGAGGTCAGTTTAAAAAACCTCCCGACTTAGCAGTTCAGATTCAATTCAGTACAGTAGTGTACAAGACAATTAAAATTACTAGCAACACAAAAATCTTACGTCATAGTGATGCTCGCACGCTCCAGCCTGTTCCTAAATAGCGTCTGAGTAACGCTGAGCAAGTCTTAGGACGTGGTGTAGCGGCCCCTCTGAGCTACGGGTGCCGTTACTGATCAAATTTTAAAATGAGCAATTTGCTCCGTCTGCTCGTTCCGAGTGGCCCAGTCAATAAAAGAACAGGTTCCCCCAATTCGAATCAGAGGTCAGTTAAAAAAAAAAACCCGACTTAGCAGTTCAGATTCAATTCAGTACAGTAATGCACAAGACAATTAAAATTAGTAGCAACACAAAAATCTTACATCATAGTGATGCTCGCACGCTCCAGCCTGTTCCTAAATAGCGTCTGAGTGACGCTGATCAAGTCTGAGGGCGTGGTGTAGCGGCCCCTCTGAGCTACGGGTGCCGTTACTGATCAAATTTAAAAATGAGCAATTTGCTCCGTCTGCTCGTTCCGAGTGGCCCGGTCAATAAAAGAACAGGTTCCCCCAATTCGATACAGAGGTCAGTTTAAAAAAACCCGACTTAGCAGTTCAGATTCAATTCAGTACAGTAATGCACAAGACAATTAAAATTAGCAGCAACACAAAAATCTTACATCATAGATGGAAAGGGACAATGTCTTTTGCCATTTCTACAGCAAAGTCTTTAAGCATAGGACTAGCACAGTGCTGTCCATGCCAAGCTGTAAAATGACAAAAGCCCTTTACCACTCCAGGCACAGTATTACAGCTTTGAATTGGTAAAATACCAACCAAGCCAACCTGAAATGAATAAAATCAACCTATGACACGTGTTTCGCTCTCATTAGGGCTCTTCAGAGAGGTATAGCTTTGTCCAGACACAAGGGAGCACCCAGTATAAGTCAAAACAATACCCTTTCAGGCATAGAGTGACGCATTAATTATGCAAAAAAGAAGCAGAGAACACTGGGTATTTCTCAAGTTTAGGTGGAATGCAGCTCCCTTATAGAGCACTCTCAACACCAGCGACACTCTAGATTAGCTCATCTCAAATGTCTGCTTTTCTATCAAAGTCTTTAAGCATAGGATTAGCACAGTGCCATCCACTCCGACATAGAAAGAGACAAAGTCTTTTGCCATTTCTACAGCAAAGTTTTTAAGCGTAGGACTTGCACAGCGCTGTCCAAGCTGAGCTATATATATATATATTCACTGAAAAAACCATAGGTTTCAGGCACGTTATAGTTAGAAATTAGCATTTAAAAAACCTTTGAAATTCACTGAAAAAACCATAGGTTTTAGGGACAGTTATAGTTAGTTGGACATTGCACTCATACAAAACCCGTGAAATTCCCCTGTTATAGTTAGTTCAGCTAACTATAACTCGCGCCCCGTAATGCACTGCTGATGACGTCACATATTACATCACTCATGACATGGTCAGTGACATCACTGATGACATCACTGATGACATCTCAAATGACATCACTGATGACATCATCCAGTGACTGTGTTTCTGTAAAGTTTAAATATGTTTAATATATATAGGGAAAGGCGTATTGAAGAATGAGTGGGTGTATAAGTGTCTGAATGGATGATTTAGTACGTGAGTGACTGACTACAAGTGAGTGATTAAACGTATCTTACTGAATGCATGGGTTAGTGACTAAACTGTGTGAATGTCTGTATCCGTCTGTTTGTTGGTGTGTAAGTGGATGCATGGATTTGCGAATAGCTACATGAGTGTCTATATGGGTTATTGATTGGTTCTCTGAGTATCTGTATGGCTGCCTGACTGTTTGTGTGGGTGGGGTGTGTGTGACTCTATACATAGATGTGTGAGTGGGTGATTCACTGGGTGCATGATTTCAAGAGTGCATCTGTGATGGACTGCTTGGGTGGGTGAGTGTGTGTATGGATGTGTTAGTGAGTGAATCTATATCTCCGTGGTACATGTGCGAGTAACTACATATGTAAAAGGCAGTATATATGTGTGTTAGAGTATTTAAATGGCTATAAGTGAGAGTGTGTTATTGTGAGAGTGGCTGTATGGATGCGTGTGTGCTTGTATCAGTTATTGTATAAGAGCGTAAGAATGTGCTAGTATTTGTATGAGTAAGTGAGCTGGTGTGTGTATAACTGTATAGGTGAGTAAATGGGTGTGTGATTAATTTTTTGCATGACTGACTAGGTGTGTGAGTACCTCTATGGATGAGTGGCGGTGTGTGAGTGTTTATATAGGTGTATGAGTGCATATGATAGTCCTGTACTGAGTGACTGTAAGTATGAGTGACTGTACAGGTGAGTGAGTGGATGTGTGTGTAGACCTAAGAATCAGTGAGTGGGTATGTAGTTTTTGGTGTTGGAGTGTCTATGGTTTTGAGAATGGCAGTCTGTAATTTAGAGTGGGTGTATCAAAAGTTATATTAGGGTGTGAGAAGATGCATGAAATTATCACATGGATGATGTCATCAGTGATGTCATTTGAGATGTCATCAGTGATGTCATCAGTGATGTCACTGACCATGTCATGAGTGATGTAATATGTGACGTCATCAGCAGTGCATTGCGGGGGCGCGAGTTATAGTTAGCTGAACTAACTATAACAGGGGAATTTCACGGGTTTTGTATGAGTGCAATGTCCAACTAACTATAACTGTCCCTAAAACCTATGGTTTTTTCAGTGAATTTCAAAGGTTTTTAAATGCTAATTTCTAACTATAACGTGCCTGAAACCTATGGTTTTTTCAGTGAATTTCAAAGGTTTTTTAAATGCTAATTTCTAACTATAACGTGCCTGAAACCTATGGTTTTTTCAGTGAATTTCAAAGGTTTTTTAAATGCTAATTTCTAACTATAACGTGCCTGAAACCTATGATTTTTTAAGTGAATTTCAAAGGTTTTTTAAATGCTAGTTTCTAACTATGCCAACAGAGGTAGGACATGTGAAGAAAGAAGAAAAAACGCACAGAAAGATGCAAAAGATGTGCAGAAAGAACCAACAGAGGAGCAGAAAGAGGCCTTGTTGCAAAATCATCCTGTGCCCACAACTTTTTCAGACGGGTACTGGTGGTAACTGACTCTGACTAACCAGAGCCAGTGGCACGTTTTAAGTTGTGGGATTAAGTCCCCTTGAATCCTGAGGGTCCCTGGGGCCCAACTAGCCCCCCAGGTACCTACAGTTAGGACCACAGAGCTGAGTTGCAGAGAGGCGTTCCGAGGCCACGCACCTTTTTTCACCTCTCTGCAACGCAACTCTGTTGTGCTTACTGAAGGTACCTGGTGGGCTAGTTGGCCCCCAGGATTCAAAGGGAATTAACTCCCCAACTTAAAACGCACCACAGGGCGTGTTTGCGCACATGTCACCTGAGGCCCCGCCCCCTCCCTTCACCACTGTGCAAACGCGCCCCGTGGCGCGTTTTAAGTTGGGGGATTAGGTCACCTTGAATCCTGAGAGTCCCTGGGGCCCAACTAGCCCACCAGGTACTTCCAGTAAGCACCACAGGCCTGCGTTGCAACGCCTGTAACAAATTGTGCAGTTGTGTTTAGGTAGTGAAGAGGGTCGTGCTGGGGGTAGTGTTTTAGGGTTTAGGGTAGTGCAGTGGTGTTTGTGTAGTGTAGGGGGTCATGCTGGGGGTAGATTTAGGGTTTAGGGTAGTGCAGTGGTGTTTGGGTAGTGTAGGGAGTCGTGCTGGGGGAGTGTTTTAGGGTTTAGGGTAGTACAGTGGTGTTTGGGTAGTGTAGGGGGTCGTGCTGGGGGTTAGTGTTTTAGGGTTTTAGGGTTTAGGGTAGTGCAGTGGTGTTTGGGTAGTGTAGGGGATACTGCTGGGGGTAGTGTTTTAGGGTAGTGCAATGGTGTTTGGGTAGTGTAGGGGGTACTGTTGGGGGTAGTGTTTTAGGGTTTAGGGTAGTGCAGTGGTGTTTGGGTAGCGTAGGGGGTACTGCTGGGGGTAGTGTTTTATGGTTTAGGGTAGTGCAGTGGTGTTTGGGTAGTGTAGGGGTTCGTGCTGGGGTAGTTTTTTAGGGTTTAGGGTAGTGCAGTGGTGTTTGTGTAGTGTAGGAGGTCGTGTTTTAGGGTTTAGGGTAGTGCAGTGGTCTTTGGGTAGTGTAGGGAGTCGTGCGGGGGTATTGTTTTAGAGTTTAGGGTAGTGCAGTGGTCTTTGGGTAGTGTAGGGGGTTGTGCGGGGGTAGTGTTTTAGGGATTAGGGTAGTGCATTGGTATTTGGGTAGTGTAGGGGGTCATGCGGGGGTAGTGTTTTAGGGTTTAGGGCAGTGCAGTGGTGTTTAGGTAGTGTAGGGTGTCGTGCTGGGGGAGTGTTTTAGGGTTTAGGGCAGTGCAGTGGTGTTCGGGTAGTGTAGGGGGTCGTGCTGGGGGGAGTGTTTTAGGGTTTAGGGCAGTGCAGTCATGTTCGGGTAGTGTAGGGGGTCGTTCTGGGAGGAGTATTTTAGGGTTTAGGGTAGTGCAGTGGTGTTCGGGTAGTGTAGGGGGTCATGCTGGGGGTAGTGTTCTAGGGTTTAGGGCAGTGCAGTGATGTTCAGGCAGTGTAGGGGTCGTGCTGGGGGTGGTGTTTTAGGGTTTAGGGCAGTGCAGTGGTGTTCGGACAGTGTAGGGGGTCGTGCTGGGGGTGGTGTTTCAGGGTTTAGGGCAGTGCAGTGGTGTTTGGGCAGTGTAGGGGGTCGTGCAGGGGGTGGTGTTTCAGGGTTTAGGGCAGTGCAGTGGTGTTTGGGCAGTGTAGGGGGTAGTGCAGGGGTGGTGTTTCAGGGTTTAGGGCAGTGGTGTTCGGGCAGTGTAGGGGGTCATGCTGGGGGTGGTGTTTCAGGGTTTGGGGCAGTGCAGTGGTGTTCGAGCAGTAAAGGGGGTCGTGCTGGGGGTGGTGTTTCAGGGTTTAGGGCAGTGCAGTGGTGTTCCGGCAGTGTAGGGGGTTGTGCAGGGGTGGTGTTTCAGGGTTTAGTGCAGTGGTGTTCGGGCAGTGTAGGGGGTCCTGCTGGGGTGGTGTTTCAGGGTTTAGGGCAGTGCAGTGGTGTTCAGGCAGTGTAGGGTGTCGTGCTGAGGGGTGGTGTTTCAGGGTTTAGGGCAGTGCAGTAGTGTTTGGGCAGTGTAGGGGGTCGTGCTGGGGGAGTGTTTTAGGGTTTAGGGCAGTGCAGTCGTGTTCGGGTAGTGTAGGGGGTCGTGCTGGGGGAGTATTTTAGGGTTTAGGGTAGTGCAGGGGTGTTCGGGTAGTGTAGGGGGTCATGCTGGGGTTAGTGTTCTAGGGTTTAGGGCAGTGCAGTGGTGTTCGGGCAGTGTAGGGGGTCGTGCTGGGGGTGGTGTTTTAGGGTTTAGGGCAGTGCAGTGGTGTTCGGGCAGTGTAGGGGGTCGTCTTGGGTGTGGTGTTTCAGGGTTTAGGGCAGTGCAGTGGTGTTCGGGCAGTGTAGGGGGTCGTGCAGGGGGTGGTGTTTCAGGGTTTAGGGCAGTGCAGTGGTGTTCGGGCAGTGTAGGGGGTCGTGCAGGGGTGGTGTTTCAGGGTTTAGGGCAGTGGTGTTCGGGCAGTGTAGGGGGTCATGCTGGGGGTGGTGTTTCAGGGTTTAGGGCAGTGCAGTGGTGTTCGGGCAGTGTAGGGGGTCGTGCAGGGGTGGTGTTTCAGGGTTTAGGGCAGTGGTGTTCGGGCAGTGTAGGGGGTCATGCTGGGGGTGGTGTTTCAGGGTTTAGGGCAGTGCAGTGGTGTTCGAGCAGTAAAGGGGGTCATGCTGGGGGTGGTGTTTCAGGGTTTAGGGCAGTGCAGTGGTGTTCGGGCAGTGTAGGGGGCGGTGCAGGGGGTGGTGTTTCAGGGTTTAGGGCAGTGCAGTGGTGTTCGGGCAGTGTAGGGGGTGGTGCAGGGGGTGGTGTTTCAGGGTTTAGGGCAGTGCAGTGGTGTTCGGGCAGTGTAGGGGGTCGTGCAGGGGGTGGTGTTTCAGGGTTTAGGGCAGTGCAGTGGTGTTCGGGCAGTGTAGGGGGCGGTGCAGGGGGTGGTGTTTCAGGGTTTAGGGCAGTACAGTGGTGTTCGGGAATTGTAGGGGGTGGTGCTGGGGCTGGTGTTTCAGGGTTTAGGGCAGTGCAGTGGTGTTCGGGCAGTGTAGGGGGTCGTGCTGGGGCTGGTGTTTCAGGGTTTAGGGCAGTGCAGTGGTGTTCGGGCAGTGTAGGGGGTCGTGCTGGGGCTGGTGTTTCAGGGTTTAGGGCAGTGCAGTGGTGTTCGGGCAGTGTAGGGGGTCCTGCTGGGGCTGGTGTTTCAGGGTTTAGGGCAGTGCAGTGGTGTTCGGGCAGTGTAGGGGGTCTTGCTGGGGCTGGTGTTTCAGAGCCTAGGGCAATGCAGTGGTGTTCGGGCAGTGTAGGGGGTCTTGCTGGGGCTGGTGTTTCAGGGTTTAGGGCAGTGCAGTGGTGTTCGGGCAGTGTAGGGGGTCGTGCTGGGGGTGGTGTTTCAGGGTTTAGGGCAGTGCAGTGGTGTTCGGGCAGTGTAGGGAGTCGTGCTGGGGCTAGTGTTTCAGTGTTTAGGGCAGAGCAATGGTGCTCAGGCAGTGTAGGGGGTTGTGCTGGGGGTGATGTTTCAGGGTTTATGGCAGTGCAGTGGTGTTAGGGCAGTGTAGGGGGTCATGCTGGGGGTGGTGTTTCAGGGTTTAGGGCAGTGCAGTGGTGTTCCGGCAGTGTAGGGGGTCGTGCAGGGGGTGGTGTTTCAGGGTTTAGTGCAGTGGTGTTCGTGCAGTGTAGGGGGTCGTGCTAGGGTGGGGTTTCAGGGTTTATGGCAGTGCAGTGGTGTTCGGGCAGTGTAGGGTGTCGTGCTGAGGGGTGGTGTTTTAGGGTTTAGGGCAGTGCAGTAGTGTTTGGGCAGTGTAGGGGGTCGTGCAGGGGGTGGTGTTTCAGGGTTTAGGGCAGTGCAGTGGTGTTCGGCCAGTGTAGGTAGTCTTGCTTGGGGTGGTGTTTCAGGGTTTAGGGCAGTGCAGTAGTTTTCGGGCAGTGTAGGCGGTCGTGCTGGGGCTGGTGTTTCAGGGTTTAGGGCAGTGCAGTGGTGTTCGGGAAGTGTACGGGGTTGTGCTGGGGCTGGTGTTTCAGGGTTTAGGGCAGTGCAGTGGTGTGCGGGCAGTGTACGGGGTTGTGCTGGGGCTGGTGTTTCAGGGTTTAGGGCAGTGCAGTGGTGTTCGGGCAGTGTAGGGGGTCGTGCTGGGGGTGGTGTTTCAGGGTTTAGGGCAGTGCAGTGGTGTTCGGGCAGTGTAGGGGGTCGTGCTGGGGCTGGTGTTTCAGGGTTTAGGGCAGTGCAGTGGTGTTCGGGCAGTTTAGGGGGTCGTGCTGGGGCTGGTGTTTCAGGGTTTTGGGCAGAGCAGTGGTGTTCGGGCAGTGTAGGGGGTCGTGCTGAGGGTGGTGTTTCAGGGTTTAGAGCAGTGCAGTGGTGTTCGGGCAGTGTAGGGGGTCTTGCTGGGGGTGGTGTTTCAGGATTTAGGGCAGTGCAGTGGTGTTCGGGCAGTGTAGGGGGTCTTGCTGGGGGTGGTGTTTCAGGGTTTAGGGCAGTGGTGTTTGGGCAGTGTAGGGGGTCTTGCTGGGGGTAGTGTTTCAGGGTTTAGGGCGGTGCAGTGGTGTTCGTGCAGTGTAAGGGGTCGTGCTGGGGGTGTTGTTTCAGGGTTTAGGGCAGTGCAGTAGTGTTTGGGCAGTGTAGGATGTTGTGCAGGGGGTGGTGTTTCAGGGTTTAGGGCAGTGCAGTGGTGTTCTGGCAGTGTAGGGGGTCATGCTGGGGGTGGGGTTTCAGGGTTTAGGGCAGTACAGTGGTGTTCGGGCAGTGTAGGGGGTCGTGCAGGGGGTGGTGTTTCAGGGTAGTGCAGTGGTGTTCGGGCAGTGTAGGGGGTCGTGCTGGGGCTGGTGTTTCAGGGTTTAGGGCAGTGCAGTGGTGTTCGGGCAGTGTAGGGGGTCTTGCTGGGGGTGATGTTTCAGGGTTTAGGGCAGTGGTGTTCGGGCAGTGTGGGGTCTTGCTGGGGGTGATGTTTCAGGGTTTAGGGCAGTGCAGTGGTGTTCGGGCAGTGTAGGGGGTCTTGCTGGGGGTAGTGTTTCAGGGTTTAGGGCAGTGCAGTGGTGTTCGTGCAGTATAGGGGGTCGTGCTGGGGATGGTGTTTCTGGGTTTAGGGCAGTGCAGTAGTGTTCGAGCAGTGTAGGGGGTTGTGCAGGGGGTGGTGTTTCAGGGTTTAGGGCAGTGCAGTGGTGTTCGGGCAGTGTAGGGGGTCGCGCTGGGGGTGGTGTTTCAGGGTTTAGGGCAGTGCAGTGGTGTTCGGGCAGTGTAGGGGGTCATGCACGGGGTGGTGTTTCAGGGTTTAGGGCAGTGCAGTGGTGTTCGGGCAGTGTAGGGTGTTGTGCTGGGGCTGGTGTTTCAGGGTTCAGGGCAGTGCAGTGGTGTTCAGGCAGTGTAGGGGGTCGTGCTGAGGCTGGTGTTTCACGGTTTAGGGCAGTGCAGTGGTGTTCGGGCAGTGTAGGGGGTCGTGCTGGGGCTGGTGTTTCAGGGTTTAGGGCAGTGCAGTGGTGTTCGGGCAGTGTAGGGGGTCTTGCTGGGGGTGATGTTTCAGGGTTTAGGGCAGTGGTGTTCGGGCAGTGTAGGGGGTCTTGCTGGGGGTGATGTTTCAGGGTTTAGGGCAGTGCAGTGGTGTTCGGGCAGTGTAGGGGGTCTTGCTGGGGGTAGTGTTTCAGGGTTTAGGGCAGTGCAGTGGTGTTCGGGCAGTATAGGGGGTCGTGCTGGGGATGGTGTTTCTGGGTTTAGGGCAGTGCAGTAGTGTTCGAGCAGTGTAGGGGGTTGTGCAGGGGGTGGTGTTTCAGGGTTTAGGGCAGTGCAGTGGTGTTCGGGCAGTGTAGGGGGTCACGCTGGGGGTGGTGTTTCAGGGTTTAGGGCAGTGCAGTGGTGTTCGGGCAGTGTAGGGGGTCATGCACGGGGTGGTGTTTCAGGGTTTAGGGCAGTGCAGTGGTGTTCGGGCAGTGTAGGGTGTTGTGCTGGGGCTGGTGTTTCAGGGTTCAGGGCAGTGCAGTGGTGTTCAGGCAGTGTAGGGGGTCGTGCTGAGGCTGGTGTTTCACGGTTTAGGGCAGTGCAGTGGTGTTCGGGCAGTGTAGGGGGTCGTGCTGGGGCTGGTGTTTCAGGGTTTAGGGCAGTGCAGTGGTGTTCGGGCAGTGTAGGCGGTCGTGCTGGGGCTGGTGTTTCAGGGTTTAGGGCAGTGCAGTGGTGTTCGGGCAGTGTAGGGGGTCGTGCTGGGGCTGGTGTTTCAGGGTTTAGGGCAGTGCAGTGGTGCTCGGGCAGTGTAGGGGGTCGTGCTGGGGGTGATGTTTCAGGGTTTAGGGTAGTGCAGTGGTGTTCGGGCAGTGTAGGGGGTCGTGCAGGGTCTGGTGTTTCAAGGTTTAGGGCAGTGCAGTGGTGTTCGGGCAGTGTAGGGGGTCATGCTGGGGGTAGTGTTTCAGGGTTTAGGGCAGTGCAGTAGTGTTCGGGCAGTGTAGGGGGTCGTGCTTGGGGTGGTGTTTCAGGGTTTAGGTCAGTGGTGTTCGGGCAGTGTAGGGGGTCTTGCTGGGGGTGATGTTTCAGGGTTTAGGGAAGTGCAGTGGTGTTCGGGCAGTGTAGGGGGTCTTGCTGGGGGTAGTGTTTCAGGCTTTAGGGCAGTGCAGTGGTGTTCGGGCAGTGTAGGGGGTCATGCTGGGGGTGGTGTTTCAGGGTTTAGGGCAGTGCAGTGGTGTTCGGGCAGTTTAGGGGGTCGTGCTGGGGGTAGTGTTTTAGGGTTTAGGGTAGTGCAGTGGTGCTTGTGTAGAGTAGGGGGTCATGCTGGGGGTAGTGTTTTAGGGTTTAGGGTAGTGCAGTGGTGTTTGTGTAGTGTAGGGGGTCATGTTTTAGGGTAGTGCAGTGGTGTCTGGGTAGTGTAGGGTTCGTGCTGGTGGTAGTGTTTTAGGATTTAGGTTAGTGCAGTGGTGTTTGGGTAGTGTAGGGGGTCGTGCTGGGGGTAGTGTTTTAGGGTTTAGGATAGTGCAGTGGTGCTTGTGTAGTGTAGGGGGTCGTGCTGGGGGTAGTGTTTTAGGGTTTAAGGTAGTGCAGTGGTGTTTTTGTAGTGTAGGGGGGTCATGTTTTAAGATGCAATGCTCCAATACCTGACCAGTCTGCACTACATAAAACTGCAAAAAACTCAAAATAAAAAGTGTTTTGCACACTTTTGTCATTGGGCTATATGTGGGCTACATCTGGGTAATATTTGTGCTACATTTGGGCTCTTTTTTCACTGGTGGCCATCTTGGAAGACTTCTTTGTTATGAAGTTTCCTAATTTCTTCATTTACTGCAGTCTTCTCAGTAGGAAATGCTTTCAGTTTTTTACTTTGATTCCATCAAGAAGGCATTCAGATGTGTCTCACATCTGCCATAAATTCAGAATGTTAGCACTCTAGTTACTCATTAGATCACTGGAGTAAATCTACTGCTCACCAGGGAGTTAACTGGTAGTCTGCTGCTGGTATTGAAAGTGATTGTTTCAGTCTGCATGCCAGAAGTTTCTAATGAAATAGAAGAGGATATGAGATCTCACTTAAAACATGCCCTAATTTTTCTTTCTGCAGCACTAACCATAATTTCTATTTCAAAAAGAACCCCTCATGTTGTTCCTTTTTAAATTAAATGTTTTAAGTGTTACCGGTTTATTCCAATCAAGATGGCTTCAGGTGTGCCATACTTTTGTCATAAGTAAGGCTGTTAGCGCTCTAGTTGTTCTTTAGAACACTCTGGGAAGCTGCAGTAGAACACAAAGGCATCAACTGGCAGGCTGCTCCTGTTGAAATATAACAGGAAGATATTTGAGATCACACTTGAAATATGTCCTAATTTTTCTTTCTACAGCACTAACCATAATTTCTATGACAAAATGAACCCCCTCATTTTGTTCCTTTTTAAATTAAATGTTTTAAGTGTTACCAGTTTATTCCAATCAAGATGGCTTCAGGTGTGCCATACTTTTGTCATAAGTAAGGCTGTTAGCACTCTAGTTGTTCTTTAGAACACTCTGGGAAGCTGCAGTAGAACACAAAGGCATCAACTGGCAGGCTGCTCCTGTTGAAATATAACAGGAAGATATTTGAGATCACACTTGAAACATGTCCTAATTTTTCTTTCTACAGCACTAACCATAATTTCTATGACAAAATGAAGCCCATCATTTTGTTCCTTTTTAAATTAAATTGTTTAAGTGTTACCAGTTTATTCCAATCAAGATGGCTTCAGGTGTGCCATACTTTTGTCATAAGTAAGGCTGTTAGCACTCTAGTTGTTCTTTAGAACACTCTGGGAAGCTGCAGTAGAACACAAAGGAATCAACTGACAGTCTCTGCCCTTGTTGGATGTACATGTTTTACTGAGAATGTCAGACTTCATTCTCACATGAGTGAGAAAGATAATGTGAATTTACAGAAAATATGCTCTCATTTTAGCTTCTGGAGCACCTTCCAAACCTCCATGGGACAAGCATGAGAAAATAGTGATCTCTCAAAC